>CM053276.1:106215638-106761568 GCA_028583415.1 Protea cynaroides
ATGTAGCTTGATTTATTTTGTCGGTCGAAAAAATTTTCGTCTATGGAAAACTCCGACAGATCCGATCGAGATTCGATCCAAAACTTGAGAAAAATTTCTCTTTTAATTTGATCATTCATTATCGGTCTTTATAATCGATCTCCATCGATTCTAGGTCCGTATGGTTGGCTCGATACCAACCTGTTAGGAATATTATGAGTTTAGGGTTTCCAAGAAACCCATTCTCCATCCATACAGTAGCCTTAGAACATAGAGAAATCATAAACTATGAATCATAAAGACATACCTGTCTGTGAAGAGATTAATTTCATACGCTCCACGTCGCTCCAAGCTTTGATCGAAATTCCTCGGCTACAGTCTTCCACAGCCTCCAGAGGATATCCTGACGTCTCTTGCTAATGGGTGCAGAGAACTAAATTGACCGTGGCTGTGGGGACTCTAACCCCAGATTTATAGAATACAGATGTAACCCTAAAACCCTTCCCACAATAGAATTAGGGTTACCAAACCTATCTCATACCGTGTGACGAATCAAATCAAACCGGTTATACCGTGTCAATCGGATTCCTACTGAATTAACTAGTTTAGATAATTAATTAAGCCCACATAAATCTAACAAGCAGTTGAAACAAATAAAACGTATTTTATTTCAAGTATATTTTACTCCATTATACAATAGTGACGAGCATTGAGATTTATTTTTATTATTTTCATAATTTATTTACAAGTCTAAATTTTATATACTTTTCATCATTGGTTGTCAACGGATCAGATTCGAGTCGGGTAGTAATTTATCCCATTTATTTACACTTCTAAGCTTTAGATACCATTCACATGGTAGTCAACGGGTGAGATTCCAGGCGGGTAGCAACTCATCCCTTTGTATCCAACCAGGAATCTAATTGATCAGACAATCTGATGTATATCACTCACCTAATCGAATTTTAATCCACTATATTCAATCTAATCCAATTATTTAATATATTATAGTGTCCATTTTTCTTAAAACTCAGAGAATATTATACCTCATTTTGACCAAAATAGAGTTTTTTTTATTTATTTATTAAAAGTTGTCTCCAATTAACTAACTTGGACCCTTCTTGGATGGGTCGGGGAGAGAGAATCTAACCCCTTTCTATGTTGGGGTTAGTTCACCTGTATCTAACTGTATCTTCTCTCAGACCTCATCATTATCCTAGTCGGGGGGTTCTCAATTCTATGGTGGTCACATAGTACTTCAAGGATGATAATCGGCCGTCGTGGAGAGTGCACAAAACGTACATGTTTATGAACTGAATTCATCTATGTTTAACACACTAACGAATTTGAAGGCTACAATGTTCACTTGTAACCATATCGGTTGCATAGAGACACAGCCATCAGGTAAACAATCTAAAAAATTATAGCCTGGCTCGTCTCTTGTCATCTAGTTGTTCTAACTGTCCATCAAACAGGCTGAGGTGGTCGAATCCGAATCGTCTCCTATGCGTATGGGCATAGGAGAAATGGCGGAGATTGTTGGACAGCCGCCAAGTGGAAAGGCAGCCATCCAACAGTGGTATTACAAAATCGTTTTTTTTTTTTTTTCTTTTTGGTAATCTGCCTTTATACTTCTTCTTCTTCTGTTTCTCGTCTCATCCTCCTCTCTCCTCCTCCTCCTCCTCCTTCTTCCTCCTCTCTAAGTCTTTTTTTTTTCTTCTTCTGGTCTTCCGTCTTCTTCTTCCTCCTCTTCTACTAATTTTTTTTTCTTCATTCGGATTAAATCTCCAACCTCCTCGCTGTTCCATTCCAGAAATCAAAGGGCGGTAAGAAAAATCGAAGGAGATAAATCTGAATCGTGCAACCAACCTATGCATCTAGTTCTAAGCTCTTCAGACCTCTCACCTCAATTTCATCTCTCTCAGCCCACTGTCATCTTTTCTCTTCAGCCACCGATGACCAAATGGCTTTCTATCGACACCAACGTTACCTTCACAAGTCACAAGATCGATCCAACCTCAAGAACTCATGGGCTAAAGAATGGTGCGTATGAATCTCTGCAACTCGCAAGTAATCTTCTCTCCTCTCTCTCGCGAGAAATCTTCTCTCCTCTCTCTCGCGCTGTCTTAACGATATCTTTCTCCACCTTGGAAACAGGAAATCTTTTCTCTGCTACAGAGAAGAAGAAGTATCAAAGAAAGAATACCTGTAAGACCCGCACTCTGAAAACCCGGTCTAAACCTTGGTTTTGTGTCGTGACAGGTCTTCCGATCATCACCGAGCCAGACGGGGCAAGCAGATAACAAACAGGTACGAAATCGGACCGAAGTCGACCAATTATACCTGATTTTAGGTATACCGGTCGATGGTACCGGATGATGGTACCGGTCGACCGGTATGGCCTGCACAGCTATGTGCGGGAATTTGGAAATTGGTCTCTGCGGGTCCCGCTTTCCTGATTTCGAATCCTAGAAGTTTCCTAATCCTAGTAGGGTTACTAAACCCTATTTCTAGCCTATAAATACACCTTCAAACCCCTTAAATCCTTTCCATTGTCTCTCACAAACCCTAGAGAAGAGGAAGAGCTTGGAAAGGAGAAGGAGCTAGGAAGAAGAAGGAGGTGCCGCCATTACCGTTTGACGAAGCTCTCGCTACACCTGTCAACGGTAAGTGTTTGAATCCATCTTCGTACCCTATGTTAGTTATGTGGGTGGATCAATACCACGTAAAGTAGGTATTGATCTAAAACCCTAAATTGGCCAATAAACCCTAAGTTGCCGTCAAACCCTAGATTCGAGTTTCGAGATGATATTCATCGAAACGAGACTTGAATGAGTTGGGGATAGCTCTAACTCAAAGCCTAGACTTAGGATGGATAGGAGAAACCCTGAAGGTCCATGGAGGATGATCGACGACAGTCAAATAACCCATGTATGGTCTTCCGGAGACATACCGGTCGACTATACCGGTTGCACCTAGTGCGACCGGTATGTTGCGACCGCTACCTCTCGGGAGGTTATCTGTGGGGGACCGGCTGACCATACCGGTCGCCAGTCTTTCCCACAGAGCTGCGACCGGTACATGCCACCGGTCAGCTCTGTGAGGGTATTTTGTAACCATGTTGGTTTCCGACCAACATGAAACCCTAAATAATATATTCTAATGGAACCCTAATATTATGTAGGACTTTGTGACATATCGTTTGGATCTTGTGACGTAGAGCAAGTGATCGAACGAGCGTCAGGTAAGGGAATCTGACCTAAACCTAATAATTAATGGACAGTAAATCGTTGTTAATCATTGAATATCTATGATGTGATGTTTGTGCATATTCACATGCCATCCTTTACTTTCAGTTATTATTATTGTTCATGCATTCATAGGATGTGATTGTTAGGCATGTGATTGTTTTCGTTGGTGTGTGGAGTGGGGCATGGGCCCGGGATCGCTCTTCACACCGGCACCTTTTGTAGTATTCTATCTTAACATGCTTGGTACGGGTGGGGTATCGGGGAAGATCGTGGTACGTTGGTCTCCGATATTGATGTTGTCCCGACCATCGTTGGGTGGTACCGAGGATTCCGAGTCGACGCTGCCTTGTCCACGATGCTTTAGCTCTATCTCTATGCCGTAGGGAGTTGTGTTGGGATAGGGTCTACCGCGTATTGTTTCTATCCTAGTGGGTTAGTTGCGGATAGGGTATCGGGGGAGGTGAGGTTTTGGAGGTCTCCGACCCGGCCGCACGCTCTAGCTCTATCTCTATGCCGTAGACGGCTGTGCCGGGATAGAGCATACATTGTTGACATATAGGATTGGTTAGTTGCGAGCCCCGGTTTTTGCAGCCCGGCCGTAGGGGCTTAGGTACTTGGTATGGGTAGAGTATCGGGGAGGTGTGGGTATACCTTAGCTCTATCTCTATTCCATGATGGGTGCATGTGGGTTGGTGGTAGTGTGATTAGTGTGCGACGCCACACACTCGTGTATAGAGGTGCGGGGGCCACCAAACCTTTCTATAGCACATTGCAAACTTTAAACCAGACCACAAAGCATAAAATGATTGTTACTCATGCATAATCTTGTGAAACTGTCGATTGTCTTATCGAGCTGTGTTGTGTGCTCACCCTTTGTATATACATTGTTTTTAGGTGTTGATGCAGGATACACTTGTGGACGATTATGTGAACGCTCCGCGTATGGAGGTGTAGCCGCTTTGGATGTACAAGGCGGGAGAGGACGAGCATGACGCTTCATGCGAGTGCCCTTTTCGTGTGTACCGTGATTTGTTTTATTTATTTATTTCAGGTTATATTTTGTTTGTTATTAAGAGATGTAAAAGATTATTATTTTATCTTTGAATTTGAATAATGGGATATTTATTTAAATTATCAATAGATACTCGGTTCATTCTATTTAAAGTCTTCCGTTGTATATTTATATTCTGATTGTGGTTATGTGTAATTGGTTTGTATGGGTGGACACGGCCTATTCGAGATCCTGGTGTGAACCGTTGGTTCAATGACGGTTCACTCACACCGTTCTGGTTGGATCATAATTTGGGGTGTGACAATACCAGGAAAAAAAAAGAAGACGATTTTGTAATACCACCATTGGATGGCTGCCTTTCCACTTGGCGGCCATCCAATGGTCTCCGCCATCTCTCCTATGCCCGTACTCATAGGAGACGATTCGGATTCGACAGCATGCGTAGTCTGTCCAATGAACTTTTGAATGACAGGACACGAGTTCCATCCAAAAATTTTATGATAGCATAGACAGTGTCATGCATATGGTAATTGGTAATGTGAATATTTCATTTAAAAAAAATTACTCATACCACTCCTAAACTTTGGTCCAAATATATTTACTATCTTAAAGTTGACAACAAATAGATCTACTATCCCTAAATACCAAACATGGTTACACTTAAGACCATTCTGTTAGTTTTTTTTTTTTTTTTCTATTAATTGCTGATGTCAATAAGATTTTATTTTTTTAAGGTCTAAAATACCCTTATGGGCATTGGCAATCTAAAAAGACCATAATAATGTAAAATGAGAGAACATGAGTGTTTATATATATATATATATATATATATATATATATATATATATATATATATATATATATATATATATATATATATATATATATATATATATATATAAAGATTTAGGAGGACAATTGGGTCATATCATCATTTTATATTTATTGAGGGTTAAAAAAAATCATTTCACCTATTTTGTTTGTAAATGCAATAAGGTAAAATTGTCTTTTAAATTTTTTTTTAACATTGTTAGAATTTGAGGTGCCACTGTAATTGTTGTCAATTTTAGGATAGTAAGCGCATTCAGACCAAAGTGCAAGGGTGATATGAATAATTTTCTCTTTTATTTTAAATTTTTTAATAAGAGATTAGTAATGTAAATCTTTTGCCGGGAAAGAAGAAAATTACCAAATGTAGCACTTGAGAACGTGGGAGTACCATCGACAACGTTGAGGCTACCGGACATGATGGTATCATTCATACCGTCACCGACCATCATGACATTCCGTTTAGACTGGTCAACAATAACTTTCTCAGTATAAATCCCCTTCTTCACATGGATGATAATTCTCTGGTTGCTTTTCTCCGGCACCGCCTTCAATGCCGCCCCAATTGTGGTGTAATTGCTGGAACCATCTTTAGCCACAATCATCACCATCACACCCTTCGCCGTACTATTACTTTGGAGTAGCTTTCGGTCCTTAGAAGTGAACCACGTTGGCAGTGGGAGCTCATCACTATCATCATTGTTATTAGGGATGAATGCACAACCACAATAAAGAAATGAAGATCAAGCAAACACACTAACACAGGATTTGTTGTGGTTCAGCACCCAAATCGAAATGCCTACCTCCACCACAGAAAAACAACGATTCTTTATTGCCAAGAAAACTCTCTACAATTTTCTCCACCTAATAAAGTGTTCTCCTTTGCTCTGACCTTACCTAGTTTTTCCCACACAGAGACAATATATAGAGAAACCTAGAAATCATAATCCCCCCACAATTATAAGTTTACCTTGTACATGTAATAGACCAAACCTTAATTCAAGTATAACTCTATTAATTGTGTAGACCCCATAGAATACAAGACACCAACCCAACAAATCTCCGCCTGGCTTGGATTCTGCAAACCACCTTGAAGAAAAATTCGTTGATGTTAATTCTGAAACCCTTCTCTGCCAAACCGCTACACCCAAACCAGCATAGGCCACACCCCGTCCGGGTGTCCCGTACAGCTCTGTCCCGTACAGCTCACTATTGTACGATGTGATGTGACTCTATCTCTCCCACTGTCGCAGCATCACCAGAGAGATCACTTCCACTCATAAAATCCGAAGCAAAAGAAACTCGCTTCTTCCCAGATCTGCACTTGTTCACAACTTGAACATCTTATAGTCTTTGTCTTCCATCTGTACCCCTTGCCTGAGTTCCAACAGAAGCACCATCTATTTCAACACTCCCTGCAAGTCTGTAAAGATCGCCAACCATCTGTCCTTGCATCACAACCATGACCCCTTTGGAGACCTTAAGAACTCCACCTTCAGATGAACACATGTAGCCTCTCGCATCCAATGTTTCCAATGAAATTAAATTCTTCATTAAGTCTGGCACATGTCTAACCCTAGTTACAGTTGGCACAATCTCATCAAACAAGCGAATCCGGACAGTCCCAATCCCGACAACCTTGCTTTTAACATCATTTGTCATTCTGACTGTACCCTTATCACATTCATGATATGTAACAAACTGTTCTTTAACTGAATACATACGAAACGAACAACCTAAATCTAAAATTCAATCTGAAGTATTCGTACCTGATGAAGTAATGAGAAGGAGATCTCCATCACTCCACTCTTCCGTGACACCAGCAGTAGATGATTTTTCTCCATTATCTGTCTTCTTTTTTCTTTTTATCCTCCTTACGCTTTGGACAATCCTTTCTTATATGACCTTCCTCATCGCAATAATAACAAATTATTTTACGACCTTGTGACTGGAACGACCCCTATTCTTGCCATATTTTTGTCTCTCATTTGATCTTCCTCTACCCTGACCACCAACTATAACCAAGGCATTACCCTCATCTGACATCCCCTCACTACTATTTTTACGTCGTGTCTCATTCATCAACAAAGCAACAATAACATCATCAAGTTTGAGAGTATCCTTATCAAACAACAGTGTAGTCACAATATGATCAAAAGAAGGAGGCAATGAGGCCAATAGGAGAATTGTCTTGCCCTTCTCTTCGATCTTCACATCAAGAGCAGACAACTCCATCAGAATCCTGTTAAACTCGTCAATATGCACCTCAAATTTCACTCCATCTAACAAGTGAAAGTCATATAATTGTTTCTTAAAAAACAATCGATTTGTCAATGACTTGGACTTGTACCTGCTCTCCAACTTTGTCCAAACTTCTTCTGGATCCTTCAAACCAATGACCTCACGAAGAATGTTATCCTCCAAAAATAACTGGATCGTGCTATTTGTTAAATCCCTCAACTCTAGCCACTCATCATTTGTTAATTTTTCTAGTTTGTTGGATTTCTTTTTAAGAGCCTTAACAGTCCCTTCCCACATAAGGATATTCTTCACCCGTTGTTGCCACAAGGTGAAATCATTATAGTCATTGAAGGGTTCTATGGAGAAGTTTGAATCCTTCGCCACCATTCTATTAACTCGATCTTTACCTTTTGTTCCTGCCATCAATTTTCAAGAGCTTCAATCACCGTTGATCTTGCACAAGACTACCCGATTGATATCAAGGACACTGAATATGTTCGATCTATGTCTTCCAATTAGTTCGAAGCACCCAAAAACTTTTGGAACAACAATCTCTATATTTTTCCCTTCTCTTTAGAGGATACAATGTACATACACAACAGCGGACCGTATGTACTCCCCTTTTATCTTCTTTTTTTTTCGACCTCCCTTCAACAAGGGAAAAAAGAAAAAACCAAATATCCATACGATTCTTTTTCCTTTTTTTCTAACTTCCTTATAATGATTACTTCTATAAAGTAATCAGATCTCTCCCTTGTTTTGTTTCTTAGGATTCAACAACCAATTTAACAGGACCGTACGTTGAAAAGCAAAAAAAATTGATTTTTTTTTCTTTTTCAACCTGTCTCTTTTACGGTTTCAACAAGGAAGGAAAAAAAAAAAAAAAAAAACCTAAACATCAATCCTACCTCATTTCGGTTGTGGTTTATATTTCTTCTTTTCAAATCGCTCTTATTGAACTCTTTCTTTTCTGATCTTCTAGGGAAAAACAACTTCTTCTTTCTCGATCAAATCATACGTAGCTCCCTTACTGGAAGATCTATTACGATCTACTGAACTTGGCTTTGATACCACTTGTTATGGATGAACGTACAACCACAAGAAAGAAATGAAGATCAAGCAAACACACTAACACAGGATTTACTGTGGTTCAATGCCTAAATCGGAATGTCTTCCTCCACCACAGAAAAACAGAGATTCCTTATTGTCAAGAAAACTCTCTACAATTCTCTCCACCTGACAAAGTATTCTCCTTTGCTCAGACCTTACCTAGGTTTTTCCACACATAGACAATATATAGATAAATCTAAAAATCTTAATCCCCCATAATTATAAGTTTACCCCGTACATGTAATAAATCAAACCCTAATACAAGTACAACTCTATTAATTATGTGGACCTCACAGAATACAAGATACCAACCCAACAATTGTGACTAGAACTGCTCATCAAATAACGTCGTAGTTTAATGGAGCTTACGATATTGAATATTTTGGTAACAAGGGCGAGGCTGTTGCTGGTGAATTCAATGGAGTTTTGGATATAACGTCTCACAATGGCCTAGAGCTCCTGTAAGGAATTCTCTAGGCCGTCTAGGCAAGTCTGCTGACACGTTCTAGCTACACTCAGCCATGTCCTCAGATTTTTCAACGGCTTTAACCGTCGTGAGCTGATCCCGGTTGGAGTTGTACAATGTGTCATTGAGTTGAGTTATGGCGAGATCAAAGAGTTCAATACAATTCTGAAGTGCCGCTGTGGAAATCTGGTCGAGTTTGCCTTGGGATCGGAGCTCCGACACTTGGTCAGAGACTTTGGATAGTTCGGTCATGGCGACTTGAATGGATAACGTGGTTAGATCTTGGCCGTTGAAGTGACTCAAATTCATCTTGCTATAAAGGCTGGTGTAACAAGAGTCTGGGTACAGGGTCACTTTACATGCAACTTTGATGGAATTCGAAACCGATTGAACAGCTCCACCATTGTATCAAGGATTAAACAGTGGCAGATGGCAACATTTCAACTCATATTCCAGACTCTTCCATTATTACGTAGCTGCACACAGCTGTACAAATCTGTTGAGTTTTGAGTCAGTTATTTTTACAGTTTGTCAGTTATTTTTTTCATTTGTAACAGCTCTCAAAGAGCCTCTGTTTATCTATAAATATAAAGTTATACATCTAATATGTCTCATTCTTCAAGCAACCTCTGTTTATTTCTTCTCATAAAGATTGTCTCTCTTCATAAACTTCTCCTTTCTCACACATTATCTGTTTATCTATAAATATAAAGTTATACATCTAATATGTCTCATTCTTCAAGCAACCTCTGTTTATTTCTTCTCATAAAGATTGTCTCTCTTCATAAACTTCTCCTTTCTCACACGTTATCTCTGTGTTCCTTCTCCCACACATCGGTGCTGGAATTCCCACCAGAGTCATTACGATGAGAAGCAATTCCTGCCGCTATGGCCCCAACGATGATGGCGATGAGGATGATGGACGAAAAATTTATGATAGCAATTTTCTTTCTAGATTTTCGTCGAGCTTCTAGTCTCTCTTGTTCGGCTTCATTTATCTTGTCGTAGGTTTTCCATGAAAAAGCAGTAGAAGACAACGACTTCGTCTTCGTTTTTCTCTTCTCTTCTCTTCTCTTCTTGTTGTGTGCTTTCCTACCCACCCTAATTAAGGGAACTCTGTTATGCTTTTTATCCACAAAATAAATAGATTCCAAGTCAATGCTTTCTCTTAGATATGTCACGAGATACCTAATGCAAAATGGGACAGCATTTTTATAGTGTATAGTGCTGCCTGACAATACGTGGGAGAAATTTTCTCTGGTGACAGGAGGATTCCAGTCAAAATCTAAGGGCTAGAGTTCAATCGATATACATATCAATACATCGATATATGTGTCGATTGAAATCCAGCCATTGGCAGGTACCCATTGACAGATGCACCTGCCGCAGAAGAGGATTTCTATCTGATGCGGATAACCCTGACCTGTCCCATGCCACCCCTAACTAGCCTTTTCTCCTTACATTAGACAGGAACTTTGAAGTGCGTCCCATGTAAGTGGATCATATCGAATCCAAATATCAAATGTTAAGCCATCTTAATCTGACTAATGATTTGATTATCATAAGTGCCTACTCCAAGAACTAATTAACTTTTTTATTGATAGAAAAATACTAACTACCTAAAGGGGTGTATCATTTGTCGCGTTCAGCATAGCTATTTCCAATGTGCCCTATTGCCAAGGAGAATATTTCCTAATTTAAGAATGTCTCTGTGTATCTGTTTTTCGCATAATTTTTATAGGAATATTTTTATTGACACTAATCCGGTGTCAATGACTGACACTTGCAATTGATGTTCATTTGATCATCAATGACAGTAGAACATGATGCAAGTGTTTGCCATTATGCTTAATTGAAAGAAGGAAATGAATTATTTTGGACAAACATTCTGATTTATACACTCCCTGATCATTGTTGATAAAGATGTGTAGTGATAATGGAATTATTGGAAGAAAGATGATTGGATTCAGATTAAATGCTATAGCCAATGAAACTCAGATGAAGTGATAGAGGATTTATTTTGAGATTGCTAAATGGGTGGATATGAGCCATGTCTATAAAAGAGTGCATGAGCAAAAAGTGAAAACTATCAAGAGTAACTTGGAAAGAGTAGATAGCCCTCAAGTAATGTTAAAGATGGTTATATCGGTATGAATTTTAACAAGATAGAAGATTTCTAAAGGCAAATTTAAGAGTGGATATAAGGATAACGTCATGGCATAAGTAGTACTCGATTTAATAAAATGATAATTGAGTTATGCCCAATGTTGAGGGATATGATTAAGTAAAGACCAAAAATAGTTTGGTTGAATTAATGAAATTATAAGCATATACCCTAATGCTTATAAATAGACTTGAGATATGAAGTAACAATCACAAGATATTTTTCGAGGTATATATAAGAGAGAGCAAGGTAGAATAGCAAGGATAAAAGAAATACAAGCTAATAAGTGCAATATGAGGTTTTGAAGATAGTCTTCGAGAAATCATAAGAGATAAAGGAACTAGACAAGCTCTTAAGACCTTTACATCAGATTTTGCTAGTTCAAGCACTTTTGGACTAAATGTTGTATTAGATGAGTGTTATGAATAATGTCCAAATAGTATGGATGGATGAAATTTGGATGCAACCTAAATAAACTTGAGATTGTAGACTTTGATGTCATCTTGGGAATAGACTAGTTGTTTCAACACTCTACAAGTGATTACGTGCATAAAAGAGGTTATCATTCAAGAATAAAGACGACACATAATTTGGCATTAGTGGAAGCATGTTGCCTAAGAAGCGAAAGCGGATCCTCTCTATGCTAAAGGCAAAGAGATGCTTTGAAGAGAAAGAAGATGGATATATGGTATCTTGTGGTATACGTTACCAAAGAAGCACCACAGATGAAAGATATTTATGTGATGCGTGAATTTCCTGATCTATTTCTAGGAAACTTATCGGGTTACCATCTGATTAAGTGACCGAGTTCGTCATCGACTTGTTACCAAGACGATACTTGTGCCAAAGGCACCTGTAGAGTAGCTCCTATGGAGTTGAAGGAACTGAGACTCAACTACAAGAGTTATTAGACCAAGGTCCTAATCGGCTAAGGATTACGTCACGGGGAACGCCAACGTGAAGAAGAAGGACGGTAGTGTCAGATTATGCATAGACTACCGGGAACTAAACAAGTTCAAGATCAAGAATCGATATCTACTACCTCAGATCGATGACTTGTTTAAATAGTTGCAAGGAGCAAAGGTATTTTCTAAGATTGATCTTCGATCAAGAAAACATCAGCTGAAGAATTTGGACAAAAATATCTCGAAGATAGCTGTTAAAGTCGGGATTGGACATTATGAGTTATCAATTTTGACGTTTGGATTAACCAATGCCCTTACATCTTTATGGAACTGATGAATTAGGTGTTTCATGACATGTTGGACACGTTGTTCATAGTTTTCATAGATGATATTTGGTTGAGTCCAAGAATGAAGCAACTCATACAACGGATTTTAGAATAGCTTCACAATAGCTGAGAAGTGAAAAGCTTATTGCCAATTCCAAGGAATATGAGACCTGATTAAACAAAGTGATCTTCTTAGATCACGTAGCATCATAAAAAGGGATTAAAGTGGACCCTAGTAAGATAGAAGCAATCGTATGGTGAGAAACTCCTGAAGAATATTACGAAGTTCAGAAGTTTCTTGAGTTTAGCTGGTTATTACAGACGATTTTTGGAGGACCACTCTAAGATCGCAAAATATCTTACCAAGCTAACCAGGAAGGGAGAGGAGTTTAATTTGAATGACAGGGGTGAAGAATATTTTCAGATTCTAAAGTAAGATTGATATCAGCTCCCATCTTGATCGTTCTGGCACCAGAGGATCTAGGATGTGGGTTGATGTAAGGTAAATAAGCGATTTCATATACTTCAAGAAAACTGAAAGAGCATGAGAAAAGTTACCCAACTCATGATTGGAATAAACAATTGTGATTCATGCAATCAAGATTTGGAGACATTTAACTAAACAGAGAATAATTTTAGGTTAAGAGTCCTATTTATCTCTTCATCAGAAAGAGTTGAACATGAGGATAGGAAAATGGTTTGAACATTGAAGGATTAAGACCGTGATATTCAAGGTCACTGAGCAAGGCTAATGTAGTAGCTAAGCCTTAAGCAAAAAGGGATTATGAGGTCTGAAGAAGGACCGAGTATAAATGTTGCCTTATGTTCTGCAGCAACAGATTCAGATTTGGAAAAGAGTAACATATAATAGAAGCTAGTGATGATCCAATCGAATGAGAACTTATGGATGAAATAAAAGTAGTAATTTTGTTAGATCTGTATATAAGAACAAAGCAAGAAAATTTAGAGAAAGAAAAACCCAAACCTGACTTACTTTGGATGTGGAGACGGTACTCAGATACAAGGGTAGATTCTGAATACCTGAAGATAAAGACTCGGATATCATGAAGAAGATAATGATAAGAGCCCATTGTAATCCATATTCAGGACATCCTGGAGTACCAATATGTATCATGACCTGAAGAGATAACAAATGCGGCTTAGTGTGTGTTCCAGTGTCTGAATTATCAGCAAGTAAAAGCTACAAGACAAAGACCACCATGGCTTACAATAAAAACTATCGGAGCCAGTCAGAAATTGGAACTGCATTATAATGAACTATGTCACCGGTATACCACTGATCGGTTGACACAGTTTGGGTGATTATTGATCGTCTTATGAAAATAGCTCATTCCATTGCTATACGACCTCGGTATGCTTTGGAGCGGTTAACTAAGCTATATGTGGATAATATTGCCAGATTGAATGGTATGCATGAGAGCTTAGTGTCGGTCAAAGGCTTATGCCTTATCTCGAAGTTTTGGGAGGATCTACAGAAAATAATGGGGACAAAGTTGAAGTTTAGTACTGCACTTTACCCCAAACCAACGGATAGTCGGGGCAGACTATACAGATCCTAGGAGATATGCCCCGAGCTTGTGAATTGATTTCAAGGAGTTTGAGTTAAGAAGTTACCATGAATTGAAGATGCTACCAAGCTATCATGTAAATATCACCCATATAGCATGGTACGGTAGAAATGTCAAACCCCTCTATTTTGGGAATAAAGTTGGTGAATGAAGAATCTTAAGACCTAAGTCTAATGAAGAAAAACTATCAAGTGGCAAGCTGGAGCAAAGAAAAGGGGCAGGATAGCTCAAGATGTCAGAAGAGACACCAAGACCTTGAGTTCGCCATAAGGGACAAAGTGTTCTTGAAGAAATCACTTATGCACAGTTTGAAACGATTAGACAAGAAGGGAAAGTCATATTTTATATATGTGTTGGATCTTACAAACTTTGGAGAGACGTGGAAAAGTTATATATCAATTAGCGTTACCGCTATCCATGTCTAGTGTGCATGATGTATTTCGTGTGTCTCTGTTGAAAAGAGAAGTACATTGGACATCCATATCAAAAGTATTGACCATGGAATCACTGGATTAAATAGAAGATTTAACTATTGAAGTGGTACCAGCCTAGTTCACTAGTTGAAAGGTACAACACCTTAAAAACTTAGTATCAATTATATGAAGATAATCTGACGAAGACAAGACGTGGAGAAGATGGCATGGAAAGAAGAAGATGCAATGCGGAAATGGAATTCCCACCCATTGACTTCGAAGTAAAATAAAAATTTTGAGGACAAAATTTATTTTAAGGATGGGGGACTTGTAAGATTCGTTCAAATTTTGAGGACAAAATTCATTTAAGGATGGGGGAGTTGTAAGATCCGTACTTTCAAATTTCGAGGACGAAATTTCTTTTAAGGGTGGTGGAGTTGTAAGATCCGCACGCCACGAACCCGGCCTAACCTTACATTTCGTGTCGGGACCCGTCTACATATCATGGTAGAGCCAAGTGGACCAAGTGTGTGAAGAAACCCAAGACCCAATATGAAAATTTACCCAAAAACAGTCAAAATGAGGGTAGGGTCGTATGTTTTAAAAGGCAGGTCCGACCCTCCCATCGACCCTCACCATCGACCCTCAACCATGGGTCGCAGGGTCTATGAGTTGTCCGACCCTCCCATCGACCCTTACCATCGACCCTCGGCATTTGGGAAAAATAGCACGAACCAAAAATTGAGAAACCTTCCTAATTTCAATTGGAACCTTTCCTAAACTCAATGGGACTTATTTTGGGAGGTTTTGCTCTATAAATAGGACGTCCCTAAGCCTCTTTCACTCCTTTTACAACCCTAATTGGATTGAGAGAAAGAGAAGAGAAGGAAGAGAAGAAGAGAAGGAAAACTTGAAGAAAAAGCTAAGGAAGAAGAGGAAATTCAGAGGAACTCTGAATCTCAACAAAACTAAGGTATGAATACATTCCCCATGATTTGTTTAAGACTTTAGAATGGTTTATGAAGAGGATATGACTTAGAAGAAACCCAAATCATCCATCTATGGTTAGGTTTTCATGAAAAATCATGGAGGAGATCATTAAAACCATGTAGGTGAATAAAGTATAGTTCTAAACCATAGAACATGTATAGAATGGATTGTGGAAGTAAGCCATAGGACCCAACCATGAAAGAGAGAACGAAATCTGATATTTTTGACTCAAACCATGGAGGGTCGCACCTAGGGTCGATGTCAGATCCGACCCTAGCATCGACCCTCAGTGTTTGGGAAGTTCAGATTAGGGGGAGGGTCGCACCCAGGGTCGATCATGACTCCAACCCTACCTCCGACCCTCAGTTAACAGAATGGTTTTTAAATTCAGAATTTATTCTAATTAAATTTTATCGGCTTTGTTAGGTCTTCTAGCAATATAATAACATTATAAAGGTAATTCTAAAGCTTGGAAGAGTATCTATTAGCAAGCTAAGGTGAGGAAACAAGACCTAAACTAATTGGTTAATAATAAATTATTTTTATTTCTTGAGTCCGATGCCATGAATGATTTTATGCGTGTATGCTTGTAATGTGCATTTAACATGTCATCCAATATTTCTATTATTTGTTCATGCATACTTACTTTATTGTTTATAACATGATGATGATGATGATGATAGGAATAGGCATGTGAATGTTTGTGTTTGGCTAGTGTATATGGTGCGGGTAGGGATGGTATCAACCGGTACAGCCATGACCGTTCTTCATGAGGTGTATATTGTGCCATGGTCTATCCAAGTCATGTCCACTAAGCAAGTGTTAGTGTGCTTGATGTGAGGGGAGCGTCAGGGGGAGGACGTGGCATTGTGGTTCAGCCTGGTCACCAGACTCTAGCTCTATCTCTACTCAAGTCTTGTCCACTAACATCGTCATATCGCCATTACCTTAGCGGAACTAATATGTCGTAGGGTATCGGGGGGACGTGGCATTGTGGTTCAGCCCGGTCACCGGACCCTAGCTCTATCTCTATGGATGTGTTGAGGGGATGCTTTGGGGGTGAGGCCTTGGATACATTGTTTGGCATTAGGGTTGGTTAGTTGCGAGCCCAGTTTGCAAGCCCTCGCCAACAGGGGCTTACGTGTTGGTATGGGCAACCGGTACAGCCATGCCGTTTTCATGGGGTGTATATTGTCCATGGTGGGTGCATGTGGGGCTACGGTGCCATTTTCATTGGGCGTTTCCACACACTCGTGTATAGAGGTGCGGCAGCCACCTATCCTTTTTATAGCACATTGCAAACTTTAAACCAGACCAAAGATATGAATTGAATGCATGCATATGTATTGTTGCATTGTTTTGTTTACTCACTGAGCTCAGGTTGGAGAGCTGACCCTCGCGCGCACAAATCTTTTAGTTTCTGATGTTGCAGGTATTACGATTGAAGATTATGTCGACACGCCAACATATGGACATATGAACATGTGATGGCTATGATGAGCAGCTATGGAGGACGAACATGGTTCGTTAAGCGAGCGTTTCAGTGGTGGATACGTTTAGTGTTTAGTTTTCGTATTTGGATATTGTAATATGTATTAAATTATGTCTTGGTTACATGGAAATAAATGGAATATTAATTATTTATCATGATTAGACCTCAGTTCATTATCTGTAAGACTTCCGCTATTTACTTTATTACCTCTGATTAATATGGAATGTGTTTTGGTTTATCATATATGGGATAGCCTATTTTGAGATCCTGGTTGAACCGTTGGTTTATTGACGCTTCATCACACCATTCTGATTAGTGCGGAATTGGGGTGTGACAAACTGGTCAAGTTATATGTTGATAATATAGTCAGACTTCATGGCGTTCCAGAGAGTATAGTATCTGACAGAGATCCCCGCTTTACATCGAAGTTCTAGGAAGGATTACAGAAAGCCATGGGAACCAAGTTGAAGTTCAACACGGCTTTTCACCCTCAGACGGACGAACAGTCAGAGCGAACCATTCAAATTTTGGAAGATATGCTCCGAGCTTGTGCAATAGATTTCAAGGGAGCTTGGGATGAGAAGCTATCACTTATCGAGTTCGCTTACAACAACAGTTATCAGGCTACAATTCAGATGGCCCCATATGAAGCGCTCTATGGGAAGAAGTGTCGTACACCTCTGTTATGGAACGAGGTGGGAGAAACAAGAATTGTAGGATCGGAGTTTGTTGAAGAAACTTGCCGAGTGATTGATCAAATCAAGGAGAGAGTAAAGACAGCTCAAGTTCGACATAAGCACTATGCGGATAATCGACGCCGAGATCTAGAGTTTGCAGTGGGTGACAAAGTATTCTTGAAGGTGTCACCGATGCGAGGTCTGAAGTGGTTTGGTAAGAAGGGGAAGCTTTACCCTAGGTATGTGGGACCGTATGAGATATTGACCCGACGTGGTAATGTAGCAAATCAACTGGCTCTACCACTATCCATGTCCAGTGTTCATAATGTGTTTCATGTATCATTACTGAAGAAGTATGTCAGAGATCCATCGCACATTTTGACCGCTGATCCCCCAGACTTGACTGAAGACTTAACATTCGAAGTGGTGCCTGTGATGCTCTCAAGTCGAAAGGTACAACAGCTTCAAACCAAGGATATCCATTATGTGAAGGTGCATTGGAGAAGCCAAAATATGGAGGAAATTACTTGGGAAGAAGAGAGCGCGATGAGGAAGGAGTACCCTAACCTTTTCAATGATCAAGGTATGTTCAAATTTCGAGGCCGAAATTTATTTTAAGGGTGGGGGAGTTGTGAAACCTACATGCAAATTTCGGGATGAAATTTCTTTTAAGGGTGGGGGAGTTGTATGACCCCTACCCCGTAAACCCGGTCTAAACCTTGGTTTTGTGTCGTAGCAGGTCTTTCGATCATCACCAGGCCAGACGGGACGAGCGGATGACAAACAGGTATGAAATCGGACCAAAGACGACCAATAGTCATCATTTTATGTTGACCGGTCGATGGTACCGGTCTTGGTACCGGTCGACCGGTATGGCTTACGCAGCTAAGTGCGGGAATCTGGAAATTGGTCTCTGCGGGTCCCATTTTCCTGATTTTGAATCCTAGGAGTTTCCTAATCCTAGTAGGGTTACTAAACCCTAAATCTAGCCTATAAATACACCCTTAAGCCTCCTCAAATCCTTTCCATTGTCTCTCACAAACCCTAGAGAAGAGAAAGAGGTTGGAAAGGAAAAGGGGCTAGGAAGAAGAAGAAGGTGCCGCCACTGCCGTTCGACGAAGCTCACTCTACGCCAGTCAACGGTAAGTGTTTGAATCAATCTTCTAACCCTATGTTAGTTGTGTGGGTGGATCAATACCATGCAAAGTAGGTGTTGATCTAAAACCCTAAATTGGCCAATGAACCCTAAGTTGCCGTTAAACCCTAGATTCGAGTTCCGAGATGATATTCATTGAATTAAGACTTGAATGAGTTGGGGATAACTCTAACTCCAAGTTTAGACTTAGAATGGATAGGAGAAACCTTGAAAATCCATGGAGGATGATCGACGGCAGTCGAAAAAACCCATGTATGGTCTTCCGGAGACATACCAGTCGACTATACCGGTTGCACACAGTGCGACCGGTATGTTGCCACCGGTATCCCTCGGGAGGCTGGTCTGTGGGGACCGGCTGACCATACCGGTCGCCAGTCTTCCCCATAGAGCTGCGACCGGTACATGCCACCGGTCAGCTCTGTGAGGGTATTTTGTAACCATGTTGGTTTTCGACCAACATGAAACCCTAAACAATATATTCTAATGAAACCCTAATAATATTGTAGGACTTTGTGACTTTCCGTTTGCATCTTGCGACGTGAAGCAAGCTAACAAATGAGCATCAGGTAAGGGAATCTGACCTAAACTTAATAATTAATGGACAGTAAATCTTTGTTAATCACCTGAATATATATGATGTGATGTTTGTGCATATTCACATGCCATCTTTTACTTTCAGTTATTATTACTGTTCATGCATTGATAGGATGTGATTGTTAGGCATGTGGTTGTTTTCGTTAGTGTGTGGAGTGGGGCATGGGCCTGGGATCGCTCTTCACATTAGCACCTTTTTGTAGTATTCTGTCTTAACATGCTTGGTACGGGTGGGGCATCAGGGGAAGGTCGTGGTACGGTGGTCTCCGATATTGATGTTGTCCCGGCCATTGTTATGTGGTACTGTGGTCTCCGAATCGACGCTGGCTTGTCCACGATGCTTTAGCTCTATCTCTATGCCGTAGGAAGTTATGTTGGGAAAGGGTCTACCTGCGTATTGTTTCTATCCTAGTGAGTTAGTTACGGATAGGGCATCAGGGGAGGTGTGGGAATGCCTTAGCTCTATCTCTATGCCGTAGACGGCTGTACTGGGATAGAGCGTACATTGATGACATATAGGATTGGTTAGTTGCGAGCCCAGTTTGCGAGCCCTGGCCAGTAGGGGCTTAGGTACTGGTATGGGTAGAGTATCAGGGGAGGTACGTGGGTATCTTAGCTCTATCTCTATTCCATGATGGGTGCATGTGGGCCAATGGGGGTGTGAACCATGAGGTGCCAGACACTCGTGTATAGAGGTGCGGGGGCCACTAAACCTTTCTATAGCACATTGCAAACTTAAAACCAGACCACAGCATAAAATGATTGTTACTCATGTATAATATTGTGAAACTGTCTGATTGTCTTACTGAGCTGTATTGTGAGCTCACCCTTTGTACGTACATTGTTTTTAGATGTTGATGCAGATTACACTGTTGACAACTATGTGAATGCTCTTGTGTATGGTGGTGTTGCGGCGTTGGATGTACAGGCAGGAGAGGACGAGCATGACGCTTCATGCGAGTGCCCTTTCTGCGTGTACCTTTGAGTTGTTTTCTTTATTTAATTTCCTTATTTTTTATTGGATTAAAGGGATGTAATGATATTATTTTATGTGTTTGAATTTGGATAATTGGATATTTATTTAAGTTATCAATAGATACTCAGTTCATTTTATTTAAAGTCTTTCGCTGTATATTTATATTCTGATTGTGGTTATGTGTAATGGTTTGTATGAGTGGACACGGCCTATTCGAGATCCTGATGTGAACCGTTGGTTCAATGACGGTTCACTCACACCATTCTGGTTGGATCAGAATTGGGGTGTGAAAATCATACTATTTTGGTTAGTCTAAAATTGGGGTGTGATAAGAATGACCTATTTTATATATTCTATGATCATGTAGGTCCAGGGTATAAGATAGCCTGTAGTAAAAACATAGACTCCTTAACTAACCTGTCCAATTGATACCACACTCCAAATATGGGTCCCACACTTCATGGATGGTGTTGAACTTTGTTTCTTTACTAACTAGGATTTTAGCCACGTGTTAGCTTGTGGTTAGTTGTGTACTTCTCAAATACTAATGCGGGCCATATTTAGAAATCAAAGATGGGAGCCATTAGTTTTATTTTTCACAATCATTGGGCTTTCCAAATCGTGTTGTCTCAAATACTTTGCATTTCAATTCTACTATGGTTAGAAAAGCCTTTTGTTGACGCTCGATGATGGTTTCATGAACATTCTGGAAGAATCTGACTGTAATGAAGTCATCAAATCCATTCTCAATCTGAACTGTGCCAAAGATTTAGATATTCAATCGATTGTGGACATCGTTGCTCTTGCTTTCTTTTGTGAGATGTGTAATTTCAGTTTTTTTACGAGGGATGACAATGTTGTTCCTCATTCCCTTGCCAAGAAATCCTTTACATCTATGGATCCGAGTTGTTCAAGATATGTCAATTGGCCTAGTTCTTCTAATTGGCTTCAAGATCTTTATAAGAATGATGCATTGTCTTGTATCCGTCTTATTGATCAATAAAACTTCCTATTACACAAAAAAAACTTCTAACCTTCTACTGTTGTGCTTGGCATTTTACAGTCCTTCCTCTCCTCCCAATAAATTTTCTTTAAAAAAAAAACATCTCAACCGTTTCTTTCCATTGCCATTGCAGATGCCTCTCTCTATTACCGCTGCACCTCCCCCCCACCACTACCTATTCCCTCCAACCTGCCGTGGATATCCTACCAGCTAGCATCACCACCTCCCGATTATCCAGGCTATGCACTCTTGTTAGGATTAGAGACGCAAACAAGAAGAAAAATACAAAGATTAACGTGGTTCAGCATCCCAACATCCCATCGTGGGATGCCTACGTCCGCTAGAGAAAAGAGAAATTCTTTATTCCCAAAAAACTTCTACAGCTTTCTACCTGATAGGCTTATCTCATCTGTCAGCCTTACGGCTCCTTCAACTCTCCACTGTCAGAGGAGAATCCTCTGATAGCCCTTACAGCATTTTCTAGGTTTTTTCATATAGAGACAATTTATAGGAAAACCTAGAAACCCTAATCCCACCACAATTATAGGAAAAGAGTTGTAAGGGACAGAGGTTTTTGTTTCAACTCAAAACTCAACAGGTAAGGGGGATAGAGCACAAGAAAGTGCAACTACAGCCTCATAGGATGAAGCCGGGCAAGCCTCCTAAGCTGAAGAGGCACAAGCATACGAATACGCAGAGGTAAACGCATCCGATTGCTTCATATGAATCATACAAAGCAGCTGAGGCACCCGAAGCAGCAGAATAGGACACTACATTTTTCCAAGAAGGCAGAACGAGGGGCTTCGTTAGAAGCCTGACCCGATGAAGAGGGGATTTCTAAGATAGGGTTATAGTCCTACCAATACGTAGAGTAGCTCGGTAATGAATAGCCCAGCCCCCCTGTGAAGTGAAGAAACCGAAACTTTATAGTGTGGGACATCGGCAGCGTACCGGCTGGGAAAGATAGGTTTCTCCTTTTTCCGGGTGGGGTGACCGGATCGAACCCTTCCTATAAATAAGAAGTTTAGATTGATTCAAGCCATTCAAATATAATAGACTCATACCCTAATACAAATACTACCCTCATAATTGCGTAGACCCCACAGAATACAAGACACCAACCCACCAAATCTCCACCTGGCTTGGATTCTGCAAACCACCTTGAAGAAACCCGTTGATGTTGATTCTGAAAACCTGTCTCTGCCAAACCGCTACACCCAAACCAGTATAGCCTGAACCCCGTCCGCATGTCCCATACAGCTCACCACTGTACGATGTGATGTGACTCCATCTCTCCCACTGCTGTCGCATCACCAGAAAGATCACCGTCTCTCACAGTCCTCCTATAATTCCAGTTGCACCTGGAACCCGAGCCTCTCACCACCGTACTTCCAATACAGATCTTGAGAACCGACTCCTCATCCCAGCCCTCTACAACTCCAATTGCACCTGGAACCCAAGCCGCTCACCTCTGTACCTCCAATGTAGACCTAGAGATCCGACTCCTTGTCTCAGCCCGCCAGTACTCCTTCGCCCCATGGTGTGACATAAACTGACCATTATGTGCATCGTATCGGGATTTAAACCCGCCGTCAGATCTAACACCCGATCCGACCAAGTCCACCAAGCCACTGAGATCCATTGCCGCCGCACCTGAGTCGAACTCTATATATCTCGACTCCATGATCCCTGCTGGCACATGCGATGATAGAAAAAATCATCTTCCTAGCCTGAGATTCCCTTCCATCTCTTCTTGACGGCACCTTTTTTTTTCTCAAAATATAACCGTGGAAACAAAAAAAAATACTTAAAAAAACCACACAACAAGTGTAATCATTACACTATTTTTTTTTTGTCTTATACGTTTTCAAACTCATCTTCTTTTTTTTTTTTCACACCACCATAATCATGATCTTGAAAACCGTAGATCAAGAAAAAGTTTAAAAAAAAACTCAACCCTTTGTTTTTTTTTTTTTTTTTTTTTTGGCTAATTCTTTACTTTTCCAAAGGAATATCAGAGAAAAAAAGGAAAAAAAAAAACTCACCCTTTTTTTCTTTTTCTTCTTCTTCTTCTTCATACCTTCCATGCAGCTCCCTCCTTCTCCTAGACCACTGATCGATCTATTGAACCTGGTTCTGATACCATTTGTTAGGATCGGAGACGCAAACAAGAAGAAAAATACGAAGATTAACGTGGTTCAACACCCCATCGTGGGATGCCTACATCCACCAAAGAAAAGAGAAATTCTTTATTCTTAAAAAACTTCTACAACTCTCTACCTGACAAGCTTATCTCATCTGTCAGCCTTACAGAGCTTTCAGCTCTCCACTATCAGAGGAGAATTCTCTGACAGCCCTTATAGCCTTTTCAAGGTTTTCCCACACAGAGACAATTTATAGGAAAACTTAGAAACCCTAATCCCACCACAATTATAATTTATCCCCGTACATGTAATAGACTCATAACCTAATACAAATACTACCCTCATAATTGCGTGGACCCCACAGAATACAAGACACCAACCCAACACTATCGTATGAGTCTACTGTTCATCTCCCTCTCCTTGTTCAGTTTAACTTCTTATTTTCTCTTCACCTCCTTGTTGCCCGATTCTTCCCAAATTTCGATAAATAAAGGAACATATACTCTGTTATTTCATTTATAGGATCATTTTCAATTTTATGAAGAAGAGGAATACCTCTGGATAGTTATCTATATATAAGGAAGGACTTTGATGTTTCTGAAAATCATAAGAAAAATCTAAACTATTCAATTTATTATTTTTTAATCTAAACAATTAATTTTTGGGAGAAAGCATAGTATGTTTAGAGTATTAATACATATGCACAGGCTTACACGATATTAGGTGTGAATATTAACGACTAGTAAAAATACACCACGTGGACGTAATCAAACAACAAGGGCAAATAAGTCATTCCACCAAAGAACCGTCCTCAGGGGCATAGCCGTCAATAACCATTCAAAACATGGGCAAAACAGTCATTCATGAATACCGTATTGCACTCCAAAGGCAGATAATGATGTCAGCACCACAAGAACCTAGAAATAGACGTAGCCACCAAAGTCAAATCACTTGAATATTTTATGAGTTTTGATCTACTTCATACTGACATATCATAACTCCCTTGTCTCCTACCTTGGCCAACTCATCTTAGTACTATTACCATCATAGCACTTCCTTCCTTGCTTACACTATTCATCTGGTCAGCTTTCCAGAAAGGTCTGACCCCTAATTATTTGTGGTTTAGTATCCTAACTAAGCATTGAAGTGGTCCTAGGGCAATAAGCCCAACCTCTCTTGCCTTGTTTTGTTATTTACATATTAAACTCACAATTGAAGATCCTGGCACGGATTCTAGCAGCAACACATGAGATGTATGCCAATAACGGAAAAAAAAAGGTATTTAATTAAATAAGATCTTGAAATTTGACATGTAAAAAATCTAAATCATTCTTGAGTTGAAAATTGCCTTCAAGCCTTATAAGGTTCATACTTTACCTCTCTAAAATTTGCTTTAACCTATTGGGATTCGAACCACATTTGAATGGAACAAATTTGGTTCTTTGAAATAGATAGCATACTTTCACCCCAACA
This sequence comes from Protea cynaroides, assembly GCA_028583415.1. NCBI lineage: Eukaryota > Viridiplantae > Streptophyta > Magnoliopsida > Proteales > Proteaceae > Protea > Protea cynaroides. Next base: position 106,240,428 of record CM053276.1, read on the forward strand.
TTGAACCGAAAGAGTTGGAGTCCATTGTTAGTTGCCACTCAAGAAACGGAGTTAAAAAAAAGTGAGTTTGTGATAGTACACATGAAAGAATGTTTTTAATCTTGCTTGTTTTTATCCACTTTTCTTGTGTTATTATTTCACTTCATTCGTATAATTTATGGCTTTTATCTCAACCCGTATTCTCTCTATCCAACGATTATAATGAACACACCATCTATTAAGGTGACAGAATAAACACATTGTGATGTTTGAAAATAACAGCCTCTTATGACTAATAAATTATCATAGAGTTTTTTATTTCTTTTTTCAACACCAAAGCTTTGGAACTTAAGGGTTTTTTTTAACCTTAAGTCATGGGCCGGATTTTTATTGAATCAAAACAAAATTCTTTACAGCTAGGTCACAAGAATTTTTTGTTACTATTCCATCGACATAGAAAAAACAAAAATGGCTTACATAATCTTTCTCCCACCACCAAGCAAAAGAGTTGGAAGAAAAAAAAAATAAAAGAAAGCGAAATAATTTGGAAACCCCAAGTGTCCCTTGTCATAGAATGAAGAAGGCTAGGCAAAAGGCAACTAGGCATGCAACCATTTCTGATTTCGATCCATCCATAAGCCATATATCGTCGTCGTCGTCGTCACTTAGGTATTGTATTTTGTTGTGTAGTCAGTGGCAGCGCAACTCACAAACCGCCTTTGAAAGGCACGCCTTTAGATTTGATCCATCTATGCCCGCCGAGGAAGGAATTAACTGTATATTTATTGGCTTGAGACTTGGTGAGCCAGGTTTTCAATCCACTCCACTTGACCCTATACTTGGTGAAAGAACCAGGTCCCGTGTTCATGTACTCAGCATAGAAGATGGTATTGGGAGCTGTGTTTCCCGTCCATGGGAGCCATCCAGCGGGGTTGATGAAGCTTCCAATGTAGGATTCCATGAAAATGGTGGTTGAGTAAACCTTCCAGGGCCTCCCCAGGTATGTCTGCACGCTCCCCAGGTTGCCTGCGGCACCAATGTTGCAGTTCTGGATTGAGGTGCCTGTGTTCTGGTTGGGATCAAACCTGCCCTGCGCCGTCAGCGTGTTCTCTTGGCCTACCAGTGGGACCTTCGCCAGAATGTTGCAGTTCTGGAAGACCACCGCTGCGTTCCCAAAGATGAAGTCGACGGTGCCCAAGATGTCGCACTCCTTGAAGAACTGCCTAAGGGCATGGGTGTAAAGAGTGTCCTGAAATGCGTCCATGCGACACCTATAGTAGATGGATTGGTCTGAATGCGTCAGCAGGGCCACCGCCTGGTGCTTGATTGCCCCTGCGGTGTTGATGAATCCCATGTCTTGAGCCATGAATCCTTTCCCAAACACAGCTGCATCACATATAATTCATACATCATTATATAACTCATACATGATTACGCTTGCAAAAGTATCATCTTCAATGGAGATTGCAATATAAAGTTTTCATTCTAAAAATTTAATCTATAGATTATATATTTCATAGTTGATTTGAGACTGAAAATCTACACTGATATGCTTTCATATCATGTAAATTTCTCATTCCAAAAGTTTGGTAATTTATATGCATCTATTAGGTGAAGAATCAAACAGTATATGAATGTATTTTAGGTCTCTTAACCTTTTTCTTTCTTTGTGGGACCATTCCCCACATAAGCATCACCTATTGAAGCATCCAAGAATGTGGGATCAAAAAATTAATAAATGATGGTATTGTCAAGTGTAATAGTATATGGGACAATATATGACATTTTTTAAGTGACTGATTCCTCTTTTTTAAGTGACATGAAGTCTCTCTTTCGATAACTGGCCTTCTTTTAATATTATTATAAGAGGGAACTTGGAACTCCAATACCATGTCAAGTTTTCAATTCAAAAATTCAAACTAATAAATGGAGGGACTTTACAATATATAAGAACTCAAGATTCCAATCTCATTAGTAATGTTAGACTATTTCTAATAATTGGGATGGGAAAGAGAAATAGACTCGAGAGGAAGAGCGGATTACCGAATGAGGCACTTGAATAAGTTGGAGTACCGTCGACGACATTGAGTTTACCGGAGACAACAGTGAAAGCCTTGCCATCACCGATCATCATGACATTCCATTTGTTCGCTGGTACTATAACTTTCTCATAGTACACTCCCTTCTTCACGTAGATAACAGTCCTCTTGTTGCTTTGACTCGGAACCGCTGTCAGTGCCGCATTGATGCTCTTATACTTGCTGGACCCGTCCCGTGCTACAATCAAATCCGGCTTGATGTTCGAACCCGATTTCTGGAGTAGCTTCCGGTCTGCGGCATTCATCCAATCTGGTAAACCATCTTCATCAACACTCATCAAACGTCGCATCTTGATAGAATCTGCCAGGTTTGATATTGCGGTCACCAATGCGAGGCTGTTGCTGATGAACTGAGTTGAATTCTGAGTGTACTGAGCCACTTGGGCCTGCACACTCGGCGACGCATACTGCAGACCGTCTAGACATGTGTGTAGGCTAGTACCAGCTGTGCTCAACCATGTCCTTAGATCGTCCAACTGTGGCAACGCCGTCATATTACTGGAGTTGAGTGTGTCGTTGAGGTGGTCCATAGCTAGATCCATGAGAGAGACACAATCCTGCAGTGCCGCTGCTGACATCTGGTCGAGTTGGCCGTTGGATTTCAGCTGAGACACGTGGTCCGACGCTTGTGATAGTTCCGTCATTGCCACTTGGACTGACAACTTGGCTAGAGTTTGAGGGTCGATGGTGCTCGAATTCACCATGGAATAAAGACTGGTGTAACATGAGTCTGGGTACAAGGTCAACTTACAAGCTGCCCTGAGAGTATCAGGAACAGTTGGAGGAGCTCCAGCATTGGATGAGGACGATGAAGAATTATCACCTGATCTCGTGGTGGCCCCCAGTACAGCTCCAACTATAATACCGACGAGGACGATAGAGGATATAGTTATGATGATTATTCTCTTTCTTGCTCTCCGGCGAGCTTCAAGCCTCGCTTGTTCAGCTTCATCCAACTTCCCGTATGAATTCCAGGGAATATCCATGCTTGATGATTGCTGCTTCAAATTAAAGAAACCTCACAATTGCATGCAAAAACCAAACTTACTTAGTTTGGTTTTGCAGACAATTGCAGAAAAGCTGATGATCAAAGGTCTGGAGAAAGGGAGGATGTTGGTGTTCTTATATAAACATGCAACACCAATAGCTGTTTCATTATAAATTTGAAGAATTATAATTATATTATCTACACTACGTGCATTGCACTTTCATTAGTCCTTCAGCAGTGCTTAAGTAAACGGGAAGTTTTTCTTGAATTTTTATTTTATTTTTTATAATAAATATCATATAATATGTATATGAATATAAATGGAAAGTTTTATCTTTTTAAGTATGATGGAGTGCTTCCCATGTAGTTGAGTAACGTACATGCTGTGGACTACTTACTGGTAGATTATGCAAGCCAGGTTCAGGTACTGTACCATTCAATTCTACATAAATCCCATCATCCCTATCATCATAAATACTAAAATATCTTTTACTTTCTACTTTTAGATTTTCTGTGATGGTCCTATCACATCGCATGAAAAGGAATCTATGTCAATGAACTATTAAAGCATTATAATGACCTGCCCTATTATTAAAAATCTATTGACTCTTGAGTTGGGATTTGATATGATCCAATCTAATCCTGGACACTTACAATGGAATTAAATTAGGGCATCAGGGTCAGATATCAGCTGCCGGCTATACCAATACTGATCAGCTGATCTGATCCAATCCTTATTTATAAAACCTTGTCGCTTCTAATACAACCCCAAGCCTAACAAAAACCAATTAAGAATTCTGTCAAAATAAACAATGAAGAATGTCAAAGTATATCCTCCCAGTTGATATATTTTACGTTTTATTTAGTATTTGACTTATGTTTTGATACAATTTCTCTTTTTTATATTGTCTTTGCCATAGTTAGTAAATTTGGATATAACAAAAAGTTGGATTCGAATATGTACGGCTATTAAACGGAGTCAGACTCTGATATGGGAACCAATGATCCGTTTTTAAAAAACGTGTATAGCATTAATACGTACGTGTTTAATAAGTGTTTAATACGATAACCTATAGAAAAATCGAGACCGAAAATATGAACATATATTCACTATGCAAATAAACATCTATAGCATTCAACAAATAAAATATTAACATATATATAGAATTTATAAATAAAAAAAACCTTCCAATCCATGAAATCCCACACAAAATTACCATCCCATCAAACATATAAAGTGAAAAACCATCATCCCATCAAAAAATAAAAACTAAAATATTACAGTTCTGAAAAATCTTCACATATAAAATGTGCAAAATTTTCACAGCTAATATTTACTAACAACTATGGATTCAATACACGGAGTTTTTTTTACCAAAATAAAAAAAAAAAAGGAAAACACTATAGAGCTTTTGAATCTCCTGTTCATAGTTAATAAATACGCGTATTATATACGTTTCGTTTTTTTAAACAAATTTTTTTGTATTTTTCAAAATATACATAGAGAGTCTCGTAACTTTTTTTTTTAAATAATTAGAAAAACATATTATATGCCTAAGATCAAAGCTCAAATTGGCGGTGTCACGGTTTGCTTATATGCTTGCAGGATCCTTGCACGCCGATGGCCATGGAAGGGATTTGGGGAACAAATCGTGAGTTTAAGACTCAGCCGCTAGAGTCGCCGACTGCTGTGGAAGGGACGAAGGGTTCTGTTTTACGTTGGGGACTAGAACCCATGACAGTAGACTTTAGGGTTCTTTTTTACGATTTATTTTTTAACTTATTAAAAAATAATTGTCAACGTTATACACGTTTAATACGTGTATGGTGTATTAAAAGAAATGCGTATGGTGTATTAAACGTGTATAATATTTTTTTAATATTTAAAAAAAAACGTTACAAGACTCTACCTATATTCAGAAAAATATTAAAAAACTCTTTTAAAAAAAGAGTCTGCATTTAATACTCGTATTTACTAACTATGGTCTTTGCCTCAATTTACTTTTGCTGAGGTCACTATTACAGTTGTTTTAATTACTAGAATAATTAAAGGGTAAATTTCTAAAAAATTTCTAAACTTATTCTATAATTATTCAAAGTCTTCCATTCATAACTTCCTTTCAAATACCCCCAACAAATCAAACCTATACCTCACTTTCATCCTTTTTATTTTTAAATCTTTAAATTACCCCTGCCACTTGGTGTCTGCTATAGAAGAGGGTTCTAGTAGCCAAGTGGGAGGTGGAGATTCAAAGTGGGCTGCGAAAAAAAGAGAAAAGAAGAAGGAGAAGAGAGTTGCACAACCGCAAACAGCGATAGACAACCATAGGGGATAGGGGAAGGGGTAATTTAGAGATTTAAAATTTTCAAGGGATAAAAAGTTGTAAGTTTGATTTGTTAGGAAAATTTGAAAGAAAGTCATGAGTAAAAAACTTTGAGTAATTATAGATTAAGTTTAAAGAAGTTTTAAAAAAAATCCTATAATTAAATAGCTGGTTACATGCCATTTTTTAAGTGTGAGAAAGGTATTTTTTATTTTTATTTTTATTTTTTTTTTCTGCCGATTCTTAATTTTCTGTATACTTTTAACCCCCAGTCCGGGCCCAACTTTTCTGTATATTTTTTAAGGGGCAAAGATATGTTTTATCTTCCAAATAAGTTAAAATGCTCTTCATATTTCTTATCCAAAAAGTATTTCAAATAACGCGTACTTTCAGCTAATGAAGACTGCAGGTTCAAGGCCTGTCCCCACCAAATCACAATCTCAAGTTTGTCGCACTGGCATTAGCTAGTTATACGCAAATGACAGCCAAGGAAAGAATCACGTTGATAGGTAATGAAAACCTAGAAAAATTTAAAAAAAAATAAAATAAAATTAATAAAGAAACAATGATGAATTTATAGATCTATCTTTATTAATATAATTTACTATAATATATAAATAAAGGGTTCAAATCCTCTCCCCATATGAGGATTCTTCATGTGACTTCTTCACCATACAATTGTGCATTTCCATCCTGAAATATCTTTTTTACGAATATATGGTAATAAGCTAACATGAAGGGTACCGATATGGGAAGCTGATCCGGACTCTAGAGAAACTGGTTCTATAATTGTTTAAAGAGAATTTTTTTTGTGGAATTATGAGCAGCAAAGACCATTGACAAGGTAAAGGGTCCAAACAAGATGGTCCTTCAGTTGAGGACCTTGAGGAAGAGTATCAATTTAACTTTAGGTCCATTTAGAGAGTCCGTTGTTGAAATGAAAATCTATTCACAACAGACGAAGAAAAAACACAATGAAATAGAAAAAAAAATTCAAGGATATACGTACTTCGATCTACAAGGTGTTTGCATCCACTTTGATAGATGAGAGTAATTTTCGCTAACAATAGAGAAAGGGTTACATGCTCTTTAGCTAGCTTCCTCTTGCCTCTCTTTATTTAGAAAGAATTCATGTAGCCTAATAACCTCCATCGTTAACATTTTAAACGGAAGCAAAGGTGAACGAATTTTTAAAATTACCCCATATAAAAGGTAAAAAGTTTTCATGCTCCACCACATCCCTTAATAACCTTAAAACCAAACCATTTAGTCCATGTGGCAAAAAGTTGTGAGCATGTGGGAATAATGAGTCCCTACAAATGAGTGAGTAGAAAACATTTCTCCATTCTATAAAAATTATATTTTTGTCGTTAATGAGGGTAGAGAATGGGGGATGGATCTTGATTATAATTCTAAATCCAAATATCAAATATAATATCAATCATATATAAAACTGATCCAATTAATTGAACCTGATATTGATAATTCATATGACCTCTGAGACTTCTTTAAATTTCACAGATAAAAAATTGGGTTGACCCATATGTAGTTCAAGGAGAGACCACTCCATGTTTTATTGATGGAATTGCATCCAAAATAAGCATTTTACATTGGGCTATAATGTGTTCAATTTGTGAAAATTACAAGAATGATACCTCCAAACTCTGCAATTACTATCAGAGGTTATTGCTTTTTCTTAAATTTGGATAGAACTCCACCCTTGGTATTTTTTTCGGGGACATTGAGTTCCAAGCATCCAAACACAGCCGGAATGTTAGACCACAAATTTCACTCTGTATTGAATATTCATTTGTTTAAAATAAAAATAATAAAATATTCATATAGCGTACATATTCCAGTACTAAAGGTTGAAAACATATAATATTATAATACAATCAATGATGCTGCTTCTGTTTTTATTCCAAGCTCCGTAAATATGCTTATTTGGCCGGCTGTGTTTTACAGTATCGGATCCCTTAATTGCCGGTGAATCTTTTGTCTATTCTAATTATTTTCCTTTCCATGTAGATGAATAAAACTCCCCTTATAAGGGGATTTTTTGCAAAAAAAAAAAAAAAAAAAAATATATATATATATATATATATATATATATATATATATATATATATATATATATATATATATATATATATATAAGTACTATTAAGATATTATTTTATTATATCTTCTAAATTAATTATTATAAGTACTGTTATTATTAATTAATATCAATCCTTTTTTACCAAAAACAAAATTACTATTCACTCCATTATGCATATGTATTCCATATTTATTCAAAATTTTCTATTTCAAATTTTTTTTCTAATTCTCCAAAAAAGTGAACTTTCACCCCTCTTGGAAATTTAAAATCACTAAATTACATGTAGTTTGTTTCCCTCTCCTCTAAGAGCAACACTTGTGCCCCTCTGCCTCTCTAGCCTGTAGTGGCGTTCCCATTCTCTCTCATTTTCATCATCCTCCTCCAAAACAGCTTCATTATTTTCCCTCGCTGCCCATTTCGGCATCAATAGAACATTCAATGGAGATGATTGATGGAACATTTCATTAGGTACTAACATCGAACACCATCTACATAAGGCTTCGGGGAGGTTATAGGCTGTTAAAATCATCTAGGAAGATGATGAAATTAACTACGATGATGACGACGACGAATGAGAATGAGAAATTAAAGCTTTTCAATCCAAATACTGATAGTGAGCGCTTATTTCTTACCGTCCTTTGGCAATGCCGTGAGGATGCTAAAGTTGTTTGATTGCTGGAAAGCATCGAGTTGACGTTGTCAAGGTGGGGCTGGGGGTGGTGGGGTGGTGGAGGGCAGTGGTGGGGAAGTTGTAGAAGGTGTGGAGTAGGGGGTTGCCGGAGGATAGGGGAAGAAAAGGGAAGGGGAGGAGACCAGGCATCCTTCGGGGATTTTTTTAATAGGGGAGAAAGAGATGTGAAAGTCTATTTTTTTGGGGAAATAGAAAAGAAGTTAAAATTTTGAGTAAATATTAAGTATAGGGAAATGATATTAAATAGAAATTTTACTTCGAAGTTTTTGGAAGGATTGCAAAAGGCTATGGGTACAACATTGAAGTTTAGTAATGCATTTCATCCTCAGACAGACGGACAGTCAGAGCGTACCATTCAGATTTTAGAAGACATGCTCCGAGCCTGTGTAATTGATTTTAAAGGATCATGGGATGAAAAATTACCACTGATCGAGTTAGCTTATAACAACAGCTATCAGACTACTATACAGATGTCACCCTATAAAGCACTGTATGGCAGGAAGTGTCGAACTCCTTTATTTTAGAATGAAGTTGGAGAACGTAGCATTGTTGGACCAGAATTTGTTGAAGAGACATGTCGAGTAGTCGACATTATCAAGGAAAGAGTAAGAACGGCTCAGAATCGTCAGAAACAGTATGCAAATACTCGGTGCCGAGACCTTGAATTTGCCATAGGTGATAAGGTATTCCTCAAAGTATCACCTATACGAGGTTTGAAACGGTTCGGACTGAAAGGGAAACTAAGTCCGAGATATGTCGGACAATATGAGATTCTAGCTAAACGTGAAAAAATGGCTTACCAGTTAGCACTACCACCATCTATGTCAAGTATGCATGATGTATTTCATATCTCCTTATTAAAGAAGTATGTCAGAGATCCAACGCACGTTTTGATAGTAGATATACCTGATTTGACTGATGATTTGACATTTGAAGTAGCACCAACTGAAATTACCAGTCGAAAGGTTCAACGAGTACGCAACCGTGACATCTATTATGTTAAAGTCACCTGGAGAAGCCGAAACATAGAAGAAATCACATGGGAAGAAGAGAATGCTATGCGAAAGCAATACCCTCATCTTTTCGACTCGGAAGGTATGTACAAATTCGAGGATGAAATTTTTATAAGCAGGGGGGAGTTGTAAGACTCGTACCAAACTAACCGGTCTTACCACCTTGTACCAAATCTACCTATCATGGTCGAGCCACACGGACCAAGTGCGTGAAGGAAATCACAAAATCAGGTATGAAATTGACCCAAAAACAATAAAATGGAGGGTAGGGTCACATGCCTAAACAAGTAGGGTCCACCCCACCTCAACAGGGTCCAACACATGACTTTTGAGTCCTAGGGTTGGATGACTTGAGACCCTAGGGTCGACGGATTCTGCGACCCTAGGATCGACCCTAAGCAAACTAACAGAAATCGAAAATTAAGAAACTTTCTTAATTCAAAGGGAACCTTTCCTAAACTCGTTGGGACGGATTTTGGGAGGTTTTTCTCTATAAATAGGACGTCCCTTAGGCTCTTTTACTCCTTTTGAAATCCTAATTGAAAGTGAGAGAAGAGAAGAGAAGGAAGAAAAGGAAACTTGGAGAAGAAGGCTAAGGAGAAGAGTTTCAGATGAATCTCTGAATTCAGCAAGACTAAGGTATGAAAATATTCTCAATAAATTGTGTAAGATCCTAGAATAGTATAGAAAGAGGGTAGGATCTAGGAGAAACTCAAATCATCCATCCATGGGAAGATTCCAATGGAATCCATAGAGGGAATCATGGTAAACAAAGTAAAGAAAGTAACTTGTAGTTTTAAGCCATAGAACAATCATAGAATGGACCATGAAAATAAGCAAAAGGATCCAAACATGAAAGAGTCGACTGTAGGATGAAAATTCAACTCAAATTATATCTGGTCGCACTTAGGGTTGACTGGTAACCGACCCTATCAGACCACAAGATCGACCCCTAGCTCTCGGAAAGTCCAAGGAAGCTATGGTCGCACCTAGGGTCGATGGATAACCGACCCTATGATCGACCCTATACCCTGGGGTCTCAGATACCTGTGACCCATCCTGCGACCCTAGCTTTACAGCAAGCTTAAAACTATCGAAATGAATTCTAATTAAAATCTATCGACTTATTAGGCTTTCCTATTGATATACAGGTGGTTCTTAAAGCTTGAAAGAGGATCTACACTCAAGTGAAGGTGAGGGAACAAGACCTAAACTAATTAGCTAATAATAAACCGTTTTTGTTTATTGAGTCCAATCCCATGTATGATTCTATGATTTTATGATTGTAATGTGCATATCACATGTCATCTACTATATTCCTATTATTACTGTTCATGCATATTTAATTTTGTTTATTTACAACATGATGTTGATGATGATGCTAGGAATAGGCATGTGAATGTTTGTGTGTGGTTAGTGTACTTGATGCGAGTGGGGCATCAGGAGAAGTGTGATGCGGTGCGGTCCTAAGCACTTTAGCCCTATCTCTACTCAAGTCTTGTCCACTGACATCGTCGTATCGTAATTACCTTAGCAGAACTATTACGTCGTAGGGCATCAAGGGAGGTGGTCTCGGACCGTGTAGTCTTCGACTCTGTCAGGGGGCCTTAGCTCTATCTCTATGGACGTATTGAGGGATGCTGGCGTGAGACCTTGGATACATTGTTCGACATTAGGATTAGTTAGTTGCGAGCCCAGTTTGCAAGCCCTCGCCAATAGGGGCTTACGTGTTGGTATGGGTAGAGCATCAGGGGAAGTGTGATGCGGTGCGGTCCTAAGCACTTTAGCTCTATCTCTATCCCATGGTGGGTGCATGTGGGGGCGGCAATGGTGTTTGATCCGTTGAGCGGTTCCACACACTCGTGTATAGAGGTGCTGCGGCCTCCAAACCTTTCTATAGCACATTGCAAACTGATATACCAGACCACAGATATGAATTGATTGCATGCATATATTTGTTGCATTGTTTTGTTTGCTCACTGAGCCGTGATGTGTGCTCACCCTTTCAAATTCGAATATTTTTAGTTGATGATGCAGGTATGACTGTGGAAGATTATATGAATGCTCCCGCATACGGGCACGTTGCTGCAATGGATGCTGAAGATATAGTGGAGACGCATGACTCATCATGCGAGTGCAACTCATGCGTTTTCGATTAAATTTTTATTTGAACCATTAAGGAAATGTAATTTGATATTTTATTTACTTATGTCTCGATTGATCAACATAATTGGATATTTTATTTATGATTATCACATTTAGATTCTCAGTTCATTTAATATTAAGACTTCTGTTATTGTGTATTTATTATGATTATGGTTGTGGATGTGTACGGTTTAAGCTAATGGACACAGCCTATTAGAGATCCTGGTTGAACCGTTGGCTTATTAGCAGTTCATCACATCGTTTTGAATAGTACGAAATTGGGGTGTGACATTAAAGCAGCCTTACAACTGTTGAAAAGGGAGAAACTTTATTGCTAATGGACACAGCCTATTAGAGATCCTGGTTGAACCGTTGGCTTATTAGCAGTTCATCACATCGTTTTGAATAGTACGAAATTGGGGTGTGACATTAAAGCAGCCTTACAACTGTTGAAAAGGGAGAAGCTTTATTCAAGAAGTGTAAGTTTTGGTTGAACGAGGTGATTTTCTTAGGTCACGTAGTATCATCAGAAGGGATTAAAGTAGACCTTATTAAGATAGAAGTAATCATATGGTGAGAAACACCTAAAGAATATTGCGAAGATCAAAAGTTTCTTGGGTTTAGCTGGTTATTATAGACGATTGTGGAGGACCACTCTAAGATCGCAAAACCTCTTACCAAGCTAACCAGGAAGGGAGAAGAGTTTATTTGGACTGACAAGTGCGAAGAATGTTTCCAAACCCTAAAAATAATGTTGATATCAACTTCCATCTTGATCGTTCTGACACCAGGGAAACCTTTTATCCTATACATCGAAGCTTTCGGATTGGATCTAGGATGCGGGTTGATGCAAGGTAAATAAGCGATTGCATATGCTTCAAGAAAACTGAAGGAGCATGAGAAGATTTACCCTACTCATGACTTGGAATTATCGGTGATGAATTATGCAATCAAGACTTGGAGACATTATCTATACGGAGAAGAATTTTAGATTAAATGGGAACATAAGAGTCTTATTTATCTATTCACCCAGAAAGAGTTGAACAGGAAGCTAAGGAGATGAGTGGAACTCCTGAAGGATTAAGACCGTGATATTCAATGTCACTGGTGCAAGGCTAATATGATAGCTGAGGTTTTGAACAACAAGGAATAATAAAGCCAAAAGGAAGACCTGGTACAATAGCTGCCTTATGTTTCACACTTATGTTTCACAGCAACAGTTTCAGATTTGGAAGAAGAGTAACATATAATAGAAACTCGTGATGATCCAATTGAGCGAAAACTAATGGATGAACTTATAGAGCAATAGTTCTTCGGTTGCGCTTGTGACATTAAAGATCATCTTTGAATTGATGGATGAGGTAAAAATAGCAATTTTGTTAGATCCGTATATAAGAACGGTGCAAGGAGATTTAGAGAAAGGAAAACCTAACCCTGACTTACTTAGATGCGGAGATGGTACTCAGATACAGAGGTAGATTCTGAATACCTGAAGGTAAAGACTCTGATATCATGAAGAGGATAATGATAAGAGCCCATTGTACACTATACTCAGGACATCCTGGAGTACCAATTTGTATCATGACCTGAAGAGATTGTACTGGTAAAGAGGAATGATAACAGATGTGGCCTAGTGCGTGTTCCAGTGTCTGAATTATCAGCAAGTAAAGGCTGAAAGACAAAGATCAACATGGCTTACTACAACCACTATCGGAGCCAGTCTGAAAGTGAAACTGCATTACAATTAACTATGTCACCGATTTGCCACTGACTCCCAGATCGGTTGATGCAGTTTGGGTGATTGTTGATCGCCTTAGGAAGATAGCTCATTCCATTGCTATAAGACCTTGATATGCTTTGGAGTGGCTAACTAAGCTATATGTGGATTGAATTTGCTACCAAGCTACTATGTAGATGTCACCTATGAAGCATGGTACGGTAGAAATGTCAAATTCCTTTGTTATGGAATGAAGTTGGAGAATAAATAATTATAAAACCTGAGTCTATTGAAGAAACCTATCGAGTGGCAGACGAGATGTTAATACCTCGAGTTTGCCATAAGTGACAAAGTATTTTTGGAGATATCACTTATGCATGATTTAAAACGATTCAACAAGAAGGGAAAGTTGTATCCTATATATGTTTTGGACCTCATAAAAATTTTAGAGAGACGTAGAAAAGTTGCATATCAACTAGCATTACCGTTGTCCATGTCTAGTGTGCATGACGTATTTTGCGTTTCTCTATTGAAGAAGTACGTTGGAGATCCATATCAAAGGTATTGACCACTGATCCACTGGATTAGATAGGAGATTCAACTATTAAAGTGATACCAGCCTAGTTCACTAGTTGGAAGGTACAACATCTTCAAAGCTGGGATAATTATTATATGAAGGTAACTTGGCGAAGCCAAGATGGGAAGAGGATTGCATGGGAAAAAGAAGATGCAATGTGAAAACAGTATTTCCACCTATTGACTCCAAAATAAAATCAAATTTTGAGGACAAAATTTATTTTAAGGATGGGGGAGTAGTGAGATCCGTATGTTCAAATTTCAAGGACGAAATTTCTTTTAAGGGTGGTGGAGTTGTAAGACCCGCACGCCACGAACCCAGTCTAATCTTACGTTCTCGTGTCGTGATCGATCTTCCCATCATAATCAACTCAAGTAAACCAATTGTATGAAGAAACCACAAGATAAGGTAAACAACTAGTCAAATTTAGTTGGTGTGGTTGACCGTTTAAGATCGTATGGAAGCAACCAGTCCAAAACTAAAAACCAAAAAATTTTGGTCGTGTGGTAGCAGGTGTGGTCGGATGTGTGGTCGATACATGAGACCACACCATGAGACCACACGACGTGTGGTCGAAAGTTTTGGGACGTGTGGTCCACGGATTCTGCGACCACACGTGCGACCACACGATGCTGAATTGACTCCTTGTTTAGGAAACTTTCCTAATTTGAGGGGGGTTCTTTCCTAATCTAAGTGGGACTTTATATGGAGTTTTTCCCTCTATATAAGGGATGTTTCTTAGCCTCTCTTACTCTTTTAGAACACAAATTGAAACCCTAAATCTAAGAGAGAAAGAGAAAGGAAGAGAAGGGGAAGAAGGAGATTTAGAGGAAAAGCTTGGAGAATAAGGTTTTGAAGAGAAAAGTTCAATCTCCCTACAGCAAGCTTAAGGTATGGACTTGACTCTGTAGGCTAGATCAGATAGGATAGGTTCCTTTTATCAAGTTGTTGTATTGAATCTAATGCAACGATTTCGGTTATGGAATTTCTAGGAAAAACCATGAGAAAAGAGATTAGGGATAATGGTTAATGAGAAACTGTAAATAATGGCCATAGAATAATCATAGGATGAACCCAAGAGATGAGCTAAGGAATCAACTCAGGAAGAATTCGAGTTGATGATGAAAAAGTGACCAAACATCATGTGCTCGCATGGTGTGGTCGCAGAAATTACAACCATAGGGTCCGACCACAGCTATTCGGAAAGTTCTCAGGAAAGGTGTGGTCGCATGGTGTGGTCGCAGAAATTGCGACCACAGGGTCCGACCACACAGTGTGTGGTCGCATATATTCCGACCACAGGTCCGACCACACATCCGACCACATGTTAACAGTAAGCATATTTTGTAACCAAACAAGGTTTTTGATTACTGTAACTTAGTAAACATGAACCCTAACTTAAATACATTAATTGTTTAGGTTCCTAATAGATTTAAAGTGACTTCCAAAGCTTGGGAGAGGAACAAACATCTATCAAAGGTAAGGGAACAAGACTTAAACTAATTGGCTAATAATAAACTATTTTTATTTATTGAGTCCAATGCCATGAATGATTTTATGCTTGTATGTGTGTATTGTGCATATCACATGTCATCCAATATTCCTGTTATTACTGTTCATGCATATTTAATTCAGTTTATTTATAACATGATGATGCTTATGATGCTAGGAATAGGCATGTGAATGTATGTGTGTAGTTAGTGTGCTTGATGCGAGTGGGGCATCAGGGAGAGGACGTGACATTGTGGTTCATCCTGGTCACCAGACTCTAGCTCTATCTCTACTCAAGTTTTACCCACTAACATCGTCGTATCGCCATTACCTTAGTAGAACTATTACATCGTAGGGCATCAGGGGAGGTGGCCTCGGACCGTGTAGTCTCTGACTCTACCGGGGGGCCTTAGCTCTATCTCTATGGACGTATTGAGGGATGCTAGGGTGAGGCCTTGGATACACTGTTTGACATTAGGATTGGTTAGTTGCGAGCCCAGTTTGCAAGCCCTCGCCAATAGGGGCTTACGTGTTGGTATGGATAGGGCATCAGGGAAAGTGTCATGCGGTGTTTGATCCGGGCACTTTAGCTCTATCTCTATTCTATGATGGGTGCATGTGGAACGACAATGGTGTTTGATCCATTGGGAAGATTCACACACTCGTGTATAGAGGTGCGACGGCCACCTATCCTTTCTATTGCACATTGCAAACTTATAAACCAGACCAAAGATATGAATTGAATGCATGCATATGTTTGTTACATTGTTTTGTTTACTCACTGAGTTCAAGTTGGAGAGCTAACCCTCGCGCGCACAATTCTTTTTAGTTTCTGATGTTGCAGGTACTACAATTGAAGATTATGTCGATACGCCAACATATGAACAGGTGGCGGCTATGGATGAGCAAGCTGTGGAGGACTATTATGATTCGTTAAGCAAGCATTTCAACTATGGATACGCTTAGTGTTTAACTTTCATATTTGGATTTTTGTAATATGTATTAAATTATGTTTTGGTTACTTGGAGATAACTGTAATATTAATTATTTATCATGACTAGACCTCAGTTCATTATCTGTAAGACTTTCGCTATTTATTTTATTATCTCTGATTAATGTGGAATGTGTTTTGGTTTAACATGGTTGGCATAGCCTATACGAGATCCTGGTTGAACCATTGATTTATTGGCTGTTCATCACACAATTTTGGTTAGTCCAAAATTGGGATGTGATAAGAATGACCTATTTTATATATTCTATGATCAAGTAGGTCCAGGGGTATAAGATAGCCTGTAGTAAAAACATAAACTCCTTAACTAACCTGTCCAATTGATACCACACTCCAAATGTGGGTCCCACACTTCATGGATGGTGTTGAACTTTGTTTCTTTACTAACTAGGATTTTAGCCACGTGTTAGCTTGTGGTTAGTTGTGTACTTCTCAAATACTAATGCAAGCCATATTCAGAAATCAAAGATGGGAGCCATTAGTTTTATTTTTCACAATCATTTGGGCTTTCCAAATCGTGTTGTCTCAAATACTATGCATTTCGATTCTGCTATGGTTGGAAAAGCCTTTAGCTAACGCTCGATGATGGTTTCATGAACATTCTGGAAGAATCTGACTATAATGAAGTTATCAAATCCATTCTCAATCTGAATTGTGCCGAAGATTTTGATATTCATTCGATTGTGGACATCGTTGCTCTTGCTTCCTTTTGTGAGATGTGTAATTTCAGTTTTTTTACGAGGGATGAAAATGTTGTTCCTCATTCCCTTGCCAAGAAATCCTTTACATCTACGGATCCGAGTTGTTCAAGATATGTCAAATGGCCTAGTTCTTCTCATTGTCTTCAAGATCTTTATAAGAATGATGCATTGTCTTGTATCCGTCTTACTCATCAATAAAACTTCCTATTACACAAAAAAATAAACTTCTAACCTTCTACTGTAGTGCTTGGCGTTTTACAGTCCTTCCTCTCCTCCCAATAAATTTTCTTTAAAAAAAAAAAAAAAAAGAGGGGGAGAGATCTAAATGCTAGTTGGCTAGATTGGAATCTCACAAGCTTGCAATTATTAACCATTAGATTGTACGTAAAACATCTCAACCGTCTCTTTCCATTGCCATTGCAGATGTCTCTCTCCATTACACCTCCCCCCCCCCCCCCACCACCACTGCCTGTTCCCTCCAACCTGCCATGGATATCCTACCAGATAGCATCACCACCTCCCGGTTATCCAGGCTATGCACTCTTGTTAGGATCGGAGACGCAAACAAGAAGAAAAATACTAAGATTAACGTGGTTCAGTATCCCAGCATCCCATCGTGGGATGCCTACGTCCATCGGAGAATAGAGAAATTCTTTATTCCCAAAAAACTTCTACAGCTTTCTACCTGATAGGCTTATCTCATCTGTCAGCCTTACGGCTCCTTCAGCCCTCCACTGTCAGAGGAGAATCCTCTGATATCCCTTGCAGCATTTTCTAGGTTTTTTCACGTAGAGACAATTTATAAGAAAACCTAGAAACCCTAATCCCACCACAATTATAAGTTTATCCCCATACATATAATAAACTCATACCCTAATACAAATACTACCCTCATAATTGCATGGATCCCACAGAATACAAGACACCAACCCAAAAAATCTCCACCTGGCTTGGATTCTGCAAACCACCTTGAAGAAACCCGTTGATGTTGATTCTGAAAACCTGTCTCTGTCAAACCGCTACACCCAAACCAACATAGCCCACACCTCGTTCGCATGTCCCATACAGCTCACCACTGTATAATGTGATGTGACTCCATCTCTCCCACTGCTGCCGCATCACCGAAAAGATCACCGTCACTTACAGTCCTCCTGCAATTCCAGTTGCACTTGAAACCCGAGCCTCTTACCACCATATTTTCGATGCAGATCTTGAGAACCGACTCCTCATCCCAGCCCTCTGCAACTCCAATTGCACCTGAAACCCAAGTCTCTCACCTCTGCACCTCCAATGTAGACCTAGAGATCCGACTCCTTGTCTCAGCCCGCCAGTACTCCTTTGCCCCATGGTGTGACATAAACTGGCCATTATGTGCATCATATCGGGATTTAAACCCGCCGTCAGATCCAACACCCGATCCGACCAAGTCCACCAAGCCACTGAGATCTATTGCCACCGCACCTGAGTCGAACTCTGCAAATCTCAACTCCATGATCCCTGCTGGCACATGCGATTACAGGAAGAATCAACTTCCTAGCCTGAGATTCCCTTCCATCTTTTCTTGACGACACCCTTTTTTTTTATCAAAATATAACCGTGGAAACAAAAAAAAACTTACAAAAACCACACAACAAGTGTAATCATTACACTCTTTTTTCTTCTTCTTTTTTTGTCTTCTACGTTTTCAAACTCATCTTCTTCTTTTTTTTCACACCACCGTAATCATGATCTTGAAAACCGTAGAACTAGAAAAAGGTAAAAAAAAAAAAAAAAACTCAACCCTTTTTTTTTTTTTTTTGCTAATTCCTTTACCTTTCCAAAGGAATATCAGTGAAAAAAAAGGAAAAAAACTCACCCTTTTTTTCTTTTTCTTCTTCTTCTTCTTCATACCTTCCACGCACCTCCCTCCTTCTCCTAGACCACTGATCGATCTATTGAACCTGGCTCTGATACCACTTGTTAAGATCAGAAAAGCAAACAAGAAGAAAAATATGAAGATTAACGTGGTTCAGCACCCCATCGTGGGATGCCTACGTCCACCAAAGAAAAGAGAAATTCTTTATTTCCAAAAAACTTCTACAACTCTCTACCTGACAGGCTTATTTCATCTGTCAGCCTTACAGAGCCTTCAGCTCTCCACTGACAGAGGAGAATTCTCTGACAGCCCTTATAGCATTTTCTAGATTTTCCCACACAAAGACAATTTATAGAAAAACTTAGAAATCCTAATCCCACCACAATTATAAGTTTATCCCCGTACATGTAATAGACCCATACCCTAATACAAATACTACCCTCATAATTGCGTGGATCCCACAGAAAACAAGACACCAACCCAACACTATCGTATGGGTCTGTTGTTCATCTCCCTCTCCTTGTTCAGTTTAACTTTTTATTTTCTCTTCACCTCCTTGTTGCCTGATTCTTCCCAAATTTCGATAAATAAAGGAACATATACTCTGTTGTTTCATTTATAGGATCATTTTCAATTTTATGAAGAAGAGGAATACCTCTGGATAGTTATCTATATATAAGAAAGGACTTTGATGTTTCTGAAAATCATAAGAAAAATCTAAACTATTCAATTTATTATTTTTTTAATCTAAACAATTAATTTGTGGGAGAAAGCATGGTATGTTCAGAGTATTAATACATATGCACAGGCTTACATGATATTAGGTGTAAATATTAACGAGTAGCAAAAATACGCCACGTGGATGTAATCAAACAACAAGGGCAAATAAGTCATTCCACCAAAGAACCGTCCTCAGGGGCATAGCCGTCAATAACCATTCAAAACATGGGCAAAAAAATCATTCATGAATACCGTATTGCACTCCAAAGGTAGATAATGATGTCAACACCACAAGAACCTAGAAATAGACGTAGCCACCAAAGTCAAATCACTTGAATATTTTATGAGCTTTGATCTACTTCATACTGACATATCATAACTCCCTTGTCTCCTACCTTGGCCAACTCATCTTAGTACTATTACCATCATGGCACTTCCTTCCTTGCTAACACTATTCATCTGGTCAGCTTTCCAGAAAGGTTTGACCCCTAATTATTTGTGGCTTAGTATCCTAACTAAGCATTGAAGTGGTCCTAGGGCAATATGCCCAACCTCCCTTGCCTTGTTTTGTTATTTACAGATTAGACTCACAACTGAAGATCCAAGCACGGATTCTAGCAGCAACACATAAGATGCATGCCAATACCAAAAAAAAAAAAAAAAAAAAAAGGTATTTAATTAAATAAGATCTTGAAATTTGACATGTAAAAAATCTAAACCATTCTTGAGTTGAAACTTGCCTTCAAGCCTTATAAGGTTCATACTTTACCTCTCTAAAATTTTCTTTAACCTATTGGGATTCGAACCACATTTGAATGGAACAAATTTGGTTCTTTGAAATAGATAGCATACTTTCACCCCAACATTGAACCGAAAGAGTTGGAATCCATTGGTAGTTGCCACTCAAGAAACGGTGTAAAAAAGAAGTGAGTTTGTGATAGTACACATGAAAGAATGTTTCTAATCTTGCCTGTTTTTATCCACTTTTCTTGTGTTATTATTTCACTTCATTCGTATAATTTATGGCTTTTATCTCAACCCGTATTCTCTCTATCCAACGATTATAATGAACACACCATCTATTAAGGTGACAGAATAAACGCATTGTGATGTTGGAAAATAACAGTCTCTTATGACTAATAAATTATCATAGAGTTTTTTATTTCCTTTTTCAACACCAAAGCTTTGGAACTTAAGGGTTTTTTTAACCTTAAGTCATGGGCCGGATTTTTATTGAATCAAAACAAAATTCTTTACAGCTAGGTCACAAGAATTTTTTGTTACTATTCCATCGATATAGGAAAAACAAAAATGGCTTACATAATCTTTCTCCCACCACCAAGCAAAAGAGTTGGAAGAACAAAAATAAAAGAAAGCGAAATAATTTGGAAACCCCAAGTGTCCCTTGTCATAGAATGAAGAAGGCTAGGCAAAAGGCAACTAGGCATGCAACCATTTCTGATTTCGATCCATCCATAAGCCATATATCGTCGTCGTCGTCGTCACTTACGTATTGTATTTTGTTGTGTAGTCAGTGGCAGCGCAACTCACAAACCGCCTTTGAAAGGCACGCCTTTAGATTTGATCCATCTATGCCCGCCGAGGAAGGAATTAACTGTATATTTCTTGGCTTGAGACTTGGTGAGCCAGGTTTTCAATCCACTCCACTTGACCCTATACTTGGTGAAAGAACCAGGTCCCGTGTTCATGTACTCAGCATAGAAGATGGTATTGGGAGCTGTGTTTCCCGTCCATGGGAGCCATCCAGCGGGGTTGATGAGGCTTCCAATGTAGGATTCCATGAAAATGGTGGTTGAGTAAACCTTCCAGGGCCTCCCCAGGTATGTCTGCACGCTCCCCAGGTTGCCTGCGGCACCAATGTTGCAGTTCTGGATTGAGGTGCCTGTGTTCTGGTTGGGATCAAACCTGCCCTGCGCCGTCAGCGTGTTCTCTTGGCCTACCAGTGGGACCTTCGCCAGAATGTTGCAGTTCTGGAAGACCACCGCTGCGTTCCCAAAGATGAAGTCGACGGTGCCCAAGATGTCGCACTCCTTGAAGAACTGCCTAAGGGCATGGGTGTAAAGAGTGTCCTGAAATGCGTCCATGCGACACCTATAGTAGATGGATTGGTCTGAATGCGTCAGCAGGGCCACCGCCTGGTGCTTGATTGCCCCTGCAGTGTTGATGAATCCCATGTCTTGAGCCATGAATCCTTTCCCAAACACAGCTGCATCACATATAATTCATACATCATTATATAACTCATACATGATTACGCTTGCAAAAGTATCATCTTCAATGGAGATTGCAATATAAAGTTTTCATTCCAAAAATTTAATCTATAGACTATATATTTCATAGTTGATTAGAGACTGAAAATCTACTCTGATATGCTTTCATATCATGTAAATTTTTCATTCCAAAAGTTTGATAATTTATATGCATCTATTAGGTGGAGAATCAAACAGTATATGAATGTATTTTAGGTCTCTTAACCTTTTTCTTTCTTTGTGGGACTATTCCCCACATAAGCATCACCTATTGAAGCATCCAAGAATGTGGGATAAAAAATTATTAAATGATGGTATTGTCAAGTGTAATAGTATATGTGACGATATATGACATTTTTTGGGTGACTGATTTCTCTTTTTTAGGTGACATGAAGTCTCTCTTTCGGTAACTGGCCTTCTTTTAATATTACTGTTACGGTTGGAAATCGCCCGCCAGTCGACGCTCTGAGCTACCTGCAATCACAGAGATGAGACAAAGGAGTTGGCGCCTAAGCCTCGGGTACACTCCGATGCCTAAGTGAGATTCCCAATGTAAGCAGTAAAGAGATAGCAGAAAGCTATCTCCAGTTTAAAGAGTGTGGGACGATGAGAGAGTTTGAGCGTGCGAGAGTGAGAGGGATTGTGAATTAGTAACTCGTAACTGAGCTTACCTTGAGGGATTGTCCTCTACTTATAGATTGGGAAGAAGCATGGATGTACCAGGACTCAGAGAAGTAGATCGTTAATAGGATTGCCACATGTCGCTCTGAGGGACACCCGTGTGGTAGACTCCGAGTAGGAGTAAGAGACCTTAGCCAAGTAAGCTAGGTCGGTCAGCTCTGGGACTGACACATGTCAGTATATGAGTGGTCACAGACCGTGATAGTCGGCATCGTATCATACTGGGAGAATGACTCCTTGGACGTAGCATAATCACATTAGGACTCTGACTACCGACTGGGAAACGTAGCCGAGTGGGACTATGACTCCGAGCGCTACCATAGATGATGATAACTAGACGGCATAGGACGAGTGCGACATGCCAGGCGCATGAGAGGCCGGGCGTAGATACCGAACGCCTCATAAGCCGAGCGCAAGATACTCCGAGTGGTCGGCTCCGAAGGTGAAGCTTGACACGTGTAAGATTTTAAATGGATGGAATTTTTCCCACATAACAGATGACCCTTGCGCTGTCGGATACAACGAATTCGATAGTGCAACAAGATTAAACAGTGTCGAGAACGTGCGTCGTATGAGACCGATTGCAAAATCGTTGGCCGTATTAGATGCTTCCGAGTGTCTCCCGTCTGAGTGGGAGACGGTTGTCACCAACCGCCTGCACGATTGATGGATGCACGGGGCTCGAGGCGTTAAACTCGAATTCCACAACTGCGCTGGTCCGTCGATCTTCGAAGTGACGCGGATCGACACCTTGATCCGACAGCCACCAGGAGGCGGTGCACCTCAAGAAGGAGCGACATCAATAGCAGCTCGTCTTCAAACGGTCAAATGCATCGGATGGCTGTAATCGATCTGATCGTCTCGAGAATGAGCGCCATCATTGCGCATGACGTCAGACTGTCACGTCGCGTTCGATGCGGCAAACGACGACCAATGGTGTTGAGCCACGTGGTCGGAACCCGAAGAGACGGTTCACGGTCGCAACGCCTATAAATACTCCTTCGATTCATTCATTCGACCATTTGGTTGAGTCGCGATCGGAGTTTCTTCAGAGCAGCCGGATCTTCTTGGGTCATCGAGTCTTCAAGCTTTCTTCGTGCATTTGGAGTCCCGTTTCTTCCAACAGTAAGTCCTCTTCTTTTTTTCCTTCCTTTTTATTGCCATTTCATACTTAGTAGCTCTCATTCGTCCAATAGTTTTACATCCTCCGGTAGAGTGAAAGTGAGTGAGAGAATGGCCCAATCCCAGACCTCTTCCTTCGAAAGGTCATCCTTCTCAATGGAGGGATTTTCTGCTACTACCGAACCTTCGGGACGGATTCGAGATTCCGTTAGCCAAGAGTTCGAGTCCGGGACCTCAGAGTCGGCAGGTAACGGAGTAGAGGCCATCATCCAAAAATCTCCAGAAGCCGTCCTTGTGGCTTCCAATCAGGCTCCAGAGGAGGAACTCGAGGAGAGTTCCTCTGAGGCCGACGAGCGTGGTCGTCCTGCTGGCACCTCAGCTCGACGGGCTTCTCGCCAGAAAGGCGGCCGACCATCCGTCCCTTTTATCGACGCACTCCCTGCATGGAGGGTGCCGAGTAAGATTAGGACCGAACTGGCTTTGTCATTGATCTGTCGGGCATACCAGCTCGTAGAGCTAATGACGGACGTCTGGGTTGGCTCCCTTCCTCCGACGAACGGGCTTGTACCGTGAATAGGTCAGAGATCTGCGTGTACGAACACGCCTTAAAGTCTGGGCTCCGGTTTCCCCTTCACCCTCTAGCAGTAGAAATTCTCCAAGTCTACCGCATCGCCCCCTCCCAACTAGCTTCGAATGGGTAGCAATGCATATACGCCTTCATCTTGTTTATCCGCCAACTGGGAGAGACTCCGACCGTGAACTTGTTTCAGTCACTCTTCCAGTTGGCCAGTCTGACCGAGTCCCGCTCTATGATCGGGTGGTACTTTTTTAGTCAGAGGAGCGCAAAGAAGCTCCCGGCCATCTCCCAAAAGCCTTCTTCCATCCACGAGTGGAAGGATAAATTTTTCTTCGTGAGCCCTCCCACGGGTGGCCTCGTCTCCCTCTGTCGAACGTTTGGCTGGTGATCGACGCCACGAGGTTCAACAAAGTCCCCTTTCTGACGGCGGAGGAGAGACGGGTTCAGCGTAAAATGACGGCCGGGAAGACGGTGCGCTATGCCGACCTCACGGATCCCGTACAGTTGGCCGAGCACGGCCTCCTTGGTGAGTTTATTAATTGTAGGACTCAGACTGTACACTGCTGTTATTCCAATTTTGTTACTAACCGTCATCTCTTGTCTCATTACAGTGAACTTTGCCGATGATCATATCGTTGCTCGGATCCTGCGCAAGTGGACGGCCGATGCTGCCAAGGGGGTCCAGCCGGCGGGTGAGCCAGCGAGCGCGCCTCCTCGCAAGGAACAGAGGGCGACGGCTGAGGCAAAAGGCAAGGGGCCCATGCCAGAGGATCCGCCCAAGAAGAAAATCAAGTCAACCGCGGAACTCCCGTCCGACATTTGCAAGACGAGGCCGGCGCCTAGGCTGGGCCGACAAGACGAGACAAGGACGGAGGCTGTGACGAAGGAAGTCCAGCCTCGTGAGGGGGCTGCGACAAAGGAAGTCCAGCCCCGTGAGGCGGCCGCGACGAAACCGGTTCTGGCCCGCTAGGGCGCGACGGCGCCCTCGGCGAAGAAGACCCATCAAGGTCCGAAGGTGGTCGATCTGACCGAGGCCACCGGCGCCTCTAAGGGGGAGGCCGAGCCCGTTCCCCAATAGTGGAGCGACAAGCTGAAGGTGGCGACAACGGCCTTCTCTCCTACGCTCGGACTGAAGTCGACGGACTCGATATTCAAGAGCGCGAAGGTGGCGAGGATCATCGTCACAGAGGGACGCCTCCCGGACGACGTGGTCTTCACGTCCAGCTTGGAGAACGACGAGGTCTTCAAGCGAGCGTTCCTCGCGTACTCAGGTAAAGTTTGAAATTCCCAATTTCTTCTTTTCTCTTTTTTTGTGTTGCTATGTTTGTCGTATTGACACTATCGTCTCCTTTTGTATAGACGAGCAATCTTCTAACCGAGGTCAGCCAACGAGCCGCTCGTGCAATGCTTGACTTGGACGAGAAAGAGATCCTAGAGATCTCCCTACGTGAGGCTTTAAAGGCAACCGAGGAAAACCTCAACAATAAATCCTCGGAGGTCGAGGGCCTTGCTGCAGAGAAGGTCACCCTCCGAGCTTCGTTGGACAAAGCTCATGCCGCCCTCAATGAGGAGCACAAGAGAGTGCACCAGGCGGAGGAAGAGCTTCGGTCAGTCGACGATAGGCGGCGGACTACCGCGGATGCCCTGCAAGTTACGGAGAAGGCACCACTGATCTTGGAGGAGAAGCTCCAGAAGTCTGAGGACGAGGCCAGATCCGCCAAGGAGGCGTTGGCCAAGGCCGAAGAGGCACACCAGGAGGCCTTGGGTCAGGCTGTGGCCGAGTACAGATCCTCTCCTCAGTATGAGGAGGACGTGGAGGAGGCCGCCTGCGGGTTTTTCCAGAGGGGTGCAAAATACCTAAAGGAACAGCTCGTGGAAAGGGGCACCAACTTCAATTGGTCGGAGATCCCGATTATGGCCGAGGTACTGGGGGTGGAGCCAGCGATGCCTGTGGAGACCCCGGTCGTAGCCGAGGATGATCGGGTGGAGCCGACGGTGCCCGTGGTGACCCCGGTCGTGGCCGAGGATGATCGAGTGGAGCCGATGGCCCCTACGGAGGATGACCTTCCTCCGTACGAGGTGTCCCAGACGCCGATCATGGAGCTCCCAGACCTTCCGCTGCCTTCCGAGGGCCCCATAGACCCGACCGTCGAGGAGAACCGGTCTTGAGGGCTTCCGAGTCGTGCCTTGTAAATATGTACTTGTATTTTTTCTTTCTTCTTTTCATGTGTAATTTTACGACCGCCCTTCTTGGGCTTTTATTAATAAAGCATACTTGTATTTTTCAGACTTTTGTTGTCTTCTTTCTTTTCTCTCGGATGTTAGTTCCCATTCTGCGGTTACACCAGAAGTATTGTCGGTTCGGCGCTCTGGTAGGCCGAGGACAATTAAGTAGTAATGCTGAGTGCGAACAATGTTGAGTGCGGCTCGGTCCGAGCGCTGGTTCTGTTTCGAGATATGGCGAAGGTACCCCTACCCCGGGAGTGTTATTGGCTCGGTGCTTTGGCCGGCCGAGAACACTTAGGTATTTTCGAGAAATGGCTTTGTAGGCAGGGTCGTAGGGGTCGACATGCTGCTCAAGCCTGCATGGGCTAGTGGGCAGGTCGGCCATACCGGAAGGAGCGGTTGAACAGGCAGTGTTTATTTTGATCGGCCTGCTCCCCTTGCCTGCTTGTGGGCGTAGGTGGGCCAAGTGATTGAACACTTGCATGCTGTTTACACCTGCTTGTGGGTGTGAACAGGCAGTGTCAATTGTGGTCGGCGTGCTACCTTTGCCTGCTTGTGGGCGGGGGTAGGCCGATCGTACGATTGTCTGCATCCTACTCGCGCTCCCTGGGGGGTACGAGTAGGCAGGGTCGTAGGGGCCGGCATGCTTCTCAAACCTGCATGGGCTAGTGGGCAGGTCGGCCATACCGAAAAGAGCAGTTTTGCTAAGTGTTGCTTGCTCCACTCTGAATGAAATCACTTCTTGTAAAAGAAACAAAGCGGATGCCCTCAGGGGGTCCAATTTACAACTATAACTTGCTGAAAAAGATAATTAAAAAATTCTGTAATGAACTGAGAATAAACACTTGCTAATTATTGATAATATTTCCAAAGGTTGGTGGCATGTCATGTCCTCGGAATTTCTTCACCGCCACGGGTGGTTAGTTTGTACGAGCCCGGTCGTCCGGTCCGAAACACGCGGTAGGGTCCTTCCCAGTTTTTGGCCATCTTCCCTTTGTTCCTCGGGCAGCAGGGAGCCGACCGGGAATGTCTTCTCGGACTGATCGTCCACGATCGAAATTTGTAGGAGTTCCTCCGCGGGCTCTCCTGTACTCGGAGAGGCATTTTTTCGAACATCTACCATGTTCACCTGTGCGGTTTTCAAGGCTCGCTGACTGTTCTTCAGCTCGGTGGCGTACAATCTTCGCGACGTGACTTAATCTGTTCGGTACTCTCCAACTCCGTCCTTTGTCGGGAATTTCATCACCAAGTAGTAGGTGGACATACATCCTTCAGCTTATTCAGCGAAAGGTGGCCGAGGATGACGTTGTGAGCGGATGGTCAATCGACCACCATGAATTTGACCATCACCCTCCGCTGTTTGGGTTTCTAGCCGAGGATGTCAGGCAATTGGATGCCCCCTACACCGTGACCGGGTCTCCGGAGAAGATGATGAGGTCGAAAAATGACGGGTTGGAGCTAGTCGTCCGTCAGCTGCATCCTTTGATAGGCATGATAGAATATGATGTCTACCGAGCTCCCGGTGTCTACCAAACACTTTGCGACGTCGCAGTGTCCGATCCCGGCTGTAAGACCCGCACTCTGAAAACCCGGTCTAAACCTTGGTTTTGTGTCATTACAGGTCTTTCGATCATCACCGGGTCAGACGGGGCAAGCGAATAACAAACAGGTACAAAATCGGACCGAAGCCGACCAATTTTGTAGTATTTTAGGTATACCGGTTGATGGTACCGGTTGATGATACCGGTCGACCGGTATGCCCTGCGCAGCTATGTGCGGGAATCTGGAAATTGGTCTCTGCGGGTCCCGCTTTCCTGATTTTGAATCCTAGAAGTTTTCTAATCCTAGTAGGGTTACTAAACCCTAATTGTAGCCTATAAATACACCCTTAAACCCTCTCAAATCCTTTCCATTGTCTCTCACAAACCATAGAGAAGAGAAAGAGCTTGGAAAGGAGAAAGAGCTGGGAAGAAGAAGGAGGTGCCGCCATTACCGTTCGACGAAGCTCATGCTATGCCTGTCAACGGTAAGTGTTTGAATCCCTCTTCTTACCCTATGTTAATTGTGTGGGTGGATCAATACCATGCAAAGTAGGTATTGATCTAAAACCCTAATTTGGCCAATAAACCCTAAGTTGTCGTCAAACCCTAGATTTGAGTTTCGAGATGATATTTATCGAAACGAAACTTGAATGAGTTGGGGATAACTCTAACTCAAAGCCTAGACTTAGAATGGATAGGAGAAACCCTGAAAATCCATGGAGGATGATCGACGGCAGTCGAAAAACCCATGTATGGTCTTCCGGAGACATACCGGTCGACTATACCGGTTGCACATAGTGGGACCGGTATGTTGCGACCGCTATGCCTCGGTCAGAATTTAATTCTGACCGGTCGACTATACCGGCCGCAATATATCCCGCAGGGGTGCAACCGGTATGTTGCGACCGGTACGCACCAGAAAGCCAGAAAAATTGAATTTAAATTTTTTTTAAAATTGTGTAAATTGAAATATTACTTCTCGACTATTTTCCCTTGCATTATTCAAGACTAACACTACTATTATTGAGGTTCTCATGTGTTGGGTCTTCTTCTCAGATTCAAACAGAATAGTATGAGATGGCAGGTGGAAATGGTCGAAGGGGTCGGAAGCGTCATCAGGCCAGGATGCGCCTAGAAGAAGAACACGTTGAGCAAGACCAGGTTAGAGAACCAAGTCCTGAAGTGGAGGAGGAACAGGTTCCAGAAGTACCGATAAATTTACCTGGCCCACCTCATAGGAATTCTGAGACCATTGTTACAAACTTGGTCTACCAGATGCAGGCTCAACAGAAGGAATTCCTGAGCGAAGTACTGAAGATGCTCAGACCATCGGGTTCTGTTCCCGCTGGAAATACGCCCGAGTCTGGAGGAAATAATACTACACAACCGATGCAGAGTAGCCCAAGGCCGATGGGCCAAGCACAGAATGTACCACCACCACATCGGTTTCCGTCGCCTTCGGGTTACCCGGGAGCTTATCCGTATCCACCACCATGGTACGGAGCAGACACGCAGGAACAGCATGATCTGAGTAGGGCGGTGGATAGATTCTTGAAGTTGAAGCCTTCATCATTCACTGGTAGAACAGGGAAACCATTGTGGCCAGCACAGTGGGTTGCAGAGATGGAAAAGAACTTCCGATTGATGACTTGTACTGAGGAGGAAAAAGTATTATTTGCCACTCATATGCTGAAAGAAGACGTAAATGCTTGGTGGAATTCTACACGGACATATCTGGAAACCAAGTATACACTGGTTGATTGGGAAGTGTTTAAAGCTGCTTTCTTCGACAAGTATTTTCCGAAGAGTTTCAGAGATCAAATGGAGAAGGAGTTCATCAATCTACAACAGTCTCAGTCGACCGTGGATGCTTATCAACAGAGGTATGAAGAGCTATTCTTCTTCGCACCGGCCAGTATGCAAGAGGAGGAGACCAAGACACGTAGGTTCACCATGGGACTACGTGGAAGCATTAGAGAGCATATCTTGGGTCTGGACAAGAAGATCTATAATGAGGCGGTGCAGGTTGTGAGGGTGATAGAGTCCAGTCAGAGGGACAGCTTTTTCGCTCAGAACAGGGGAGTGAAGAGACATGCTAGTGAGAGTTCGGGTGGCGGTAACAACAGACCTTTCTGCCCATACAGGGCTCAGACCGCTACAGTACCTGCGAGAAACAACCCGGCACCACCTGTGCCACAGTTCGCTGGACACAACCCAAATATCAAATGTTATAACTGTCAGCAGCTGGGACATGTTGCAAGGAACTGCACTCTACCTAAGAAGCAAGCTCCCCAGCAAGGAAAAGTGTATGCGGTCACCACTGAAGAGGCAGCCGCATCACCTGATGTGGTAACTGGTACGACTCTATCCCTTACTATTTGGTTTATTCTTTCAGTTGCATGAGCATATAGAACTAAGGGGCAATATATTTCAGGGATTGTAAATGTAGCTGGTTTACCCGCCAGAGTATTATTTGACTCTGGGGTCACGCACTCCTTTGTTTCTATTTCTTTTGGGAAGCGAATGGAGTTACCAATCAAGCATATGAACCCAAGCTTGATAGTTTGCTCTCCACTAGGAGTCGAAGTGGTTTTGACCAAATATTATGGACCATGTATTGTATGTATTGAGGGTCGAGACTTAGAAGCAAGCCTAGTAATACTTGAGATGGCAGATTTTGATG
Organism: Protea cynaroides; assembly: GCA_028583415.1. Lineage (NCBI taxonomy): Eukaryota > Viridiplantae > Streptophyta > Magnoliopsida > Proteales > Proteaceae > Protea > Protea cynaroides. The sequence goes on from CM053276.1 coordinate 106,270,938, forward strand.
TCATTTTGGGGATGGATTGGCTAGGCCATCATTCGGCCGTCCTTTTATGTGGTGAAAGGAAGCTTGTGCTTACTGACAAAGAGGGAAGGGAATATAGTTTCGCGGGGATCAAGCTATCTAGGAAGCGGAAGCTGATCCTCTCCGCCCTAAAAACTAAGAGATGCTTGGAGAAAGGGAGAGTGGGTTATCTCGTATCTGTAGTCGATCTCACGACAGAGTCACTCAAGATGGAAGATATAGATGTGGTTCGGGAGTTTCCAGATGTGTTTCCAGAGGAGCTTCCAGGCTTACCACCAGACAGGGCTATAGAATTTGTGATAGACCTTATGCCAGGTTCGGCGCCGGTGTCTAAAGCACCATACAGGATGGCCCCGACCGAGTTAAAGGAGTTGAAGACCCAATTACAAGAATTGCTGGATAAGGGCTTCATACGACCTAGTATATCGCCTTGGGGAGCACCTGTATTATTCGTCAAGAAGAAGGATGGAAGTGTACGGCTATGCATTGACTACCGGGAATTGAACAAGTTGACTATCAAGAACTGGTATCCCTTGCCTAGGATCGATGATTTGTTTGACCAGTTATAGGGTGCAAAGGTTTACTTGAAGATCGATCTCCGATCGGGGTATCACCAATTGAAGATCAAGGCCGGAGATATTCCGAAGACTGCTTTCAGGACGAGGTATGGGCATTATGAGTTTCTGGTTATGTTTTTCGGGTTGACCAATGCTCCAGCGTCGTTTATGGAACTGATGAATCGAGTGTTCCATGATATGTTGGACACTTCGGTCATCGTATTCATCGATGACATATTGATTTACTCTAAGGACATGGAGACTCATACAGCGCATTTGAGGGCAGCCCTACAACGGCTGAGGGATGTGAAGCTTTATGCAAAATTCAAGAAGTGCGAGTTTTGGCTGAAGGAAGTGGCTTTCTTGGGCCATGTTGTATCTAGAGACGGTATCAAGGTTGATCCAAGTAAGATAGCTGCTATAGTAGGATGGGAAGCACCAAAATCTATTGTGGAGATTCGTAGTTTCCTTGGGTTGGCTGGTTATTATAGAAGATTCGTGGAAGATTACTCCAGGATCGCTGTTCCACTCACCAGATTGACCAAGAAAGGAGAGAAATTCATATGGACAGATGAGTGCGAGAAGTGCTTTCAGACTTTGAAGTCAAGACTAGTCTCTGCACCTATCTTGACCATCCCAGAACCAAGCGTACCATTTACTTTATATACGGATGCTTCAGGGTTGGGAATTGGATGTGTTCTGATGCAAGGAGAACAGGTGATTGCTTACGCATCAAGACAGTTAAAGGAGCATGAGAAGAAATATCCTACGCATGACTTGGAGCTATCAGCGGTTATTCACGCAATCAAGACTTGGAGACACTACTTGTACGGTGAGAAGTTTCAGATTAAGTCAGATCACAAGAGCTTAACTTATCTTTTCACTCAGAAGGATCTGAACATGAGACAGAGGAGATGGCTGGAATTGTTGAAAAATAATGATTGCAACATCCAGTACCATCCGGGTAAAGCAAATGTGGTGGCTGACGCCTTAAGCAGAAAGTGGGCATCGAAACCCGAGGCGGGACCAAGTACAAATGCTGCATTGTGTGCTTGCAGCCTCGAGTTCAATGGAAATTGATGAAGAACATATTATCGAAACTGCAGAAGATCCAGTCGAGCAAGGCTTGATTCATAAGTTCACTATGATGTTCGCCGCATTGAAGATCTCACCGGGTCTAATTGATGAAGTCAAGGTAGCAATCCTACAGGATCCATATCTCAAGACAGTGCAGGAAGACTTAGAGAAGGGTACGTGCAATCCTGACTTTACCTTAGATTCAGACAAGGTACTCAAGTATCGTGGACGGTTATGTATACCTGAGAGCGAAGACTGCGATATTAGAGGTCGAGTTATGACTGAAGCTCATTACACTCCATATTCGGTACATCTAGGAAGTACCAAAATATACCATGATCTAAGAAAACTATATTGGTGGAGGGGTATGAAAGCAGATATAGCTCGTTTCGTGTTCCAATGTCTGAATTGTCAACAAGTTAAAGCGGAAAGGCAAAGACCCGCGGGTTTACTACAGCCGTTACCGAAACCTGCGTGGAAGTGGGATTGTATCACCATGGATTTCGTCACTGGCCTACCTTTGACACCAGGGTCAGTGGATGCAGTTTGGGTTATAGTAGATCGAAGTCGGAGCGAACTATTCAAATTTTGGAAGATATGCTCCGAGCTTGTGCATTAGATTTCAAAGGAGCTTGGGATGAGAAGCTATCACTTATCGAGTTTGCTTACAACAACAGTTATCAGGCTACAATTCAGATGGCCCCATATGAAGCACTCTATGGGAAGAAGTGTCGTACACCTCTGTTATGGAACCAGGTGGGAGAAAGAAGAATTGTAGGACCGGAGTTTGTTGAAGAAACTTGCCGAGTGATTGATCAGATCAAGGAGAGAGTAAAGACAGCTAAAGTTCGACAGAAGTACTATACGGATAATCGACGTCGAGATCTGGAGTTTGCAGTGGGTGACAAAGTATTCTTGAAGGTGTCACCGGTGCGAGGTCTAAAACTGTTTGGTAAAAAGGGGAAGCTATGCCCCAGGTATGTGGGACCATATGAGATATTGACCTGACGTGGTAATGTAACATATCAATTGGCTCTACCACCATCTATGTCAAGCGTTCATAATGTGTTCCATGTATCACTACTGAAGAAGTATGTCAGAGATCCATCGCACATCTTGATCGCTGATTCCCTAGACTTGACTGAAGACTTAACTTTCGAAGTGGTGCCTGTAATGCTCTCAAGTCGAAAAGTTCAGTAACTTCGAACCAAGGATATCCATTATGTGAAGGTGCATTGGAGAAGCCAAAATGTGGAGGAAATTACTTGGGAAGAAGAGAGCGCAATGAGGAAGGAGTACCCTAACCTTTTTGACGATCAAGGTACGTTCAAATTTCGAGGCCGAAATTTCTTTTAAGGGTGGGGGAGTTGTAGAACCTACATGCAAATTTCGGGACGAAATTTCTTTTAAGGGTGGTGGAGTTGTAAGACCCGCACTCTGAAAACCCGGTCTAAACCTTGGTTTTGTGTCATGACAGGTCTTCCGATCATCACCGGGCCAGACGGGGCAAGCGGATAACAAACAGGTACAAAATCGGACCGAAGCCGACCAATTTTGTAGTATTTTAGGTATACCGGTTGATGGTACCGGTTGATGATACTGGTCGACCGGTATGCCCTGCGCAGCTATGTGCGGGAATCTAGAAATTGGTCTTTGCGGGTCCCGCTTTCCTGATTTCGAATCCTAGAAGTTTCCTAATCCTAGTAGGGTTACTAAACCCTAATTCTAGCCTATAAATACACCATTAAACCCTCTCAAATCCTTTCCATTGTCTCTCACAAACCCTAGAGAAGAGAAAGAGCTTGGAATGGAGAAGGAGCTGGGAAGAAGAAGGAGGTGCCGCCATTACCGTTCGACGAAGCTCACGCTACGCCTGTCAACGGTAAGTGTTTGAATCCCTCTTCTTACCCTATGTTAGTTGTGTGGGTGGATCAATACCATGCAAAGTAGGTATTGATCTAAAACCCTAATTTGGCTAATAAACCCTAAGTTGCCGTCAAACCCAAGATTTGAGTTTCGAGATGATATTCATCGAAACGAGACTTGAATGAGTTGGGGATAACTCTAACTCAAAGCCTAGACTTAGAATGGATAGGAGAAACCCTGAAAATCCATGGAGGATGATCGACGGTAGTCGAAAAACCCATGTATGGTCTTCCGGAGACATACCGGTCGACTATACCGGTTGCACATAGTGCGACCGGTATGTTGCGACCGCTACCTCTCGGGAGGTTATTTGTGGGGACCGGCTGACCATACCGGTCGCCAGTCTTTCCCACAGAGCTGCGACCGGTACATGCCACCGGTCAGCTCTGTGAGGGTATTGGTAACCCTGTTGGTTTCCGATCATCATGAGACTCTAAGAATGTTATTTTAATGAAACCCTAATGATATTGTAGGACCTTGTGACATATCGTTTGGACCTTGCGACGTGGAGCAAGTTATCGAACGAGCGTCAGGTAAGGGAATCTGACCTAAACCTAATAATTAATGGACAGTAAATCGTTGTTAATCATTGAAAATCTATGATGTGATGTTTGTGCATATTCACATGCCATCCTTTACTTTTAGTTATTATTACTGTTCATGCATTCATAGGATGTGATTGTTAGGCATGTGATTGTTTTCGTTAGTGTGTGGAGTGGGGCGTGGGCCTGGGATCGCTCTTCACACTAGCACTTTTGTAGTATTCTGTCTTAACATGCTTGGTACGGGTGGGGTATCAAGGGAAGGTCGTGGTACGGTGGTCTCCGATATTGATGTTGTCCCGGCCATTGTTATGTGGTACTGAGGATTCCGAGTCGACGCTGGCTTGTCCACGATGCTTTAGCTCTATCTCTATGCCGTAGGGAGTTATGTTGGGATAGGGTCTACCTGTGTATTGTTTCTATCCTAGTGTGTTAGTTGCGGATAGGGTATCAGGGGAGGTGTGGGATTGCCTTAGCTCTATCTCTATGCCGTAGACAACTGTGCTGGGATAGAGCATACATTGTTGACATATAGGATTGGTTAGTTGCGAGCCCAGTTTGCGAGCCCTGACCAGTAGGGGCTTAGGTACTGGTATGGGTAGAGTATCAGGGGAGGTACGGGTATATCTTAGCTCTATCTCTATTCCATGATGGGTGCATGTGGGTTGGTGGTAGTGTGATCTACTATGCGATGCCACACACTCGTGCATAGAGGTGCGGGGGCCACCAAACCTTTCTATAGCACATTGCAAACTTAAAACCAGACCACAGCATAAAATTGGTTGTTACTCATGCATAATATTGTGAAACTGTCTGATTGTCTTACTGAGCTGTGTTGTGAGCTCACCCTTTGTACGTACATTGTTTTTAGATGTTGATGCAGGTTATACTGTGGACGATTATATGAATGCTCCGGCGTATGGGAGTGTGGCTGCTATGGATGTACAAGCAGGAGAGGACGAGCATGATGCTTCATGCGAGTGCCCTTTCTGCGTGTATCTTTGATGGATTTTATGTATTTATTTCAGTTATTTTCGTTTGATATTAAAGAGATGTAACAGATATTTATTTTATGTGTTTGAATTTGGATAATGGATTATCTATTTAAATTATCAATAGATACTCAGTTCATTCTATTTAAAGTCTTCCGCTGTATATTTATATTCTGATTGTGGTTATGTGTAATGGTTTGTATGGGTGGACACGGCCTATTCGAGATCCTGGTGTGAACCGTTGGTTCAATGGCGGTTCACTCACACCATTCTGGTTGGATCAGAATTGGGGTGTGACACCGGCCGTGAAGACGATGGCATCCTCATGGGGGACCGCGACGTTGACGAGATCCTCGTCGCTAAAGGTGATGACCTCTCCGGTTTGAGCTCTTTTTGATGGCCACTCTGTCTTGGCTAACAGACGCGAGTAGGCCTTAGCCAACCTGTTGGAGGTGTTTTCGACCGCTGGTCCTCCTATGATGGTGAGGACTGACTTGCCCTCGGCTAGGGGTCCCTTAGTGATGGTATAGACACCATTGTCATCAGGGATGCGCAAGCCCATTGTCGTGCGCGGTCGGTCCTTGGGCTACGGACTGCCCACGAACCTCCGCTCGGCTTTTCTTCTCTTTGAAGTCGGATGAGACTTCTTTCTTCTTCTTCCTCAGTTTTCTGGTTCTGACCAGGACGGGATGGACCCGGACTGGATGTGCTGTCGGCCTCCAAGTCTTTCTTTTACCGACACCCTTTCTTTTCCAGCTCCAGATGAGCTTTCTATCGACCCAAACTGAATGGCACCGACCCACTGTCTGGGGGCAGCTGATCCTCCATCAGGGTCTCTATCGTCCCTCCGAGCGGTGCTTTGATTATCGCCAGCATCCGCTCGGCAGTTGTTGGGTTGAGGGCTCCTCGGAGGTGGAGGTGGTAATCCCCGGTCTCTCCGAGCGGGAGCCAGCGCTCAGTCAGCGTTCCGAACAAAATTGTCGTAGTATCCTCGTCGGATGAGGTCCACAATCTCTCCTTTGAGGTACTTGCACTCCTCCGTTTCGTGGCCGTAGTCGCGATGGAAGCGACAGTATCGGGAGCGATCTTTATTCTTTCCATCACCGAGGGTTTTGGTGGAGTTCGGAGGTTCCGATCGTTCTTGATCACTTCGAGAATCTCTGTCATTGAAGTGTTGAGTGGAGTATAATACTCGAATGTCTTGTATGGATGCCGGTAGGTTTGATCCTTACCAAACTTCTGCTTCTTGGGGTCGACTGAGTTCGGCGCCTGGTCGACCGACTCAGATCTCTTCTTGTCGACAGGCTTAGGATCGGCCTTCAGGTTATTGACCGCATTACTCTTTTGAGCCTTGTCGTCTCATCAGCTACGGCGTACTTCTCACACCTGGCCAGCAGGTCATCCAGATTCTTAGGCGACTTTTTGGCAAGGGACCAACAAAGCTGCCCGTCGATGACCCCGGCCTGTAGGCTGAACATGTGCACTGCGGGCTCGACATCCTTGATTTCCAGCACTTCAGCATTGAAGCGCTTGATAAAGTCCATCAAGGACTCATCTTTCTGCTGTTTCACCGTAGACAGGTGATAAGATGTCTTCTTGCACACTCGGCTGACCTGGAAGTGCGTCAGGAATTTGTTTGATAATTGTTCGAACGAAGTAATACTCCTCGGAGGCAGGTTATTAAACCATGTACGAGCGGCGCCTTGGAGCGTTGAAGGAAACGCTCTACAGATAAGGCCGTCGCTTAGAGGATAGAATAACGTCGTAGAGACGAACGCATCCAGATGCTACTCGGGGACGGTACTCCCACTGTACGAGTCCAGGACCGGCATCTTAAAGTTGTCAGGAGGGGGTGCCCTCATGATATCGTCCGAGAGTGCCGTAATGGTAGTATAGGCCATCCTCGGCGGAGCTACCCGGTTCTGCTCCACCGCGGGCCGGTGGTTAGCTCGATGGGCGCTCGACCTCGGACTGAGGCGTATCCGGAGGTGGCGCAACCGTTGCTGGTGTCTCTACATTAACCCTCTCCTGGCGGAGGGCGTCGAGGAAGGACCTCGCGCCTCTCACCGGAGGTGGTGCTGCCGGCGCCTGGTGCTAATTTGTCGGGGGATGCCGAGCGGCTGACCCCGCCACACTCCGTGCGGGTGCTTGATCTCCCATGGGGGGATTGTTCGGCAAGGTTCTGGTAGAAGTCGTCGGCGCTGGCTGCGGATGGACCGCTGGCGGGGATTCAGGGGGCACATTCGGTACTGGATGGGGATTTTCTCCTCCTGCTGCCAAACCGCTTGCTCGAGCGCCCCTCAAGACTCTAGCCAGCTGTTCGATTTGTTGTCTCAACTCATCAAACTGCTGACGAGTAACATACTGAGGGGGTGGGGGTGGCGCCGTTGCCGTTGGCGTATGAGTTGGAACCGGTGTTGGTACCGGTGGTGGTATTGGTGCTGGTACAGGCGTGGGCGCGCGGTTCGTCCTCGTCGTACTTCCACCATCGCCTACCCCGAACCTGCACAGACGGCTCTGAAGGTGCATGAGATGTCTGTGCTCGAGTTCTCCTGTGAGCCATTGAAACCAGAGTGCTCGTGCGCTAATCATCAAACTCAATCAAAAGAGGCCCCACGGTGGGCGCCAAACTGTTACAGTTGGAAATCGCTCGTCGGTCCGCGCTCTGAGCTACCTACAATCACAGAGATAAGACGAGGGAGTTGGGTGCCTAAGCCCCGGGTACACTCCGATGCCTAAATCAGATTCCCAATGTAAGCAGTCAAGAGATAGCAGAAAACTATTTCCAGTTTAAAGAGTATGGGACGATAAGAGAGTTTGAGCGTGCGAGAGTGAGAGGGATTGTGAATTAGTAACTCGTAACTGAGCTTACCTTGAGGGATTGTCCTCTACTTATAGATTGGGAAGAAGCATGGAAGTACCAGGACTCAGAGAAGTAGATCGCCAATAGGATTGCCACGTGTCGCTCTGAGGGACACCCGTGTGGTAGACTCCGAGTAGGAGAAAGAGACCTTAGCCAAGGAAGCTAGGTCGGTCAGCTCTGGGACTGACACATGTCAGTATATGAGTGGTCACAGACTGTGATAGTCGACGTCGTATCATACTGGGAGAAGGACTCCTCGGACGTAGCATAATCACATTAGAACTCTGACTACCGACTGGAAAACGTAGCTGAGTGGAACTATGACTCCGAGCGCTACCATAGATGATGATAACTAGACGGCATAAGACGAGTGCGACATGCCGGGCGCATGAGAGGCCGGACGTAAGATACCGAACGCCTCATAAGCCGAGCGCAAGATACTCCGAGCGGTCGGCTCCTAAGGTGAAGCTTGACACGTGTAAGATTTTAAATGGATGGGATTTTTCCCACATAACAATTACTATAAGAGGGAACTTGAAACTCCATTATCATGTCAAGTTTTCAATTCAAAAATTCAAGCTAATAAATGGAGGGATTTTTCAATATATAAGAACGCAAATTCCAATCTCATTAGTAATGTTAGACTATTTCTAATAATTGAGATGGGAAAGAGAAACAGACTCGAGAGGAAGAGGGGATTACCGAATGAGGCACTTGAATAAGTTGGAGTACCGTCGACGACATTGAGTTTACCGGAGACAACAGTGAAAGCCTTGCCATCACCGATCATCATGACATTCCATTTGTTCGCTGGTACTATAACTTTCTCATAGTACACTCCCTTCTTCACGTAGATAACAGTCCTCTTCTTGCTTTTACTCGGAACCGCTGTCAGTGCCGCATTGATGCTCTTATACTTGCTGGACCCGTCCCGTGCTACAATCAAATCCGGCTTTATGTTCGAACCCGATTTCCGGAGTAGCTTCCGGTCTGCGGCATTCATCCAATCTGGTAAACCATCTTCATCAACACTCATCAAACGTCGCATCTTAATAGAATCTGCCAGGTTTGATATTGCGGTCACCAATGCGAGGCTGTTGCTGATGAACTGAGTTGAATTCTGAGTGTACTGAGCCACTTTGACCTGCACACTCGGCGACGCATTCTGCAGACCTTCTAGACATGTGTGTAGGCTAGTCCCAGCTGTGCTCAACCATGTCCTTAGATCGTCCAACTGTATCAACGCCGTCATATTACTGGAGTTGAGTGTGTCGTTGAGGTGGTCCATAGCTAGATCCATGAGAGAGACACAATCCTGCAGTGCCGCTGCTGACATGTGGTCGAGTTGGCCGTTGGATTTCAGCTGAGACACGTGGTCCGACGCTTGTGATAGTTCCGTCATTGCCACTTGGACTGACAACTTGGCTAGAGTTTGAGGGTCGATGGTGCTCGAATTCACCATGGAATAAAGACTGGTGTAACATGAGTCTGGGTACAAGGTCAACTTACAAGCTGCCCTGAGAGTATCAGGAACAGTTGGAGGAGCTCCAGCATTGGATGAGGACGATGAAGAATTATCACCTGATCTCGTGGTGGCCCCCAGTACAGCTCCAACTATAATACCGACGAGGACGATACAGGATATAGTTATGATGATTATTCTCTTTCTTGTTTTCCGGCGAGCTTCAAGCCTCGCTTGTTCAGCTTCATCCAACTTCCCGTATGAATTCCAGGGAATATCCATGCTTGATGATTGCTGCTTCAAATTAAAGAAACCTCACAATTGCATGCAAAAACCAAACTTACTTGCAGACAATTGCAGAAAAGCTGATGACCAAAGGTGGGGGAGAAAGGGAGGATGTTGGTGTTCTTATATAAACATGCAACACCAATAGCTGTTTCATTATAAATTTGAAGAATTATAATTATATTATTTACACGACGTGCATTGCACTTTCATTAGTCCTTCAGCAGTGCTTAAGTAAATGGGAAGTTTTTCTTGAATTTTTATTTTATTTTTTATAATAAATATCATATAATATGTATATGAATATAAATGGAAAGTTTGATCTTTTTAAGTATGATGGAGTGCTTCCCATGTAGTTGAGTAACGTACATGCTGTGGACTACTTACTGGTAGATTATGCATGCCAGGTTCAGGTACTGTACCATTCAATTCTACATAAATCCCATCATCCCTATCATCATAAATACTAAAATATATTTTACTTTCTATTTTTAGATTTTCTGTGATGGTCTATCACATCGCATGAAAAGGAATCTATGTCAATGAACTATTAACGCATTATAATGACCTGCCCTATTATTAAAAAACTATTGACTCTTGAGTTGGGATTGGATCTGATCCAATCTAATCCTGGACACTTACAATGGAATTAAATTAGGGTATCAGGGTCAGATATCAGCTGCCGGCTATACCAATACTGATCAGCTGATCTGATCCAATCCTTATTTTTAAAACCTTGTCACTTCTAATACAACCCCAAGCCTAACAAAAAACAATTAAGAATTCTGTCAAAATAAACAATAAAGAATGTCAAAGTATATCCTCCCAGTTGATATATTTCACGTTTTATTTAGTATTTGACTTATGTTTTGATACGATTTCTCTTTTTTATATTGTCTTTGCCATAGTTAGTAAATTTGGATATGATAAAAAGTTGGATTCGGATATGTACGGCTATTAAACGGAGTCAGACTCTGATACGAGGATCAATAATCCGTTTTAAAAAAACATGTATGGCATTAATACGGTACGTGTTTAATATGTGTTTAATACGGTAACCTATAAAAAAAACGAGACCGAAAATATGAACATATATTCACTATGCAAATAAAGATCTATAGCATTCAACAAATAAAATATTAACATATAAATAGAATTTATAAATAAAAAAAACCTTCCAATCCATGAAATCCCACACAAAATTACCATCCCATCAAACATATAAAGTGAAAAACCATCATCCCATCAAAAATAAAAACTAAAATATTACAGTTCTGAAAAGTCTTCACATATAAAATGTGCAAAATTTTCACAGCAAATATTTACTAACTATGGATTCAATACACAAAGTTTTTTTTACCAAAAAAAAAATAAAGGAAAACACTATAGAGCTTTTGAATCTCCTGTTCATAGTTAATAAATACGCGTATTATATACGTATCATTTTTTTAAACTATTTTTTTTTGTATTTTTCCAAATATACATATAGAGTCTCATAACTTTTTTTTTTAAATAATTAAAAAAACATATTATATGCATAAGATCAAAGCTCAAATTGGCAGTGTCGCAGACTGCTTATATGCTTGCAGGATCCTTGCACGCCGATGGCCATGGAAGGGATTTGGGAAACAAATCGTGAGTTTAGGACTCAACCGCTGGAGTCGTCGACTGCTGTGGAAGGAACGAAGGGTTCTGTATTACTTTGGGGAACAGATTCCATGATAGTAGACTTTAGGATTCTTTTTTACGATTTGTTTTTTAATTTATTAAAAAATAATTGTCAACGTATTATACACGTTTAATACGTGTATGGTGTATTAAAAGAAACGCGTATGGTGTATTAAACGCGTATAATATTTTCAATATTTTTAAAAAAACGTTACAAGACTCTCTACCTATATTCGAAAAAATATTAAAAAACTCGTTTAAAAAAAGAGTATGCATTTAATACTCGTATTTACTAACTATGGTCTTTGCCTCGATTTACTTTTGCTAAGGTCGCTATTACAGTTGTTTTAATTACTAGAATAATTAAAGGGCAAATTTCTAAAAATTTTCTAAACTTATTCTATAATTATTCAAAGTCTTCTATTCATAACTTCCTTTCAAATACCCCCAACAAATCAAACCTATACCTCACTTTCATCCTTTTTATTTTTACATCTCTAAATTACCCCTGCCCCTTGGTGTCTGCTAAAGAAGAGGGTTCTAGTAACCAAGTGGGAGGTGGAGATTCAAAGTGGGCTGCGAGAAAAAGAGAAAAAAAGAAGGAGAAGAGAGTTGCACAACCGCAAACAGCGATAGGCAACCATAGGGGATAGGGGAAGGGGTAATTTAGAGATTTAAAATTTTCAAGGGATAAAAAGTTTTAAGTTTGATTTGTTAGGAAAATTTGAAAGAAAGTTATGAGTAAAAAACTTTAAGTAATTATAGATTAAGTTTAAAGAAGTTTTAAAAAAAAATCCTATAATTAAATAGCTGGTTACATGCCATTTTTTAAGTGTGAGAAAGGTATTTTTTATTTTTTTATTATTATTATTTTTTTTTTCTGGCGATTCTTAATTTTCAGTATACTTTTAACCCCCAGTCCGGGTCCAACTTTTCTGTATATTTTTTAAGGGGCAAAGATATGTTTTATCTTCCAAATAAGTTAAAATGCTCTTCATATTTCTTATACAAAAAGTATTTCAAATAACACGTATTTTCGGCTAATGAAAACTGCAGGTTCAAGGCCTGTCCCCACCAAATCACAATTCACAATCTCAAGTTTGCCGCACTGGCTTTAGCTACTTTTATGCAAATGACAGCCAAGGAAAGAATCACGTTGATAGGTAATGGAAACTTAGAAAAATTTAAAAAAAAAAAAAATTAATAAAGAAACAATGATGAATTTATAGATCTATCTTTATTAATATAATTTACTATAATATATAAATAAAGGATTCAAATCCTCTCCCCATATGAGGATTCTTCATGTGACTTCTTCACCATACGATTGTGCATTTTCCATCCTGGAGTATCATTTTTACGAATATATGGTAATAACCTAACATGAAGGGTACCGATATGGGAAGCTGATCCGGACTCTAGAGAAACTGGTTCTAAAATTGTTTAAAGAGAATTTTTTTTTTTTTTTTTTTTTGTGGAATTATGAGCAGCGAAGACCATTGACAAGGTAAAGGGTCCAAACAAGATGGTCCTTCAGTTGAGGACCTTGAGGAAGAGTATCAATTTAACTTTAGGTCCATTTAAAGAGTTCGTTGTTGAAATGAAAATCTATTCACAATAGACGAAGAAAAAACACATTGAAATAGAAAAAAAAAATGCAAGGATATACGTTATTCGATCGACAAGGTGTTTGCATCCACTTTGAGATGAGAGTAATTTTAGCTAACAATAGAGAAAGGGTTACATGCTCTTTAGCTAGCATCCTCTTGCCTCTCTTTATTTAGAAAGAATTCATGTAGCCTAATAACCTCCATCGTTAACATTTTAAACGGAAACAAAGGTGAACGGATTTTTAAAATTACCCCATATAGAAAGTAAAAGGTCATGCTCCACTACATCCCATAATAATCTTAAAACCAAACCATTTAGTCCATGTGGCAAAAAGTTGTGAGCATGTGGGAATACTGAGTCCCTACAATGAGTGAGTAGAAAACATTTCTCCATTCTATAAAAATTATATTTTTGTTGTTAATGAGGGTGGAGAATGGGGGATGGATCTTGATTATGGTTTTAAATCCAAATATCAAATATAATATCAATCATATATAAAACTGATCCAATTAATTGAACCTGATATTGATAATTCATGCATTTGACTTCTGAGACTTTTTTAAATTTCACAGGTCAAAAATTGGGTTGACCCATATGTAGTTCAAGGAGAGACCACTCCATGTTTTATTGATGGAATTGCATCCAAAATAAGCATTTTACATTGGGCTATAATGTGTTCAATTTGTGAAAATTACAAGAATAATACCTCCAAACTCTGCAATTACTATTGGAGGTTATAGCTTTTTCTTAAATTTGGATAAAACTCCACCCTCGGTATTTTTTTCGGGGACATTGAATTCCAAGCATCCAAACACAGCCGGAATGTTAGATCACAAATTTCACTCTGTATTGAATATTCATTTGTTTAAAATAAAATTAATAATAAATATTCATGTATTGTACATATTCCAGTACTAAAGGCTGAAAACATAAAATATTATAATACAATCAATGTTCGTTGCTTCTGTTTTTATTCCAAGCTCGATAAATATGCTTATTTGGCCGGCTGTGTTTTGCAGTATCGGATCCCTTAATTGCCGGTGGATCTTTTGTCTATTTTAATTATTTTCTTTTCCATGTAGATGAATAAAACTCCCCTTATAAGGGGATTTTTTGCCAAAAAAAAAAAAAAAAGAAGCGCACGTTGATGACCTTGATACTCATCAAGAAAGGAACACGGAATACCTGAGAATATAAAAATGAAAAAAAAGAGGAAAAATTCAAACATTCCATCTACTCCTTGCAGTTTTTTTTTTTTTTTTTTGGTAAACTACTACTTGCAGTTTTTTATTGGTGGTAAGTTACCACCACTCTTAAGATATTATTTTATTATATCTTCTAAATTAATTATTATAAGTACTGTTATTATTAGGATTAATTACTATCAATCCTTTTTTACCAAAAACAAAATTACTATTCACTCCATTATGCATATGTATTCCATATTTATTCAAAATTTTCTATTTCAAATTTTTTTTTCTAATTCTCCAAAAAATGAACTTTCACCCCTCTTGGAAATTTAAAATCCCTAAATTACCTGTAGTTTGTTTCCCTCTCCTCCAAGAGCAACACTTGTGCCCCTCTGCCTCTCTAGCCTGTAGTGGCGTTCCCATTCTCTCTCCTTTTCATCGTCCTCCTCCAAAACAGCTTCATTATTTTCCCTCGCTGCCCATTTCGGCATCAATGAAACATTCAATGGAGATGATTGATGGAACATTTCATTAGGTACTAACATCGAACACCATCTACATAAGGCTTCGGGGAGGTTATAGGCTGTTAAAATCATCTAGGAAGACGATGAAATTAACTACGATGATGACGACGACGAAGGAGAATGAGAAATTAAAGCTTTTCAATCCAAATACTGATAGTGAGCGCTTATTTCTTACCGTCCTTTGGCAATGCCGTGTGGATGCTAAAGTTGTTTGATTGCTGGAAAGCATCGAGTTGACGTTGTCAAGGTGGGGCTGGGGGGTGGTGGGGTGGTGGAGGGCAGTGGTGGGGAAGTTGTAGAAGGTGTGGAGCAGGGGGTTGCCGGAGGATAGGGGAAGAAAAGGGAAGGGGAGGAGACCAGGCATCCTTCGGGGATTTTTTTAATAGGGGATAAAGAGATGTGAAAGTCTATTTTTTTTGGGGAAATAGAAAAGAAGTTAAAAATTTGAATAAATATTAAGTATAGGGAAATGATAGTAAATAGAAATTTTACTTTATTATTATTTGGTTTGTTCTAAGATTCACATCAAAATGGTATTTTATTATAGGGGAAGGGTTCAATGAGCTGCTGGCATGGGAGAATTTTCTAAGCCACACCACTCAACAGGCCGAAATTGGTATTTTTAGAAGGGTGTCTGCAAGGTAATGGAGGACAGAGGGAGTGTTAGTTATGTAAAAGGTCATGGGAAAGAGCCCCAAATTGTCATTTTTGTGGGTTTTTTTTTATTATTATTTATTAGAAATAATTCATTGGTATTTAGAAGAGGGGTCCATAAGATAATGGAGGAGAGAGAAACTAATAAGAAGGAGATTATATTATTAGAAATAACTCATTAGTACTGTTAGAAAGGGTATACAAGAAGGACATGCGGTGTTAGACGTGAGAAGGCATGAAAAAGAACCCAAAGTTGTTAGTTTGCAGATTATTTTTATTATTATATTATTACAAATAACTCTTAGTTTCTGACATTTCTTAGAAAATTAATTTTTAGGTTCAGGCATTTCTTTGAAAATTAATATATATATATATATATATATATATATATATATATATATATATATATATATATATATATATATATATATTGGAAAGATAGGTCCCCAGGTGAGTTGAAATGACGATCCCTAAACTACCTTGGGGTACTACTAATGTAAGTTATTGAATGAGAAAAGATATCTGCCTAGCAATACACTGGGAGTTTGAAATGACGACCCTGCACTTGATCATTTTAACACCCCCCCCCCTAACACACACACAAAATTTGAGCAGGCGTAGGAAGACACTGTCGGGCAATGTTCCGGTTCCCATTATTAAAATAAAAGATTTTTCACTATTTCTAACATGTGGAAAGGCAACAAGATAATTTTATCTATGGAACCTAGCGATGCAAGTGCTTGAACCTAACTTGGGAAATTGGAAATTTTTTAACCAAATCAAGTCCAAGCTTGCCCCTACTCATATCATTTCTTGTTCAAAGTTGAATCCCGAATTTGGTCACTGAATTTCACTTTTTTTTTTTGGTGAAAGAAAAGTATATTGAGTAGCAAATCGAGAATAAGTCAAGGTCTCATTTACAACAACTTCATGAAGCTAAGGAATGAAAACAGGTTATTCAATCAACTTCAAAATGGTTGAAGCATTCTTAGCAAGGGCATGAGTGGCATTATTAGCTCCCTTTGGAATAAAAGAAAATGAACATGAAATAAAAACACCTGCCAACATAAGTATATCTCATCGAACTATAAAAAAACATAAGTATATCTTGAACAATAGGCTAGATGGAAAACTCATAATTCGATTTCTTTAAAAATAAGAATCTCAACCACGTCTTTATAGTCAATCTCAATTTGAATATCAGTGAGCCCATAGTCCAATAAGGCTGACTGGGTTGCCCCCCTAACTGCAAAAGCTTCGCCGAGTGTCATTGATGCAAACCGCATTGGGGAAAAGACAGCTCTTAGCACATGGCCATCTGGATTTCGGAATAAGAAACCTATCCCATTGAAATTTGGAGAAAGACTAGCATCGGTGTTGATTTTAATAAATCCATCTGGAGGGGGGGACCCATTTAGCTACCGAATGAGGAGACTCAACTGACCGACCTAAATGAAGGTCAAACTTTCCACTTGTATTAGATACAAATTCCAAATAGGCCGCATCAGCTCTATGTATAACCTCCACCGAAGTCCAATTATGCAAATAAAAAACAAGATCATTGCGGGCACGCCAAAGATACCAACAAATAAAAATCGCCAAGCTAAAGCCTTTTGAGCATTGGTGTGCACTTTTATTTGAATGTCTAGAAAATGCTTTGGACTCTCCAGCTATAGTTCTTTTTTTTCTTTTTTCTTTTTTTTTTGGGGGGGAGGGGGGTAAAAGCAACTATAGTTTGGTGTAAAATATCTTTCTCATGTGAGCTTTTTTTAGCTGACGGAACCCCAACGGAAAATGTTCCGTCGGAGGAATTTTAGGTGACGAAAAATTTTCGTTATGGAAAATAAGAATTGTTGTAGTGTCGGTAGCGTGTAATGACAATCTCCCAAACCAAGCCAACATGTAGTTCATTTTTCTTATATATATAAATGAGAAGATTGTAATTAAACCCTACTGTTGGTTCATACGACCTCCGATCCTCACACTCTTTACTCCTGATATTCTCTCTCTTCCATGATATGTGAGTACCTTATTTCGATCGACAAGGTGTTTGCATCCACTTTGATAGATGAGAGTAATTTTCGCTAACAATAGAGAAAGGGTTACATGCTCTTTAGCTAGCTTCCTCTTGCCTCTCTTTATTTAGAAAGAATTCATGTAGCCTAATAACCTCCATCGTTAACATTTTAAACAGAAGCAAAGGTGAACGAAATTTTAAAATTACCCCATATAAAAGGTAAAAGGTTTTCATGCTCCACCACATCCCATAATAATCTTAAAACCAAACCATTTAGTCCATGTGGCAAAAAGTTGTGAGCATGTGGGAATAATGAGTCCCTACAATGAGTGAGTAGAAAACATTTCTCCATTCTATAAAAATTATATTTTTATTGTTAATGAGAGTGGAGAATGGGGGATGGATCTTGATTATGGTTCCAAATCCAAATATCAAATATAATATCAATCATATATAAAACTGATCCAATTAATTGAACCTGATATTGATAATTCATATGACTTCTGAGACTTTTTTAAATTTCACAGGTCAAAAATTGGGTTGACCCATATGTAGTTCAAGGAGAGACCACTCCATGTTTTATTGATGGAATTGCATCCAAAATAAGCATTTTACATTGGGCTATAATGTGTTCAATTTGTGAAAATTACAAGAATAATACCTCCAAACTCTGCAATTACTATTGGAGGTTATAGCTTTTTCTTAAATTTGGATAAAACTCTACCCTTGGTATTTTTTTCGGGGACATTGAATTCCAAGCATGCAAACACAGCCGGAATGTTAGACCACAAATTTCACTCTGTATTGAATATTCATTTGTTTAAAATAAAAATAATAATAAATATTCATGTATTGTACATATTCCAGTACTAAAGGCTGAAAACATAAAATATTATAATACAATCAATGTTCATTGCTTCTGTTTTTATTCCAAGCTCCGTAAATATGCTTATTTGGCCGGCTGTGTTTTGCAGTATCGGATCCCTTAATTGCCGGTGGATCTTTTGTCTATTCTAATTATTTTCTTTTCCATGTAGATGAATAAAACTCCCCTTATAAACTTATAAAGGAATTTTTTACCCAAGAAAAAAAATTATAAAAAAATTAAAAAAGAAGCGCACGTTGATGACCTTGATACTCATCAAGAAAGGAACACTACCTGAGAATATAAAAATGAAAAAAAAGAGGAAAAATTCAAACATTCCATCTACTCCTTGCAGTTTTTTTTTTTTTTTTTTTTTTTTTTGGTAAACTACTACTTGCAGTTTTTTATTGGTGGTAATTAAGTTACCACCACTCTTAAGATATTATTTTATTATATCTTCTAAATTAATTATTATAAGTACTGTTATTATTAGGATTAATTACTATCAATCCTTTTTTACCAAAAACAAAATTACTATTCACTCCATTATGCATATGTATTCCATATTTATTCAAAATTTTCTATTTCAAATTTTTTTTCTAATTCTCTAAAAAAGTGAACTTTCTCCTCTTGGAAATTTAAAATCCCCTAAATTACCTGTAGTTTGTTTCCCTCTCCTCCAAGAGCAACACTTGTGCCCCTCTGCCTCTCTAGCCTGTAGTGGCGTTCCCATTCTCTCTCATTTTCATCGTCCTCCTCCAAAACAGCTTCATTATTTTCCCTCGCTGCCCATTTCGGCATCAATGGAACATTCAATGGAGATGATTGATGGAACATTTCATTAGGTACTAACATCATACACCATCTACATAAGGCTTCGGGGAGGTTATAGGCTATTAAAATCATCTAGGAAGACGATGAAATTAACTACGATGATGACGACGACGAAGGATAATGAGAAATTAAAGCTTTTCAATCCAAATACTGATAGTGGGCGCTTATTTCTTACCGTCCTTTGGCAATGCCGTGAGGATGCTAAAGTTGTTTGATTGCTGGAAAGCATCGAGTTGACGTTGTCAAGGTGGGGCTGGGGGGTGGTGAGGTGGTGGAGGGCAGTGGTGGGGAAGTTGTAGAAGGTGTGGAGCAGGGGGTTGCCGGAGGATAGGGGAAGAAAAGGGAAGGGGAGGAGACCAGGCATCCTTCGGGGATTTTTTTAATAGGGGAGAAAGAGATGTGAAAGTCTATTTTTTTTGGGGAAATAGAAAAGAAGTTAAAAATTTGAGTAAATATTAAGTATATGGAAATGATAGTAAATAGAAATTTTACTTTATTATTATTTGGTTTGTTCTAAGTTTCACATCAAAATGGTATTTTATTATAGGGGAAGGGTTCAATGAGCTGCTGGCATGGGAGAATTTTCTAAGCCACACCACTCAACAGGCAGAAATTGGTATTTTTAGAAGGGTGTCCGCAAGGTAATGGAGGACAGAAGGAGTGTTAGTTATGTAAAAGGTCATAGGAAAAGAGCCCCCAAATTGTCGTTTTTGTGGGTTTTTTTTATTATTATTTATTAGAAATAATTCATTGGTATTGTTAGAAGAGGGGTCCATAAGATAATGGAGGAGATAGAAACTAATAGGAAGGAGATTATATTATTAGAAATAACTCATTAGTACTATTAGAAATGATATACAAGAAGGACATGCGGTGTTAGACGTGAGAAGGCATGAAAAAGAACCCAAAGTTGTTAGTTTACAAATTATTTTTATTATTATATTTTTATAAATATCTCTTAGTTTCTGACATTTCTTAGAAAATTAATTTTTAGGTTCAGGCATTTCTTTGAAAATATATATATATATATATATATATATATATATATATATATATATATATATATATATATATTATTTTTTTTTTTTTTTTTTTTTTTTTTGAAAGATAGGTCCCCAGGTGAGTTGAAATGACGATCCCTAAGTTACCTTGGGGTACTACTAATGTAAGTTATTGAATGAGAAAAGATATCTGCCTAGCAACACACTGGGAGATTGAAATGACGACCCTGCACTTGATCATTTTAACACCCCCCCCAACACACACAAAATTTGAGAAGGCGTAGGGAGACACTGTCGGGCAATGTTCCAGTTCCCATTATTAAAATAAAAGATTTTTCACTATTTCTAACATGTGGAAAAGCAACAAGATAATTTTATCTATGGAACCTAGCGATGCAAGTGCATGAACCTAACTTGGGAAATTGGAAATTTTTTAACCAAATCAAGTCCAAGCTTGCCCCTACTCATATCATTTCTTGTTCAAAGTTGAATCCCGAATTTGGTCAATGAATTTTCACTTTTTTTTGGGTGAAAGAAAAGTATATTGAGTAGCAAATCGAGAATAAGTCAAGGTCTCATTTACAACAACTTCATGAAGCTAAGGAATGAAAACAGGTTATTCAATCAACTTCAAAATGGTTGAAGCATTCTTAGCAAGGGCATGAGTGGCATTATTAGCTCCCTTTGGAATAAAAGAAAATGAACATGAAATAAAAACACCTGCCAACATAAGTATATCTCATCGAACTATAAAAAAACATAAGTATATCTTGAACAATAGGCTAGATGGAAAACTCATAATTCGATTTCTTTAAAAATAAGAATCTCAACCACGTCCTTATAGTCAATCTCAATTTGAATATCAGTGAGCCCATAGTCCAATAAGGCTGACTGGGTTGCCCCCCTAACTGCAAAAGCTTCGCCGAGTGTCATTGATGCAAACCGCATTGGGGAAAAGACAGCTCTTAGCACATGGCCATCTGGATTTCGGAATAAGAAACCTATCCCATTGAAATTTGGAGAAAGACTGGCATCGGTGTTGATTTTAATAAATCCGTGTGGAGGGGGGGACCCATTTAGCTACCGAATGAGGAGACTCAACTGACCGATGTATTAGATACAAATTCCAAATAAGCCACATCAGCTCTATGTATAACCTCCATCGAAGTCCAATTATGCAAATAAAAAACAAGATCCTTGCGGGCACGCCAAAGATACCAACAAATAAAAATCGCCAAGCTAAAGTCTTTTGAGCATTGGTGTACACTTTTATTTGAACTTCTAGAAAATGCTTTGGACTCTCCAGCCATAGTTCTTTTTTTTCTTTTTCTTTTTCTTTTTTTTTTTTGGGGGGGGGGGGGGTCTATAGTTTGGTGTAAAATATCATTCTCATGTGAGCTTTTTTTAACTGACGGAACCCCAACGGAAAATATTCCGTCGGTGGAATTTTAGGTGACGGAAAATTTTTGTTATAGAAAACAAGAATTGTTGTAGTGCTGGTAGCATGTAATGACAATCTCCCAAACCAAGCCAACATGTAGTTCATTTTTCTTATATATATAAATGAGAAGATTGTAATTAAACCCTACTGTTGGTTCATACGACCTCTGATCCTCACACTCCTTACTCTTGATATTCTCTCTCTTCCATGATATGTGAGTACCTTATATATGGCTTAGTGTGTAAATGCCAGTACATGCGGACAACATGTAAAGCCTCACACACATAGGGTAAAATTTTATTTTTGACCTAGCATTTGTTAAGCCTACCCTGCACCCATTGGTTGAACCTGTAGATGCTATTACACGCCAAAGAAATCTAAAACCTCTTCCACGTGAGGTAAATTTGCATTTTTTTTTTCTTTTTTACCTGAGAAGGAGTTAACAATTCAGAGTGCAGTCTAAGCAATTCCGCTTTATGTACAAACCTCCGTGTGGCCCTTAGATTTGGTCTCTGGGCTTAGTTCTCTATATGTTGTTATAATCTAAGCTTCGCCTTTAGTCGTCTAAGTTGTGTTTGTGCTTTTTTTGCCCTTGTTTATTTGTTTCCATTTTTGCTCCCATTTTTTTATGGTTTAACTTGTTTATGTTGTATTTTTTTAGATTAAATAAAATATCTACTTCTCCAGGGTTACATTGATACAACCGCATCTTAAAAAGTACTGTAGTCTAAACTGATTTCAAATTGTTGGTTCTAAAACGATTACACTGATCCAAACGCACCTTAAAAGAATTATTGTAGATGGTGATTCATTAGGGTATCCTAAATTCTAACAAGGAAAAAGCAAATTTAAAAAAGAAATCCACGTCCCAAGCGAAAGGTAGGAGGTGGAAAATTCTCAATTATTAATACGTTAAAATGTAGCAACACCAGCGAAAAAGAGGGTGAAAATAAGATAGGAACATCTCCCATACTGAGATCTCAACTTCCGGCCGACAATATTTTGATTGCCGTCGAGGGAATTGAAGTGTGACGTAAAAACAACCTTAGATTCCAAATATGCTGAGGTTCGAATGTGGAGAAATATGAAGCTGAAGTTCGCTGCAATGATGGTGTTTGAGATTGGAAGATGAACATTTTGGGTGATCCAAATCTCAATTTTTGGCCGCGCGACAATATTCAGCAATGGTGTTGTTGCAGTAAACTTCAGCTTCAGATTTCTCCGCTTCCTAGCCTCAGATGGGGTTAATATTTCGAGGTTAAGGTCTTCTTATGTTAATCTTTAAATCCCCAGCACCCATCGGGACATTGTCTGCCGAAAGTTTAGATCTGAATCATCCAAAATCCCCCAGCGCCAGTCCCACTCCAACCTTAAGTGGGTGGGATATCTCAGTCTAAGCCCAGCATTTACCCACCAGCCCTAATTGAGTGGGCCAGATTGGCCTTAATTGATCTTGTCTTAAGTTAGCTCAGTATGGAGTATCATGCACAAATACACATCTAAATATTATGTATTGTGTATAATTTTTTAATATTTATATATACATGACCAGGCTTAGCAGTTTGGGCTCAAACTTTAGGCCCAGGCCCACTCTACCCCGGACATAGAAATCTTAGCCCTGGCCTAGCCCACTGGCTAAAAGACCCAGTCCTGGTCCGGCTCTGTTCATAATAGTAATAGAAATGCTTCACTCATTAGTTTATTCTTTTCTTTTTCTTTTTCTTTTTTTTTTTTGCTAAAACCTTTGGCCTGACCCCACAACCGCATGAACCGGGGTTGAATGAGAGCCATTCTGTCTTAGGAACACATCCTTTTATTCTGACAAATATTTCTAAAGAATAAATTCCAAGAATATAATACCAAGCCCAACTTTAAATTCAAAATAAAAATATCAAAATAATTGGTATACAGAAGAACAGCCCAAAGCAAGACAAATCAAGGCTAAATTGATGAATGCAAAGTGGGTGATAAAATCATACAATTGAGTAGAGAGAGGAATGGGAGTAAAGAATATTATAGGTTTCAATTCCAAGTATGAAGTGGGCATGTAATTGATTTCGGTTTGGAGTGCAACTTGGGCTTGAAATACTTGAAGTCCGCCCAAGTCTGGATTTGGGCTGAGATTTTCAACTATTGCGATTTCAATTTCTAGCTTAAGTAGGGGTGTCAATCAGTTGGTTTCAGTGGGACTTAATCGGTCCTTACTATTTTAACACCCCGCACCATGACGGCCCGTTTAATTAATCAATCGCTCATCAACAAGGCATGGAAATGTTTATATTCGGTCTATTCTATCTCAGTCCATAATCGGTCATGCTAATTGGGCTAATCGGTCTGTAACGGTCTCATATCAAAGTATAAATAAAAATAGAAAGAGATGATGGTTTTCAAATCCATAATTGTTCTCATGTTATAGATTAAATAACTTTTTGTAGGATTGTAAAAGACTCTTATTAGGTTTGTGATCACCCATATAGATGAAGATGAGAACAGAAAGAATGAGTGGAAGATGACTTAAGAAACAAAAGAGTAAGAGACGATTTAATGTTTTAGGTTTTTAGCTTTAGGATTGTATTTGTTTGGTTTAAACGAAGATTCAGTTCGATTTAAAAGTATATTTGGTTCATTCGATCGATTTGGTTAAAGCAGCTGGAGTCACTCTGCACTCATACTAATACATTGGTATGTGCACAGAATAAAATCCCTATATTGGATCACGACCGGAGAAATTGCACATACAACTAGAGATGAGTTCCTTCAAACTTTCCCCCGATTTTTTTTTTTATACTTAAAAACCCACTTTGTGCAAGCTTTATTCTTCTAGAGCCAAAAAAAAAAAAGTTATTACCCGAGTTTGTAACTCATCTAGGAAAAGGATAACCCTAGGTAACATGAAGGCCCTTAGCCACTAACCTATGAACAAGTAAATTATCAACTCTAGCTAGGCATGGTTTTAGGTATTGGTATCATATCGGCTATATCGTCCAATTCATATCAATATCGGTCTTGAATGATATGGGTATCTAGTCAATAAGGTATCATTTTGGTAAATGAGTATGAGAAATGATACCTAACTGATATGGGCCGATTTGGACGTCATGTTATGGATACAGACTGATATTAGCTGATATGTGACCGATATGGGATGATATTGACCAACACATGGACAATATCGGCCAATAACTGACCAATACCAAAAAGATATATTACATCAATATATGATCGATACCTAACCAATACTGATAGATACAATTTTGATACCGTAAATTAAATCCGTGATGCTAGGTGCATAACAAAGAGGATTTTTTTTTTTTTCGGTAACACACAAGAAAGATGATTCTAAGGTGTCTCTTGTGATGTATTGGATTGTTTTAACATGAAACTGTGGTAGGTGCTTCCATTGAATGAAAAATTGGTGTCTCTGTCATGATTTGATTTTCCTTGCAATTTTCCTTCCATTGCAAGAAAAATAGGCATCATCAAGAAGAGACAGGCACGACACCACACCTTATGCTGTGGGTTCGTTATTGTTGTCCTTTTGGGGTCAATGAAGACTGGGAGAGGCCAAATAATAATTTATAATTGAGACCAGATCATCAGTTGAACCAAAAAAAAAATGGAACCGAAATTGGGACCCTTTTCTGTTCCACTCTAGTCCGATTTTAAAACCTATGGGCCAAAATTCCCTAAATCAATCATTTGGATAGCTAAGATTCAAAGCAGCTCCGGCTCATATTTATGGGAACATTGTTTAAGTTATCTGTATTGAATCAATTCAAGGTTCTAAATCCATGTATCAAACTTGGTATCAGTTATGTTCAAAATCGATCTAGATTAGATTGATGTATGAATCCAATAAAAAAACTGATACATATCTAATACCATAATAATATTTAAATAAAAAAAGGGATCAAAATTGATCAGATAAATGGATTTAGAACGAATTGATCAGATAACTGGATTTAAACCTTGATTGGGAGAAGATGAGAGAAAGCTAGGGATCATGATCCAGAAGAGCAAAACTCCAAAAAATCATCTTAGCTGAGGCCTGAGTTGCGGCCTGACATGACTAACGCGTCTGTGAGCTGTATATGGCAAGTTCAATTTTTATCACTCTTTTGTATTTGCCAAATAATTTCTATAATTTTTTAGACCCACAAGTCCATAACTTCTTCTATTGATTTCGTTACCGTTTTTTTTTCTTTTAATTTAATTTACTCTTCTTTTCTTTTTTTTTTTTAATTAAGGATGAATTCAGTTATTTCTTATGTATAATTAAAAAATACACATGTCAATGATATTCTTGAAAATGACATATAACAAGGCATTCTTAAATAATTTTTGAAAACCATATTTTACTATTGAATTAAGTTAACTCTTGAGATTTAAGACAGCAGACAATCAAAAGAATTAAAAATTCTAAATACCAACATGGTAATAATTAGTACCATAGTTTAAAAAGGATATTCTTATTGACACTGTCCCTTGTCAATGCCCCCGCCTCCCCCCTCTCCTCAAATACCAATTATACTGTTTTATATTGTGGTATCTTGGATGGCTCAATGAATGCGATGAAAGGGAATCCATCGATGCCCATTGACATAGGCCAATGTTATATAAACGGACACAATTTAAAATTGCTAAATTGCTCCAGCCATTTGCCTCTCTCCCTCTCAACTCAGTCCTTTGCAACACCCTTTCTTACTCTCTATCAATTTCTCGACATTGCTATTCTCTCTTTGCTCGAGCTCTGCATTGCCCTTCTCTCTTTGCTCGAGCTCTGCATCTCTTCCTCTCCCCTTACTATTAATATACTAGTATCCCATGTGCCGCCCATCTTTGAAACCCTTTGCCACAGTCTCCTAGAGCCCATCCTCCTAGGGCCATGGTTCAAAATATCAGTATCAAATTGGCTGGGCCAGTCAATTCGTTTTGGTTTTGTATTTGGCCATTTCTTGATCCCAATTTATTTTAATATTATTTTATTAAAGATCAAATACGTGTCAGTTTCTCATTAGTTTCTCATTAAATCCGTATATCGATCCACACCGTGTCAGATACCTAGATTTAAAAACATGCTTGTGGCATCCTACTCTATTGGCTCGCCCTATAGTGTCAATCTCCTTACTGCGGCATTACGTATCTATCGCGGTCACCCAGCCACCACCCCTTAATTGCTTGTTTAACACTTGCTGCGCCCCCTGTAATCCCCTGCAATCCAGAGGGGCTCACAACTTCAAAAAACTAATGCAAAGCAGAGCAATTTTTGTCAATTGATCGACAACCCGCCTATAAGATTTGTTTATTTTAGAATGGGATTTGTATGTTAAACATTTTTTTTTTTCGGTAAACAAAGATTTTATTCAATTAAAGTAAGCAATGAAGCCAAGACCTCATTGATACAAAGATCAGCCAAGGAGTGGACAGTGGTCAATCAAACATCTTTGAAATTATTATGGCTTCCTGGCAAGGGAATGCGTTATAATGTTGCCATCCATTGGAATAAAAGAAAAAACGCATTCTTCACAAGATCTAACAAGATCTAAAATGTCCAAAAAAATAAGGGAGATAAAAACATTAGGGACTTCAAAAGAATTCGTGATGTGGTGAATATCATCTTTGCAATCTGATTCAGCCACTTTTTGTTTAAAGCAGTCCAAAATAGGTGAATTGAGAGCCGATCTAATGGCCAAACCCTCTCCTTCCAAAACTGAGCTAAGAGATTGATAACAAGGGCAGCATGAACCAAGTTAGGATAGAAATTCTCTCCTACTGACTTGCGGACTACAAAGGGTTGGATTTTAACCAATATATATACCGATATATTGGTATATGCATCGATTAAATTCCAGCCCACGGATCAGCCACAGGAGAGGATTTGTATCCACCAAGCATTACAATCTCTGATTTGTATGTTACATTCAGACATAAGTAATGGGAAATCTAATCATTCAAAGAGAGACAATTTACATTCAGACATAAAGTAAAGGGAAATCTAATCATTTAAAGAGAAAAGGAATTATTAATCATTAGTCATTTGTCGAAAGTCTAAAGAGAATTAAAAGAATTACTTAACTAATTAATACTCTCAACTAATCTTAAGGACAAAGCATCTCTCCAGTTCGTCGTATCCACTTGTCTCACAATCCAAATGTGGGTCCCAGAACCATGGACGGTGATCAGGTTACCATGTGGGGGAGTGGAACCGGAACTCCTAGTTCTAAGTTCTAAGCTGAACGCGTCTGTAAACATTGAATAGATACCACAAGCTCAGAGTCAGAAGAACAAAAACAAAACCAGAGAAATTTCGAAGCCTGTGAAAGAAGGCAAAAAGTACAACACAAAGGATGGATTCCATCAAATCCTTCAAGGGTTACGGTAAGGTGAACGAGATCGAGGATCAGGCGTTCCGCCGTAACACCCGCAAGCGTATGCTCATCATTGCAGTCTCAATCGTGGTTTTGCTCACGGTCATCATCGCAGCCGTCGTTGGTGTCGTCGTACACAAAAGCAACAACGATGACGATAATGCGACCTCGTCCTCATCAACCCCCATGACCCTTTCCGATTCTATCAAAGCCGTCTGTGGCGTTACCCAATACCCTAATTCCTGCTTCTCTTCCCTCTCTTCGCTGGAGAAGCAAGGCACCAGCAGCAACAAGGCAGCAGATCCAGAGGAGCTGTTCAAGCTATGCATGGAAGCCGCGGTGAAGGAGCTCTCGAAGCTATCGACGCTGCCGGAAAATCTGATTGCTAGGGTTAATGATGTCCGAGAAAAAGCAGCGCTCGTCGACTGCCAGGGCCTCTATGAAGAGGCCATTAACCAGGTTAACACCTCCATTTTCACTATGCAATCAGATGGTACTGGCAATTTATTGACGGCATCGAAAATCGACGACATGAAAACGTGGCTGAGCGCCGCCCTGACTGACCTGCAAACTTGCTTGGACGGCCTGGAGGAGACCAACTCAGCATCACTGGACGAGGTGAGGAAGTCGATGCAGAATTCCACCGAGCTCACCAGCAACAGCCTCGCCATCGCTTCTAAGATCTTAACTCTTCTCCAGACGTTCGACCTTAACATCCACCGCCGGCGGAAACTTCTGGGATTCGGATTTCCCGAGTGGATCGGTCCCGCCGACCGGAAACTGCTTCAGCAGGTGAACTATGAACCCAATGTAACGGTAGCCAAGGACGGGACAGGGAAATTCAAGACCATCACGGAAGCAGTGGAAGCCGTTCCCAAACAGAGCAAATCTAGATTCGTGATCTACGTCAAAGGAGGAGTGTATGAGGAGAACGTTGTAGTTGACAAGTCAAAGTGGAACGTCATGATGTACGGTGATGGAAAGACTAAAACGATCATCTCCGGTAACCGTAGCTTTGTCGGAGGGACCCCTACTTTTGCCACCGCAACTCTCGGTAAGTACTAATTTCCAAGATCAGCACCGTATGTTTGGCCATGGAACTCCGTGTTATAAATTCTTTTATCTCTTGCGTTGTAATTAAATATATTTATTTGAGTAACAATAGATGGAGTATTCTAATCATTTTTGTGGTCCCTACCATGCGATATACATTGTGCATCCAAGTTGATGTCATCGGTCATATACATGACATGTCAGTGTCTATGGTGATGATCAATACGTATAGTCTTTTCGTATATCTATACTCTTAAGTGTATTTGTAGTGTATCCCGTCGCCACTGTCCAAGAATCATCTACGCATGGTGGAGGAGCGTAGCTAGGAAGGATTTCTATATGGTAGGGTACAAAGCAATAATGCTACACTTAGTTGAGATTAGTGATGTTCGATGAGAAATGGTGGACCTACTTGGTGTTTCCTCACTGGATTTCATGTGAATTACTGGGAGTTAGGATCCCTTCTACATATATGTATTTTTTGTGGGATTTTGTCACTGCTCATGTGGTGTGGGATCCATTGAGTATGAAGGGTGATGAAATCTCATGAAGAATACAAGTACATGCTGATGAGCTATTCTCAATGATAGTGACTACTTAGATTCCATTATTTTGGTAATTATGACTATTGGTGGTCCAATCCTTTTTTATTTTACTGCCTACATAAAATTCAGATTAGGAGAGTATATTAGAATCTTATGCAACTTTGGAAGAGAGAGAAGGGTCAGATTTCAAAAGGAGAAAATAGGAATGTGAAAGGGATATTTTTTGGGGAGAGGGCCTGCTGAGCAAATGGTAGAATACCCCATGGGAGGGGTATGGAAGTTACAATGACAGAAAGGAGAGTCTGAGAAGGAAGGAGAGAGAGAAATAGAAAGAGATAGAGATAGAAAGCAATAGTGTAGCCTATATGCTGGTTGTTCGAAGATACTTTTTTTCATTTTTTATTTTTTAGAAAACGAAGAGTTCACTATCGTAGTATACATTTTCATATTTTCTGAGACATTCTCTCTACATTTTCTTTCCTCGCTAAGGACTGACCACTCTTTATGTATGCAAAACTATGGCATACCTTTTTCCCCACCAAAAAAAAAAAAAAAAAAAAAAAAAAAAAAACCATGGTATACCTACCCTTTTACCATAATATATATATATGCCCACTCCTATGATTTATTTCATTAGCTTAGTGTGTAAAGACGCCTCTTATCAAACATCAAACAAAAAAAGTGTGTAAGATGCCACTATAGTCCTCTAGTGTGTACAGCTTTTTTTTATTATTTTTTTTAAGAGACAACATAATGATAATTATTTGTATTAATTTCAAAAAAAGTGGATTAGACTAATGAAGAATCCTACCAAAAAAAAAAAAAAAAAAACTATTGAAGAACTATTTGAAAAAAACAAAAAAAGCATAAATATAAGAAATCATCAGAGACATTGTGGCGCAACAAACGCAGAAAGAAAGTCTTACCTTTGAATATTGATTATCAAGTAGCCTGAAGGATGAACACGTGTAACAAGGAGCTAAGGAAGAGTAACATGGAAGGCAACTTCAACTAATTGGATTCAGATTCAGCTGCTTTTTCCTTTTTGGGTATCGAAGGAAACAAGAAGTAGTAACATGCGAGCATGCTGAGTGGGCCGGGGTCTTTAATTGTTAGAGACCCTCAAAAATAAAAGTGAGAGCTATTTACCAAATTTTGGTATTCTTTTGATCCCTGCATCATCCATATTCATTCACACCCCACCACGTGAAAATATGTGAAACACAAATTTAGTAGGCACCATTAATGAAAAAAATTGGAGAGAAATGGAAATATTCTAAAATTATGTACGTTCTTTTTTTTTTCTTTTTTTTTTTTTGTCTTTTTAA
The DNA here is from genome assembly GCA_028583415.1 of Protea cynaroides. Classification (NCBI taxonomy): domain Eukaryota; kingdom Viridiplantae; phylum Streptophyta; class Magnoliopsida; order Proteales; family Proteaceae; genus Protea; species Protea cynaroides. The sequence continues at coordinate 106,301,759 of CM053276.1, forward strand.
AGGTAAGTAACCACCAAATGCTTAGTTAGCCGGAGAACGACCATCAATGGGGACCCACAAAAAAAGTGATAGAATCCTGAGAGATGGGATCCGATAAACACGGCGTGATCATCGCCCCAAATTCCATTTAGATTATTAGTCTGCTGCCACAGCTGGCATTCCCACGCGGCTCCTTACTAAAAAATAAATGAGAATTGGAATTGGTGGTGGAACCCCAATCTTCCTTTTACTCGATCTACTCCAGCTGAATAGCTGAAACGGATTCAATGTTAACTCTCACCCGTAGTAGCACATCACTTGATACTTATGTTTCATAATTTGATATTTTTTTTTTCTTAGTATCCAAACATATTGATCATAACAAATTAATTTCTTGACGCAGTTGCGGTTGGGAGAGGGTTTATGGCCATGGACATCGGGGTTCGTAACACGGCTGGGCCGGAGAATCATCAAGCCGTGGCCCTACGGTCCGGGTCCGACCTGTCAGTGTTCTACAGGTGTTCATTTGACGCGTATCAGGACACCCTCTACGCCCACTCCAACCGTCAGTTCTACAGAGACTGCGACATCAGTGGCACCATCGACTTCATTTTCGGCAACGCTGCAGTCGTCTTTCAGAGATGCAACATCCAGCCCAGACAGCCCATGACGAACCAGTACAACACCATCACGGCCCAGGGCAAGACTGATCCAAACCAGAACACTGGCATCTCCATCCAGCGCTGCCTCATCTCTCCCTTCGACAACGTTACAGCCTTAACCTACCTTGGTCGCCCCTGGAAGAACTACTCCACCACAGTCATCATGCAGTCCGGCATTGCCTCCATCGTGGACCCCACCGGCTGGATTCCTTGGATCCCCAACACCACACCTCCCTCCACTATCTTCTACGCCGAGTACTACAATACGGGGCCTGGTTCGAACCTGGACAAGAGGGTCAAATGGGAGGGTTACAAGCCCAACATCACAGATGAACAGGCCTCCAAATTCACCGTCGCTTCCTTCATCAGAGGCTCCGACTGGTTACCCCAAACCACCGTCTCTTATGATTCCTCCTTAGAATGATTCCCAACTTAATTCGAACCCTCGACGGTGGATGGGTGGACGGCCGGAAAAATCCAAACTTCATCATCACATGAAAGGATTCATTCGAGGTTTAATTCAATTCTTATACTTTACTTTAAAATATGTCCGATTTGATGTGATTACATAGATTAGATTTAGGGTTGTTTCTTGAAGTAAGTGGATACCCTATGTAAGCTGAGGCCTATTAAAATGATTAAGCAGTCTAAGATTTCATCAAATTGTATCCTTTTACGCTTCCATGAAAATGATTAATTATATTTGGGCAAATGTTTCTTCCATGGCCTTAGGTTGGGCCTGGCTTGAAAAATATAATAACTCCAATTTTAGTTAGGTTGGGCTGGGCTCAAAACCCTCTCAAGATTAGGCCCATTAAACCAAAGAACGCCCAAGCTTTTCTTCCTCCAATAGAAAGTCATACTAACTTACTAAGGCTGCATTTGGTTTGTATTTTTTTAATGCATTTTTGGTCAAGAACACATTCTGATATGAAAAAAGTAATGTTTGGTATGCATTCTTGTTCTTGGATAATGGAATGTGCCCTCTAACAGAGTCGATTCTGGAATGCGCTTATCAGTACATTCTGCATTCCGAGCATAGAACAGAAATGTCTTGCTCTTTAATCCATTATCATTCCATATTAGGAATGAATTTTCCATTGTGAAAGTTTATTTCCAGAAATGTATTCCAAGAATGCATACCAAATGTAATCTTTCATGCCAATAGTGGTCGAGTTTTTTTTCAAAGAATCGAACTCAAGTTCGGCTTGGGCATGCATAAGCCTGCCCAACCCGGCCACCCATAGCCCACTCTCTGGCCACCACTGTGGTCATTTCAATTTTCAAAATTTCGAACACATGTAGGTATTAAACGACAGATTGTCAACCCTTCGATTCTGAGAAATCCTGTGGTCCAAATATATGAGAAATTAGGCTGGCACCGGGTATTCTTTTCCTTGTTTATATTAGTAAACATAACCAGCATTTTTATTCAAACATAACAAGACGTCAACTACCCTCTTAAAACTTTGTGTAAGAACATAAATGAAAATAAATTGATAAATGAAAATAAATTGATAAGAATAATTTTGGAAAGTCACATTCGTTGTTGGAATTCAAGTAAAAATAGTTCAAATCAATTATATAAAAAAAGAACTAAATTTTAATTGAGCAAAACCAATCCTAAAGCTCTCTCACTCCCCCACAACTCTCTCCATCGTTTTTCATCGGTCTATCACTCCCTCCGCCTTTCTTTCAAGTTTATTGTGTTCTTTAGTTTGATGTAAGAATAAAAATTTAAACCGTTAAGACAAAACCGTTAGATACTGATGTCAACTCAAAATCAGCTCAAAATCATTTTTTGATGGACATTAATGCCCTTATTGGAAGGAAGTTTTTCTCTGTTTCATCATCGGGTACAAAGCAGGGGACAAGAATGAGTACTCGATAGTCGGTGGCATCTCCGAGTAATACTAGGTACCCCAACTGAAACTCGAGAAGAGGGACGGTAGCAGTGGGATTCAGAATCGAACGACAAGGGGTAGCGATGACGGCGGAAGGGATGGGGATGGCGGAGAATACACTGGGTTACAGGGGTTGTTTCTCCACGGCCTCAGAGAGGACATTTCTAGCATCTCCTTCAGCTATTTCCACCAGCAGATCATTCACCTGCACATTGCCCAAAATGTTAAGCATCCACCAGAAATCTTCAAAGCTAGTTACGAGAAATAGATAAAGAGTATAGAAATCTTATTAAAACAAACTATTGAATCGTTTGGAATCCCATAGGAAGCAATCTGATTGTCTTTTGGAAATCTAAAAGCTCCACAATATATCCTGGAATTTTCGGGATAGAAAAATAAGGGAGAAAGAAGACAAGAGTAATTCCCGGGTATCAAAACCAATTTCTGTTATTCTTCCTTTTCCTTCATGGATAGGAATAGAACCATCATGTTCAAAGTGATTCTCACCGATTTACTACTGCAGGTCTCCGTGACCTTCTCTACAACTCTAGCTGCTATAGTCCTGAGATCCGACTCTATGAAAGGCAAAACTAGGTCTGCAACAGGGCCGGGTTGGGCCGGGTTTTTCAAAACCCTAACCCTAATCCTGGCTATTTAAACTTAACCCTAACCCAGCCCAACCCTGTTAGGGTCAGAAAATATACAACCCTAATCCTGACCCTCGAAGGGTTGGGCCTAACCCTAACCTACCCTGATTAACCCTGACAGGGCCGGGTTGGGTTGGGTTAAAACACACACACACACACACACACACACACACACACACACACACACACACACACATTTTGCCTAGGGGTGCATGTTCTGCCTCCATCGTAGAAGATGCAGTCTTTGGTTGTTTCACATTTTTCCAGGATACTGCTCCTCCAGCTAGCATAAAGATGTATCCTGAAGTGGATCTCCCTGTATCACCACATCCAGCATAGTCCGAATCTGAATATTCGATTAAGTCTAAATTTTCAACATGTCGATATGTCAACATATAATCTTTGGTACCCTGGAGGTATCTGAATACCTTCTTTGCCGCGGTCCAATGCGACACACCAAGATCTTGTTGAAATCTTCCTAAAACTCCCACTGCGAAAGCAATGTCTGGCCTTGTGCAAACTTGTGCGTACATCAAACTACCAATTGCTGATGCATATGGGACACTATGCATTTGTTGTTGTTCTAGAACTGTCTTAGGACATTGATCCAAGCTTAATCTGTCACCTTTGATCACTGGTGCTACACTAGGTTTACAGTTCTTCATGCGAAAGCGTTCCAATATTTTCTCGATATATCCTTTCTGGGACAATCCTAAGATCTTATTAGATCGGTCCCGATGAATTTCTATGCCTAAAACATAGAAGGCTTCACCCATATCCTTCATATCGAAATTAGACGCCAATAACTATTTTGTCTAGTGCAATAGACTATGATCACTAGAAGCCAAGAGTATGTCATCCACATATAGTACCAAGATGATGAAACGGCTTCCCTCTTTTTTAAGATTGATACATTGATCAGCACGATTCTCTACAAAACCAAAAGAAGTAATCGTGTTATCAAATTTAAGGTACCATTGTCGAGAAGCCTGTTTCAATCCATATATGGATTTCTTGAGCTTATAGACTAAATGTCTTTCATTGTCATTTGAGAATCCTTCTGTTTGCCTCATGTATACCTCCTCTGAAAGGTCACCATTTAGGAATGCCATTTTGACATCTATTTGATGTAGCTCGAGGTCAAAATGGGCTACAAGAGCCATAACGATCCTAAAGGATTCTTTTCTGGAAACTTGTGAAAAGGTCTCTTTATAATCAATATCTTCCTTTTGATTAAACCTTTTCGCCACAAGTCGGGCTTTATATCTTTCGATGTTACCAGTTGAATCTCTTTTGGTTTTAAAAATCCATTTGCATCCCATTGGGGATGCTCCACTGGGTAATTTGATAAGATCCCAAATGATAAGTGTATAATTTTACATTTTTATTCCTTTTGCATTATGATTTTTAAGGTGTTTTATACCTTATTGAGCTGAATAGAATTTATTTTATGAGTTTGGTATATTTTAGAAATCTTGTTAATTAATTAATAATAATAAAAGATGAAAAAATTCTAGCACTCTCAATATTATCGTTTTGAATTTCATGTAGGATTCTGACATGGAAAGAGTTCGTTTGGACTTCCAAATGTGGTTTTAAAATCTGATCTGAAAAATTGATCCAAATCTAAACCAGAGAAGGAAGGTTGCTACACACGGAAGGTTCACTATTGGAAGACCTTGATTGATTGTTGGAAATCTTGAGGAAAATATACACAACTATAGAATCTTACAAAATTTGATAGATTTGGGGATGACAATTATTTAATAATGGAACGATTTTCATCTAATCTAGGAATGAGGATTTTATTTAATTTTTATTTTCATGTAATAAGGTTGTCAAATCTAGGCATACCAATTTTAGTCTTGTATTTTGGCTATTTAAACAATGTAAAGCCTATGTAAAGATCATCCAAGAGTGATTGAGAAAGAAGACAGTGACTGAAGAACAACTTTCTTTCTTTTATTCTTGTGTTCTTGAAGAAGTCATGTGTGGCTAACTTTCTTATCTTCGGTTAGACGGAGCTGAAGCCATCATTGTAAACTTATGAGAACTTGTTCTTATTTATTGATTTTTAATTGAATATTTGTTTTTCTTCCAATTTATGTGTAGAATGATTGATGAATGGGTTGATTAGGAGTACTACTAATTGATTTATTTATCTAATCGATTGTTAGATTAGAATTGGATTGCTATCAATTGATTATTCTATGTCAGTGGCAATGGGGATTGATGTTAATGGACAAGTTAATATTATATTCCTAGGAGAAATCAGATTAAAGTAATTAAACCACGCTGGTGTGTGCTTAACGTTTAATTTCAATCGTCTTTCTAATTGTTAATGCTATTCTTGAGTTAAATCGAGAGCCTAGTCTTGAGATTGATTTAAGAGTAAGGGTATTATTAATAAGCTATCTTTTAATAGACCAATCTTAAGGAAAGACTAAGGATTTTAGGCCTAGTCTTAATTTTCTTGATCGATTATTCAGTTGGAATTGATTATCCTTTATATCAATGAACAAGTTTACGAAGATGGTGTAAGTATCCTTTTGACCGAAGTTTTCTATTATTGGTTTAATCTTTGAATTTATATTACCTTGCTCTTTATTCTTGCATTTTAGATAATTAATTACTGTTCTTTTCTATTGCAAACATACCCCCTCCATACGTAAGATAGTCAATGAAGTTGTGCTAATAAGATCAATCAAAATCTGCTTTAGTACAACAATTGGTTATTTTCTGAGTCTTATTTCATTTTCATTTGTTTTTCTCTCTTTAGGTTAATTAAACATTTTAATCTTGATCATACAATCCTTGTGGGTTCGACCCTTACTTGCTACTATCTACGTTTCAAAGTAAGGTAATTTAATTTGAACGCTCGACACGCATCACCAAACTTGGTTCTTATACATAGAATCCATCTCATCCTTCATGGCGTTAAGCCATAGAATGGAATCATTATAATTCATGGCTTGTGAAAATGATGTTGGATCTTGATTAATCCCATCACCAGCATCACTATTTTGGAGGTAAACTTGATAAACAGAAGATATTGCCGGTTTTCTGACTCTCGAGGATCTTCTTAACACTGTTTGATCATTAACCTCATTTTAAACTTGAGTAGGTTGAGTAACAGGTTCTGCAACAACTTCGTTGTTCTGAGGCATCGGTTCAACAAACACCTATTTATTCGGTGCCGGTTCAGTAGATGATGATCCTTTATATACAACAACTGGAGAAATATATCCTCTGAATTCTCATGTGGGACTAGGAACTTGAACAGATTGTTCATCAAACTGAATGTTCAAGATGTCTTGACTCCCACTGTTGTTGCCATCCTCTAAAAATTTGGCATTTTTAGATTCTACAATTGAGGTTGTATGTGAGGGACAAAAGAACCTATAGCCCTTAGATCTCTCAGGATAACCAATAAAGTATCCACTGACTGTTCTAGGATCTAACTTTCTTTCATGCAGGTTATATACCCTGACCTCAGCTGGACAGCCCCATATACGTGTATGTCTTAAACTGAGTTTCTATCCTCTCCAAAGTTCATAAGGTGTCTTTGGAACTGCTTTTGATGGTACCCTATTGAGGATATACACTGCAGTCTTAAGGGTTTCACTCCATAAACTTAACGAAAGTTTAGAATTACTTATCATACTTCTGACCATTTCCATAAGTGTCTGATTCCTTCTTTCAGCAACGCCATTTTGGTCAGGAGACCCAGGCATGGTATATTGCGGGACTATACCTTGCTCTTTAAGGTAACGGGCAAGTGGTCCTGGATTTTGTCCAGATTCCGTATATCTTCCATAATATTCCCCACCTCTATCTGATCGAACAATCTTAATGATTTTTTCAGTTTGTTTCTCAACTTCAGCTCTGTAGATCTTGAAAACATTAAGTGCTTCATCTTTATGATCTATGAGATAGAGATACATGTATCTGGTATGGTCATCTATGAATGAGATAAAGTATCTCTGACCGTTCATACAAGATATAGAAAATGGACCACATATATTTGTGTGTATGATTTCAAGTGTCTCAGAACTACGTCAAATACCTTTATTAAACTTGTTGGTCTATTTGTCCTTTATGAAATCCACACAAGTCCCAAAATCTGGGAAGTCTAGGGTTTCTAGGACTCCTTCACTCATCAACCTTTTGAGTCTATTTATAGATATATGACCTAACCTCTGGTGCGAAAATTTGAATGAATTCTCATTCACAATAAACCTTTTATTGCCAATAGTATCAGAAGAAGTAAGTAAATTACTTTCAAACACAGGATCTAAATGTATTAAATATAATCCATCCACAAGGAAACCAGAACCGAACAAAATATTGTTTCGCTACAAACTGAATACAGTACCATCAAAATTAAACATAAAACCTAAATGTGTTAATCTTGAAACAGATATCAAGTTCTTGGAAAAAGATGGAATATAAAAACAATTATTGAAATCCAATACAACTCCAAATTGCAGGATGAGTCTGTAAACTCCAACAGCCTCCACTTGAGATTGTACCCGATTTCCTGAGTAGATGCTCCTCTCATTTTTCTTCGGTGACTTTGTTTGCAGAAACCCCTGCAAGGTATTGGCAACATGGATTGTTGATCCAGAATCAATCCACCAATTATTGTGATGAGTATTCACCAAATTAGACTCAAAACAAACAAATGACATACCTTTGTTTTCCAGTCAGGCTTTGAACTTGACACAGTCCTTCTTATAGTGTCCCTTTTTTCTGTAGAAGAAATACTTGGGTTCCTAAGGTTTGCCCTATTTCTTCATAAGCTTCTTACCCTTATTTTTCAACCAAGGCTTGGTTGACTTGCTGGATTATCCACGCTCCTTGAAAGTCAAATTGGCACTCTCAGCTTTAGATTCTCTCTTTAAGCGTCCCTCTTCTTGTACGCATCTGGTCAATAGTTCATTTGTAGACCATTTCCTATCTTGCGATTGAAGGTGACCTTAAAGGTCTCAAATTCTTTAGGGAGAGTATTGAGAATATGGTGCACAAGGTAGACTTTCGGAAGGTCTATTTCGTAGTCTTTCAGCTGGGTTGCAATGTCTCTTGCCTTCATGATGTAATCACGTACATCCTTGCTTTCACTATACTTTATAGCTCCAAGCTTTGCTATCAGAGTGCTCACTGTAGAACTGTCAGTGCTGACATACTGCTCCTTAATAGCATTAAGATATTCCCTTGCAGTAGGTTTGTCTGGATTAGACCTTCTGATTGTCCTACTCATATTGGCCTTAATGAGCCTCAAACTCATATTATTGCTCCTCTACCATTTTACATAGTAGTCTCTCTGATCTGGTGTGCTTTCATCAGTGAGATCTTCAGGTTCTTCTTCATTGATAGCCAAATCAAGGTACATACAACCTAGGGTTAGTTCGAGCAACTCGATCCATTCAGCATAGTTTTTCCCATTCAATATAGGGAGCCTCATGTGATTGTCTAGTACAACTGTAATTAAAACAATAACTTAATAAGTGACATGCTCACTAACTCATTAATGAAAAAGCCAATGTTAATCATAAACAAAATGCGACTTGCTACAACTTACCTTTGGGCAAAAGCTGTAACTTATCATAAGTTGTTACTTAGATGTTGATATCAAGTCATAATGATAACGTCAGCAGCAAACCAAAACTCCTCACAGTCTACTTTTGGGCAAAGACTGTGATTTGTGAGGTGTCACACCCCAATTATAGACTAACCAAAATAGTGTGATGAACCGTTTAATAAACCAACGGTTCAACTAGGATCTCGTATAGGCTATCCCATGTTGTTAAACCAAAACACATTCCACATTAATCAGAAATAATAAAGTAAATAGCGAAAGGCTTACAGATAATGAACTGAGGTCTAGTCATGATAAATACTTAATATTCAATTTATCTCCAAGTAACCAAAACATTTTTTACTACATATTACAAATATCCAAATACGAAAATTAAACTTTAAGCGTATCCACAGTGAAACGCTCGCTTAACGAATCATAATAGTCCTCCACAGCTTGCTCATCATAGCCGCCTGATACGTGAAATTAATTAGCACATTCTTGATCATATTTAGTTTAATTTTATAATTTTTCTTAGACATTTAGTTTAATTTAATTAATGTTTTAAGTATTTTACTAATTTATTTAATTCTTAGTTATTTTTGGTTATTTGGTAGGTTTTTGAATTGGATAAAGACTAAATAAGAGGTGTCAAGACAGCTCAAAGCTTGGTGTTACATTCTTAAATGATTTGGAAGATAATTGACCAAAATCTGCCTTAAAATCAGTATTCTCCAACAAATTGGGTAAGATGCAAGATTGTAAAAGACTGATTTTATGAGACTGTAAGCTTATAAATTAAGAAGAAGGAGAAAAGAAAAATACATAGAGCACGAGGAGCTGTTCATAGAAGGGGCTACAAGGCACATTGGAGGTGGAGAGTTCGAGAGGGATGGAGCTAGAAGACTAGAGAGAAATCCTGGATTCAAGCTTCATCTATTCCCATTACGAGTTCTTCCCTTTTCTCTGTGATCCCTTTGTTTATGTTTTAGAATTGTCAATGATGAATTGCTAGATTTCTTATTCTAGGATTAGGATGGATTCATTGAAATTGTGTTGATTAAATCCTTAACTTTTCAATGATTATGTTTTATGCAATCTGGTATTTTTTTACATGTGATTAATTAATCACTAATTGCATATCTCAAGGTATCAATTGAGGGGGCAAAAGCAGAAGATTGATATTAGTTCATAAAATATCAGTCATTGGTTGAGTATTTTCTTAAAAATAAGGGCTCACCATTGTGATCTTTGTTTTAATTTTAATGAACGTAATGAGTTTGTATTAAAATCTTGCAAACACGAAAGTAGATGAAGGATTAATACGGGCATAATTTATTATTCTTGAAAGAGATAACATAATATCTTAAGGAATTGATCGTTGCATCAACAGAAATTTATTCAATAAGTCTGGTTTGGTTAAGCATAATTCAATTGAGGAAGTCCGAATCCTATCTTTGGTTTCATAATCTGCTTATTAATTATTAATCTTGGTAATTCAGTTGTCTAAATAATAGAGAGAATTAATTAGGTTTGGTAATTGAACATTTTCCCTGTGGAAACGTTACTCGACTTATCATTATATTTTTTGCACGACCCGTACACTTGCGGATTCGACAAGAAGCAAATTGGCGCCGTTGCCGGGGAGTGGTGTTTTCAATATCAAAACAAACGATTCTCTTTATTAATTTGGATTGTATTATTTTATTTTATTTTATTTTATATTTTTTTTGTTCTTAGTGTTTCTAGTTTAATAAGGTTGTCGGATGAATTTGTTGGTAAATTTTAATCCAATTGTGTTCAATTTATTATTCAGCTAGAATTTTATTTATTTATTTATTTTTTTTCTCTGGTTAACTGTTGCAGATTGCCATAGTGCATGCCACGTACTTGTGAGCTAATTGAAGCATTTGATCCTGAGATAGAACGGACTTTATGGGCATTAAGAAAAGAGCGGAGGCTTAAGCAGAAATGAGCAATAGCCATGGCATAAAAACAGAACAATCAGAATCAGAGGTTGCTACGGGACTATGCTATGCCAAGCACCAATGGCAACCAAACCAGCATAACTAGACCTGAGGTCAATGCAAACAACTTTGAGATCAAACCTGGTCTCATTCAAATGGTGCAGCAATAGCAGTTTGGGGGAGATATATATGAAGATCCCAACGCACATTTGGCCAACTTCTTGGAGATCTGTGATACAATTAAACTGAATGGGGTAAGTGAAGATGCATTTAGATTACGACTCTTTTCCTTCTCTTTGAAAGACAAGGCCAAAGGATGGTTGAATTCCAAGCCCCCCAACTCATTTACCACCTGGATTGCATTATCTCAAGCATTCCTAAATAAGTACTTTCCACCAGGTAAAACTGCCAAACTTAGAAATGTTATCACTACTTTTGTGCAATATGATGGTGAGTCATTATATGAGGCTTGGGAAAGATTTAAGGAATTACAGAGACGGTGTCCACACCATGGCCTTCCTGAATGGTTGATTGTGTAAACTTTTTATAATGGTTTGACACATTCAGTTAGAATCACCATAGACGCAGCTGCAGGAGGAGTTTTGATGGGTAAGTCAACCGAGGCAGCATATGAGTTGTTGGAAGAGATGGCTTCTAATAATTATCAATGGTCCAATGAACGAGGTCTGCCAAAGAAAGCTTCAGGTATGTATGAGATTGATGGCATTAACATGTTAAATGCAAAAGTTGATAACTTGGTGAAAATATTTGGTAAGTTGGGTAATGTGAATTCTGTTACTAACCTTAACCCTGCTTTGAGTTGTGAATGGTGTGGAGGCGCACATATTAGTTCTGAGTGTTTGCAGGTTGAACAGGCATAATTCGTGTCAAATATGAATAGACAACAGCAACACCATCAACAGTTGAACAATCCTTACTCACAATCCTACAACCTAGGCTGGAGGAATCATCCTAATTTTTCCTGGAGAGACCAAGGCAATCAAGGTAGTAGCTCAAAGCCTTTCAATCCTCCAGGTTTCCAACCAAGGCCTCAAGGAGTGGTCCAACAGCCTGAGACCAAACCATCGTGGGAGCTGGCTATTGAAAAATTAACCAATGTGACTTTAGAAAGAATTGAGAGGATGGAAACCAAAGTTGACCAGTTAACCACTTACAATCGCAACCTAGAAATTCAAATGGGCCAATTGGCTAATGCTTTCAACTCAAGAGGACAAGGTAATTTGCCTAGCAAAACAGAGATTAATCCAAAGGAGCAATGCAAGGTAATTACCTTGAGAAGTGGTAAGCAACTCGGTCGGGTAAGTAAAGAAGTGGTAGCGAGTGATGGAGAAGAAGTGGTTCATAAAGATGTAACCAAAGAGAGTGAAATCGAAAAAACTGAGCATAATGAGACACAATCACAACCACCACCGGAAGTAAAACCTTATGTGCCTCCTATTCCTTTTCCTCAAAGACTTAAACAAAATAAAATTGATAAACAATTTGAAAAGTTTCTTGAAAAGTTTAAATAATTGCATATTAACATTCTTTTTGCAGATGCCTTAGCACAAATTCCTGCTTATACAAAGTTTCTTAAGAAAATTATGTCAAATAAATGGAAATTGAAGGATTATGAGACTATTGCTTTAACTGAGGAATGCAGTGCAGTCATTCAAAATAAACTGCCACCAAAGCTAAAAGAGATCCAGGGAGTTTTTCAATTCCTTGCACTATTGGTGAAGTTGATTTTTCTAGAGCTTTATGTGATTTAGGTGCTAGTGTTTCATTAATACCTTTATCTGTGTGTAGAAAACTTGAGTTGAAGGATCTACAACCTACTACTATTTCGTTACAGCTAGCTGATCGATCAATAAAGTATCCATTAGGTATTTTGGAAAATGTATTGGTCAAGGTAAAAAAATTCATCATTCCTGTCGACTTCATTGTGTTAGAAATGGATGAAGATACCGAGATACCTATTATCTTGGGTTGGCCTTTCTTGGCCACAGCTGGGGCTGTCATAGATGTTAAAAATGGTAGGTTGACATTTAAAGTTGGTGAGGAAGAGATAAAATTTAATTTGTTTAAATCAAATAAATATCCTTCTTTTACTGACCATGTTTTTCAAGTTGACTCTATAGATCTAATCACTCGAGAAATTTTTAAGCTTGAAAATCCTAAAGAACCTCTTCAAAAATGTTTAGTGAGTGCAGGAACGACAAATGATGAAAATTTAGAAGTTACAGAAATGGCATATGCTTTGGAGGACACATGGACTAAATTAAGTCAGAAAGGTTTTCGTTTTGAGAGTCTAGGCAAAGGTAAATCATTACCTCCCCCTTTTAATGTGCAAGCACCAGTTTTAGAGTTGAAACCATTACCCCCACATCCCAGGTATGCTTTTTTGGATGAAAATGATAACTTACCTGTTATTGTAAATGCTTCATTATCTAATGTTCAACTTGATAAATTATTGCGTGTGTTGAGATTAAGAAAACGAGCCATAAGATGGACTATTTCAGACCTTAAAGGAATTAGCCCCTCATTGTGTATGCATAGAATTTTAATGGAAGATAACCATAAACCTATTGTTGAAAATCAGAGACGATTAAATCCTAACATGAAAGAAGTAGTGAGGGCTGAAATTCTTAAATGGTTAGACGCAGGAATTATTTATCTTATATCTGATAGTTCATGGGTTAGTCCTGTGCATGTAGTACCTAAAAAGGGTGGGATGACTGTTGTGCATAATGAACATAATGAATTAATTTCCACTATAACAGTGACTGGGTGGAGAGTGTCTATTGATTATAGACAACTTAATAGTGCTACCCGTAAGGATCATTTTCCTTTTCCATTTCTTGATCAGATTCTTGAAAGACTTGCTGGGTATGAATATTATTGTTTTCTAGATGGTTATTCGGGATATAATCAAATTCCTATAGCCCCGGAAAACCAAGAAAAAACCACTTTCACTTGTCCTTATGGTACTTTTGCATTTCGGAGGGTGTCTTTTGGTTTATGTAATGCACCTGCCACATTTTAACATTGCATGATGGCTATTTTTTCTGATTTTGTTGAAAAGATCATGGAGGTTTTCATGGATGATTTTTCTATGTTTTGATCTTCTTTTGACAGTTGTTTGGCTAACTTGTCTAAAGTCATGCAGCGTTGTGAGGAGACCAACTTGGTCTTAAATTGAGAAAAATATCATTTTATGGTGCAGGAAGGCATTGTGTTAGGCCATAAGATTTCAGCAAGGGGTATTGAGGTGGATCGAGCAAAGATTGAGGTTATAGAGAAATTACTACCACCTATGAATGTGAAAGGAGTCAGGAGTTTCCTTGGTCACGCAGGGTTTTACCGGCGTTTTATCAAGGATTTTTCTAAAATTTCAAAATCTCTATGTAACCTATTAAATAAAGATGTTGCATTTGATTTTGATACTGATTGTTTGAATTCTTTTAACAAGGTTGAAGCAGGAGTTGGTATCGCACCAATCATGGCTGCACCAGATTGGAGTTTACCATTTGAGCTGATGTGTGATGCAAGCGATTTTGCATTGGGTGCTGTTTTAGGCCAAAGGAAAAATAGGAAGTTGCATGTTATTTATTATGCTAGCAGACTTATGAATGATGCTCAAATAAATTATGCAACTACTGAAAAAGAATTGTTTGCTGTTGAGTTTGCATTTGATAAGTTTCGATCATATCTTGTAGGGTCCAAGGTGATTGTTTACACAGACCATGCGGCAATCAAGTACTTATTGACTAAAAAAGATGCGAAGCCAAGGCTAATGTTACTTCAAGAGTTTGATGTAGAGATTCGAGATAAGAAGGGAATGGAAAATGTGGTAGCTGATCACTTATCCAGGCTGGAGGTTCAATCAAAAGCAGAAGATGTGCCAATCAATGAAAGCTTCCCAGACGAGCAGTTGCTTGTGGTTGCTGTTGTTCCTTGGTATGCTGATTTAGTAAACTATCTGGTGTTGGCATACATATTGTAATTGTTGGAAAATTGGGCTAACTGGGTCAAGGTAGATGAGAGAGAGTGTCTGCAGATCCTACAGGTGATATGGCTTTATTACAGGTACTGTGAAGATATGGCTTTGTTACAGGTACTGTGAAGCATGAAGCATGAAAGAGGAGAGAGAATTAGACGAGAGAGAAAGAGGAGAGAGAAAGTGGGACCCAGGAGAGAGAAGGTGGGACCCACCAAGGTGGCATGCCACTAAGTCAGCCTGGCCGAAGGCCTGGCCGAGGGCCAAAGCAGGCAGCCAGCCCAATAGGCCAGCAGCACAACACACCTGCAGACCCGCAGGCAGCAGGCCACAAGCTGGCCAGCAGCACAGCACACCTGCAGGCCCACAGGCAGTAGGCCCACGCGCGCTGGCCCTCTCGCATGCCGCGGGCGCTGGCCCTCCCGCATGCCGCGTGCATAAGCTCTCATGCCCATCAGCTGTTCGACTGATTTCCAGGAGAGAGAAAAGCTCTCTGGAAATCAGTCTCTGGCAGAAGTTTAATAAACTTCAAAAGTTACAGAGGCCATTATTTGGGTTTACAGGGGTATTTTCGAAAAAGAAGAAAGAAAAATATGCAAGATCGGCCGCCCAAATGGAGCCACGTATGGAAGATTCCAAATCAAAGGCTCTAAAGAAGGCGGGATTCTGTGTTTCTCAGGCGGAGGTGTCAGATCCTCCCGTGCATGAATTGATTGGCCAGACGCAGTGCATAATCATGCACCGCGTCACATGGGAGCAAAGCTGTGATGAGGTGTGACGCATGCGCAAAGCGGAAGCGGGCAAGATCCAGATCCAACGGCTATAGTTCAAGCCAATTTTCGGAGACGCAGAATATCCAGATCTGAGGGATCAGGTTCGATCCTGCCTTTTTGATTGAAATCCAACGGCCAATTTCAGAGATTCTTTCTTCGGCCAATCAGGTTTCGACACCAGACGGCGGGCGCGGCTACGGTGCGTCGCAGGCGCACCAAATGGAATTAAAAGATTCCATTTAGAATTTTTTAAATGGCCGAACTTGTTTATGCCATAACTTGATCATCCGGTGGCCAAATCCGACGATCCAAATTGCACCGAGCTAGGTTTTTCATGCTCTTTCTATTGAGAATGAGGGTGGAGACCAGTGGCCGCGAAAAAGAGATCTGAAGAAGGTTTTTGAAGAAAGAGAAGGAGAACTTCATGTTTTTTGATCTTTCTTGCTCTGGAAATTGAAGATAGTCATTCTCCATCTCTGTTCTTGCTGATGCCGATATACTGATGTATTCTTGAAGGCTGGAAGAGCTTGATTGCTTATGGCAAGGGATTGATTGAGTATCAGAAGAAGAGGAACATCGTCAATTATCAGAAAAAATTGGTTATGAGATTTTCTCATCTCCCTTATTGTTTATTGAATCAATGCATTGTATGTTAAAGTAGGTTGATAATGTTGAATGCCTACGTTGTATGGGAATCTAATGTATGCTAGCATTAGGCAAAGAAAAAGAGAAGAAAATATTGAATGCCTTGCTAGGTTGGGATTAAATTATAGGGCATCATTATAAGCCCCAAAATTATATTTGTTGTGGTGTATTCAGTGGGTGTTGGACACTGGCTTTATGCCTGAATTCTGACGTTGTTACGCCCTCTCAGTTTTATGCTGGGAAAATTTAGGGTGAGCATCCTTGTCCTGTAAAGGGCTAAAAGTTGAGTATTGAGTAAATACGAAGCCCATTGGGCATTACTCCGTGGATTAGCCATCACTCACTGTGGTGGTGAACCACGTAATCTTTCTGTGTTGTGGTTTGTTTAATTATGTACTTTGTGAAGTGCGTGGAATGAATTGCAGGATGGGTGTGTAAATCTGGTAGACCTGGCCACTGAGTGGTTGTGAGGTAGATTTGCATACGATTGTGTATGGAGCAGTTTTGTTCATTATAAGCATTGGGCAGCAAAGAAATATCAAGAAAAAGTATTCACACTGATTCACCCCCCCCCCCTCTCAGTGTCATTCAAGGTCCATCATCTGGTTAGTGGTATTATTCCTCCGGACTTGAACTACCATCAAAGGAAGAAATTCTTATGGGAGGTAAAACATTACTTTTGGGAGGAGTCTCTATTGTACAAGCATTGTGCAGATGGGATGATCCGAAGATGTGTACCTCAAGAGGAGATTCATGACATACTATGCCATTGTCATTCTTTAGAGTGTGGTGGACATTTCAGCACTTCTAAGACAGTTGCAAAAGTATGGCAATCTGGCTTTTATTGGCCAACCATGTACCAGGATGCTAGGGTGTATGTAGCTACATGTGATCGGTGTCAACGAGTAGGAAACATGACCAAAAGGAATGAGATGCCACAAACCAGTATTTTGGAGGTTGAATTGTTTGATGTGTGGGGGATTGACTTCATGGGTCCATTTCCATCATCTTTCAACAATCAGTTCATACTGGTAGCAGTAGACTATGTTTCCAAATGGGTGGAGGCAATAGCAACTCAGACCAATGATTCTCGGGTGGTAACTAAGTTTCTTAAGAAGAATATTTTTTCGAGGTTTGGTGTACCAAGAATTATCATCAGTGATCAAGGATCCCATTTCTGCAATCAATCGTTTGACACTCTATTAAAGAAATATGGAGTCACACACAAGGTGGCACTTGCTTATCATCCTCAAACAAATGGGCAAGTGGAATTAGCCAACCGAGAACTAAAGTTGATTTTGGAGAAAACTGTTGGAAAATCAAGGAAAGATTGGGCAACCAAACTTGATGATGTATTATGGGCATACCGGACAGCTTTCAAGACACTCTTAGGCATGTCTCCATATAGACTTGTCTTTGGGAAGTCTTGTCACCTACCGTTTGATTTGGAGAAAAAGGTTATTTGGGGGTTTAAAAAACAAAAAAAGGTTTTAAAGGTGTTGGGGAAAAAGGGTGTGAGGACAATGGAAAATCGATGTGATCATCCTCGGGATGGAAATGGAATGTGTATCCTGTATCGATGAAGATCGATTTGTTCTGTTGGAGTCGCCACCTAGATTAAGGTCTAGGACCTCTAAAAATGTAGCCTCACCCTAAGGTAAGACTTTTATTGACTCGTGACCCAATGTATCGATTCTTCGGTCTGCAAGAGATCGGGTAAGTATTCAGGGTACGGTTATGGGAAGGTGTTAGGCACCCAAACCACCCGATCAATATCGGCCTCCTAAACTTTCCTTAAATTATAATTTTGACTGTGCTTGGTCAACTGGATGACTAGGGTTCAATGGGGGATGTCCTAAACCAAGTTGCTAAATTATTCTAACCTAGGGTTCAGCCAATCATGTTTTAAAGTAAATAAACAAGAAAACGTAATGTACAATATCATACAATGAACCGAATCAAAGATGGTTCGGTCTTGGACTGAATCTGAGACGTGTAAGACATCTCAAACTGCCTACGTATTCCAATCCTGGAAATCAAGTCCAAAAACGTAGTTCGAAAATGGGTTGTGTGATTAAAGATTATGGAAGTGATTTATGCATGTGCTTCAATTAGATTTTTTGTTCAAGTTGAAGTTTATGCTGGATGTATGGTTGATGGGTGGCTTTGTACCATATTTGGGATTCCCAAATTGCCTACGTATTCTAGGGTTTGCCCTAGAAATCAGGTACGACGTAGTTCGAAAATTTATGAGAGTCGGATTTGGAATGTGTACCAAATCCTTCCAATTTTGTCAATAGGATCTAGGGATGAGACCTAAATTCCTACCATTTTTATTTGGGATGTGTACCAAATTCTTTCTATTTTTGTTAATAGGATCTAGGGATGAGACCTAAATTCCTACCATTTTTATTTGGGATGTGTACCAAATTATTTCTATTTTTGTCAATAGGATCTAGGGATGAGACCTAAATTCCTACCATTTTTATTTGGGATGTGTACCAAATTATTTCTATTTTTGTCAATAGGATCTAGGGATGAGAGCTAAATTCCTACCATTTTTATTTAGGATGTGTACCAAATTATTTCCATTTTTAGGTTTCTAGGGTTTCCTATCCCTTTTCATTGTGATTTTCATTTTTTAGGGTTTCATACCCTAATTATTCTCTTTATTCTAGGGTTTATTTTGCCCTAATTATTCTTTCCATTTTTAGGGTTTCACTACCCTAATTGTTCAATTCTTTCCATCTTAGGGTGTATCTTGCCCTAGTTGTTGTACAATGTAAACAATCTAACAAAGCAATGTGAGCTTAAATATAGCAGTGTAAGCATCCAAATATAGCATGTTGGAAATATATTCAAATTTAGCAACACATCAGTCAAAAATGGCAAGTGAGCATGTGAATCAATACAAACATGGTAAGTGTGCATCCAAACATGGCAGTAATATCTGAGCAAGTGTAGTAAACAAATATGGAAATAAGCATGTGTAGCATTCCAATCATGGCAATGTGATTATTCCAATTATGGCAATGTGATCATTCCAATTATGGCAGTGTGACTATTCCAATTATGGAAGTGTGACCATTCCAATTATAGTAGTGTATGCATACGAGCATCCGAACATAGCATAGCATCAAATATGGCATGTGAGAAACAACCAAAGCATATGAGAATCAATCAAAACATGATGGAACACGTAGCAAGATGACAGCTTTGTCGGGGCTGGACCAAAATGGGCACATAGGGCACTGTACTTACTCAAAAAATTCTTAAAAGATATCCCTGGAAAGAAGACTCAGAGGCCAACATTTTGTCTCAAGGAAGCTAATCCTAAAAGAGACCATAGGCAGGTCGAAAATATTCCCCAAGTACAGGCAAATACACTGGTCGGGTCTGTTCCATATTTTTGACCAATTGCACCATAAATTCCAAATAAAATTCTATTCTTAATGAAAATTAAATACAGACATATATCTATGTAGATAACTGTCTGATCTAAAATTTCATTAAGAAAAACAAGTTAAAACAGTATATTTTCTTTGTGAAAAATGACTCTTTTCAATCATGCAAATCAGCACATCATGACAGATCTGAAATCAAAGCACTATGCACTTAAAAATTGATATCAATTCAAAAAAAAATGGAAAAAATATGAAACCAGTGCCATTTTTTAGAAGACTTTCATGTCTAAAAAGTTCATGTTAAGTGGATTTTCTGATTATGGCCATAAGGCCTTTGTCTAGAGACTTTCCGATGGAGGATTGCATTACATCCGAGAAAAATAGCAATGTCAAAGACAAATTTTTTGATATATTTCCCCAATTCCAAATGGAACGAAATTTTTAGGGTAGTCTTCTATCATATCAGAGAGACTCCCATAAAATTTTGGGCTTCAAAATCTTAGAAAAAATACATATGATGTACGTCCTAAGTTTGAACCCTAAATCTGGAATTTTCAGATCAGAAAATCACTTTATGAAATTTACAAAAAACATCAAACATCATTGTATATCAATCAAAAATTCATCATTGAATAGCTTAGACAAATTATCATTCATGAAAAATGTTAGACATAGGCATCCTAACATTAACAAGCATGTAATAGAGCATTCATGATTGAGATTTCATGAAAATTAGCCCTTTTCAAGCAAAATTGGCATTCGGGCATTATAACGACCTCTAAATTTGTTTAGAGTACTAACCTTGGGCTCAAATCGAGCGAAACCGTTGATGAAGGGTGATTGGGGGTTGTATCAATCCCCTTTGAATGTGAATCCTCCTTCTCCTCTCTTCTGCTTCTTTCTCTCTTCTCTTTCTCTCTTTTCTTCTTCTCTTTTCTTTCTTTTCTCTTTTCTCTCTCTTTCTTTCTTCCTCTCTCACGTTTTCTCTCTCTCTCACTCACGTTTCTCTCTCTCACCCACGTTCCCCTCTCTCTCTGGTCTGGAAAAGGATCCCTCCTCTCTCCTATTTATAATTTTTCACTCATTTTCTAGAAGATCCTTCTTTCCTTTTCTTCTTTTTTCTAGAAAATCTTTTTTCTCTCCATTTTTCTTCTTTCCTTTCTTTTCTTCCTTCCCACGTTTTTTCTTCTTCCTTTCTTTCCTTTTTCTCATTCTTCTTCTAGAAAACCCCTTCTCTCTTTCCTTTCTCTCCTTCCTTCTTCTAGAAAATCCTTATCTCTTTCCTTTCTTTCTTCTTTCCTTTTCTTCTTCATTCTTTTCCTTCCTTTTTTTCTTTTCTCCCTCTCTTTTCTTTCACATTTTCTTTCTAGAAAACGTGAAGGGGAATCTTTTTCCCCCCTTTTTTTTTTTTTTTTTTATTTCTCCCTCTTTCCTTTTTTCTTCTCAAGATCTTTTTGGATTATCTCAAAACCCTAAATCCCCTTCTCTTTCACGTTTTCTCTCTCCCCTCTTTCCTTTTTCTTCTCAAGATCTTTTTGGATTATCTCAAAACCCTAAATCCCCTTCTCTTTCACGTTTTCTCTCTCCCCCCTTTCCTTTTTCTTCTCAAGATCTTTTTGGATTATCTCAAAACCCTAAATCCCCTTCTCTTTCACGTTTTCTCTCTCCCCTCTTTCATTTTTCTTCTCAAAATCTTTTGGATTATCATTTACATATAATAATATATATTATATACATATATACACATATATTTTATAACATACATACATATATATATATATATATATATATATATATATATATATATATATATATATATATATATATATATATATATATATATATATATATATATATAATATATATATGGATTAATTGGAATTAACTGGGTTTTCACTCCTTGTCATTTCATGGGTCATTTCCACTGTCATCCCGCATGGAATTTTTCGATGGCCTCTATTCCAAATTTTTTGCGTTCATTTTGTAGAACATTAAAAATGAGGAATATAGGAACTGGAATCACCTGAATCCGATGTAGAACGGAAAAGATATGCAGCTTTGAAGTTCGACGATAATTTTGCATGCAAGCTTGCATGGGACCATTGGTGACTTCTACCCGGGATTTTTTTACGTCCACTTTGTAGAACATCATGAATGAAGAATAATGGTCTTGGAATCATCTGAATCCGATGTCGGATGATCAAGATATGATGATTTGAAATTCAAACAATCCAACTTAGGATAATTTGCATGAAGGCCCCTAGGATTATTTATAATAATTTCATAAACCTCCCTCATATGTATCATCTGACTAAAATGGTCATATCTTCCTCATTTGATATCGAAATTGAGCAATTTTGGTCTCGTTTCGAAGATAATTCTATGACCTACGCATCCATGCAAAATTATAACCCATGACCTTCTTTGTGGACCCATTGAAAACTTCCTCAAATTCACCAGACTCATTGAAAACATCCTCAAGTTCACAGTCAAGAATCCAAACTTTCGATCACCTTTCTTCCTTTTGTTGTCCACACACCAGCGGGACTTTGTTTAGCTGGGATGGCAAAAATGGGGTGCTTACAGATGCCCCTCTTCGACCGAGATTGTGGGCAATTGAGGCCGAAGATAAAAGTAGCCCATTTTTGCATTATTCTGCACTTGATCCGAATTCTACCATTGCTCTCTTGAACTGATGACAACAAACAAGCGTAGATGTCAAGCTCCTTGAGTAGCGACCTCATCGGGTCCGTGACTTTGGCTCAAGACCGCTCATGATGTAGCTATGTAACGTCAAGCTTCTTGAGTAGCGACCCTATCGGGTCCGTGACTTTGGCTCAAGACCGCTCATGATGTAATCAGAATCTGTCAAGCTTCTTGAGTAGCGACCTCATCAGGTCCGTGACTTTGGCTCAAGACCGCTCGTGATCGTGACTTCGTGCTTGTTTGTGCTCCGAATTTGTAACCTCCGAATGTATAGCCTTTGGACTGTGGCTCAAGCCTTTGGATGTGTAGCCTTTGGATTTGTAGCCTTTGGATGTGTAGCCTTTGGATGTGTAGCCTTTGGATGTGTAGCCTTTGGATGTGTAGCCTTTGGACCCGAATTTGGGGTGTCCCAAATTGCCTACATATCCTTTGGGATTTCCGTCCCTCCGGAATCGGGTTCCGCGTAGTTCGGGCTTTCTTTTCTTCTTCTCTTTCTTTTCTTGATCTTTCTTTCTTTCTTTTCTTTGCTTGCACTTCTTGTTCTCTTTTTTCCATTCTTGCTTGTATCTTGTTCTCTTTTCTATTCTTCTTTCATTCTCTTCTTTCTTTCGTACCTTTCTTTCCTTTTTTTTTTTTTTTCATTTCTCTTTTTCTTTTTCTTGTTCTTTTCAATTCCTTTCTTCATCTTTCTTCATTCCCAAAATGGGTTGAACTTTCCATAAATATTGAGGTAGCCACAATGGGGCTCAACATCTGCACTTTGTCCACTAACATTGCTCGAAATCCAAGAAGAACTAGAGATCATGATTTGATCAACTTTCCTTGACTTGCCTTAATCTAGACCGAGAGAAACATGTTTCTTTTCTTTAAAAGGCAATTTTGATATGTTTTGCATTCCTGCTGGATTTATATGGGTTTCACTTTGATTAAAGGGCAATCAGGTCATTTTAATGAGGGGCAAATGATGATAACGACTCAAATTTGTATGAGTCATCTTTCTCTTACATGCAAATGAACTCAGCTAGAGTTTCAAACAGAGGGCTCAACTAAACTCATGATGTTTGGATAAATGGGTGATTTTGCCCCAGTGTCTAAGTTCAAGTCTGCACACATTGATAAGCAAGCGATTTTTGAGTCATCACTAGAAATAACCTTAAGAAGATGCAACCCTACACTAATCTTTAGAAAAACGTCAAAGAATGCTTTCTCCTCTCGGTATCATTCAGATAAAAAACAAATTTCAACAAGCTATGCTCGAGATCTTGAATCGGTTATAACCATGTTTGGGCCCAAATCCTTTAAGTCTGTATACAAGTATGACGATGAAGGTCCAGCTGGACAGATAAGAAACTGTCCAATGGGTCTGCCATTGGGAGAGTGTTTGGTTGTTTATGTAGAATGGCTTGATCTCCACTAGGCGATGCCATTTTATTGGCTAGCAACAAAGGACTATGGAATTCTTGGACGCCGTCGAAATGATGAACGACAGATAGATATTCCGGTCAGATTTATTGAACAATATTTATGCATAACAAGACGATATGTTCACAAGAAACAATACCATAAAATTTTGTGACATTTGAAGTAAGGGCATGTAATGTAGACTCTGTGGAAGACCGTCAGATTGATGGACGGGAGAGAGAGTCTTTAGCCGAAAAGAAAAATCCTCTGATGACAACAAAGTGATGAGACCACCCCCTGTATGGGCGGGATGTAGTGACCAATATCAAAAATCCAGCTCAACACACAACGTGAATCACGACAAATGATCAGCTCTCCAATCAGGTTCTAAGAAATGGTGTCTATATGTCATTGTACGAGAACCAATTGTCTTATTGCTCTATAACTGAACTCGTCCATCGGCAGGGCTCCAAAGGAGTTGCCCCATGTACATGCCTTGTAATTGAACTCACTCATCATTAGTGTTTCAAAGTAGTTGCTCCATGTCTATGCACCATAGTTGAACTTGTCCACCATCATTGTTCCAATGTAGTATGCTAACCAACCTCATTATTTTGTATAGCTCTTTCTTTTTTTTTTTTTTTTTTTTTTTTTTTTTTTTTTTTTTTTTTTTTTTTTTTTTTTTTTTTTTTTTTTTTGAGCTCATCTTTGACTTTGAGGTTGATCCATAGCATGTTTTATATCTGTAGACTTCATGCACTTGTAGAAGACTTGATCACTTGGATTGATGTAAACTTGATAATGCCTTGTGTGTAGACCCGTTCTTGTAAAACTAAATGAACCACTTGTATGAGTCTGTAAAAGTTCTCTACTTTCAAGGAATATCCCAAAAAAATTCTTTCTATAAATCGACCAAATGGGATGACATTTTGATGTTCCAACTTGTATCTTTGAGAATGCTTGCATGACTTCAACGTAATTATCTTTAACTTTCACGTGTGTGTTGAGCTTTCATTTCTCTAAAGGCCGATGGAGTAGAAGTTCAGGTTGTGGCCCTTCATCTCAATTGTAATTAGCAACGGACATGGAAGAGGAAGAAATATCAAGCGGGAAGGAATGGATTGGAAGTAGTAAAGCACTGTTGTTGATGTCTCAAATGAGATAATTATTGTTCATTTTTTTAAAGCATTTTGGACTGGACCGTCTACAGACACATCGAACTTAAGCCCAAACATAGATGACCTATCAGATACCAATGGTAGCCAGTTTAGACAAGTAATTCTCCGAGTTACCCCAATTGGATACGACATCATTGGCGCCAACTTATGATTGGTTGTAGGACCGAATCTCCATTCAGACTTTCGCTAGTAAGGCTCATTACGACCATCTATCGACATGTGTTTGACCCTTTCCATCTTGAGATAAACCCCTCTTGGGTCTATTACCATTTTGATTTATGCCCCAATTCGGGTTTGACATTCACCTGGCCAATGCCTCAATTTGGGGTAAATGTATTCCAATCTTATGCCCCAGTTTGGATGTCATGAAACTCTGACCTATACCCTTGTTGGTCCATCACCTTTTTGGTTTGCCCCACTTTGAATCCATTAACATTTTAATATGCCCCGAGTTTAGGGTGCACCGATATTTTTGTTGTGCCCCAATTTAGGGTATACTAACATTTTGGTTTTGCCCCAGTTTAGGGTGCACATGAAGTTCATTTTTAGGCTACCTTAATTTTGGGATACAATTGACCACATGGTCTTCCTTTTCATCCTGGATTTTTGGGAGGTGGGTGGGCCATTCTTAAAGGTTCGAGGGCTACTCCTTTGAGTTATGGTCACCTTGGTTGATGAAAGTAATTTGGGAGTCGAAACCAACTCCTTCGGTCAAAGTGGCTCAATTGCCAAGGGTGAGCGAAATGCTTTCCAATCTCAGTTTTTTTCATTTAAATTTGGCGGGTATGCTAGCATGGGAAAGAAACATGTAATCTCTCGGAATCTATGATTCAGCTTTCTAACCTCTTGGATTCCTCAACTCCTATCTGGGAAATTTCAATTCCGCTCTGTAATATTTGGGCTCTCAATATATTGTCTTCCAACCATTCCAATACTTTGAGGTACAAAAGTCCTCCATATGAACATGAACCGAGACATGAACCGGTGATGATGAGACATTCTTATGAGTGGAAGTAATAAGAGTGGATGTTTTGTCTACTCACTTAGGTGTTCTCTTAAGTCTAGACAATCATATCCTCCCTAGTTCAACCTTTCTTTCTTTTTTTTTTTTTTTTTTTTTTTTTTTTTTTTTTTTTTTTTTTTTTTTTTTTTTTTTTTTTTTTTTGTTTTTTAATTTTATTTTTATATAAATAATGAACGAAGGTTAAGACTCAGAAGTGACCGGACACGAGAAGGATGCACATACACATACAAGCCGACTCGACCAAACAAAGTTAGCTCCTTCATGAAAACCGACCATTAGACATCATACGTAACAATTTATTTGTATTTGAATAACCCCATGATTGGTCTTGGGGCCTCAAGATTCGAATGGATCATTGTAGCACCAAGGTTCGACCATGTGGTTCATCAAATTTCAAGAAATTGAAAGCGGATATGCTTATTTGTAGTTTTCATGATGGATGACAAAAGCGGTTCATGATTGAAAAAGCTGGTAAATTTCTACTTGATCATAGTATCTATACCGTGGCGAAGATTTTCTCGATCGTTTTTGAGATTGATGTATCAATATTGAGCGGTCAACACAATGAGCTTTTGTACGATGGAGGCGTGTATGGACCGCCCACACTAATGTGTATGCGGGTATACGTAACCCTCACGCTCCCAACAAGTGAGAGACAAGAATACTCAAGTGTGGATCCAAACATGTTGACAATTCAAGGACAAAAACGGGCGGAACTCGGCGTCTCGGATGTAAATATTATGATCGAGTAGATTTTACCATGTTGGTTCAAAGATGGACCAAAAATAACATACATATGGCTCAAACCGGGTTAGGACGAGAAAAGGCCACCTTGACGAGGACGGGGTAACCTATCACCGAATGCTCGATGAATAATGGGCCCCCATTCCCTTTATATACTATGTTGCAAGGATCCAAGCGGCGTGGAGTAGCATAACGCATTCCCGGGCGGACCCAAGAAACGCTCGTTAGGGGCTGCTCGCCGGTCGTGGTCTCACAAAGTACGGGCCAAGGCTGTGTGTTTCTCCCTAGCGGGCTGCCCCACATGCATGGGACCCGGTTCGGCTACTCGCACGAAAGTGTGACTGAACCCATTCCCCCAAAGCAATATGTACAAACAATAAATATAGTACCCTAGATCTAGCATCAAATGTCAAGCAAATCAATATAAGGAAAGTATCCTAGGAGTTCGAATATTCATCCCCAGCGAAGTCGCCCTTTGTGAGGACAATGGAAAATCGGCGTGATCCTCCTCGGGATGGAATGGAATGTGTATCCTGTATCGATGAAGATCGATTTGTTTCTGTTGGAGTCGCCACCTAGATTAAGGTCTAGGACCTCTAAAAATGTAGCCTCACCCTAAGGTAAGACTTCTATTGACTCGTGACCCAATGTATCGGTTCTTTGGTGCGCAAGAGATCGGGTAAGTATTCGGGGGTACGGTTATGGGAAGGTGTTAGGCACCCAAACCGCCCGATCAATATCGGCCTCCTAAACTTTCCTTAAATTCTAATTTTGGCCGTGCTTGGTCAATTTGGATGACTAGGGTTCAATGGGGGATGTCCTAAACCAAGTTGCTAAATTATTCTAACCTAGGGTTCAGCCAATCATGTTTTAAAGTAAATAAACAAGCAAATGTAATGTACAATATTATACAATGAACCGAACCAAAGATGGTTCGGTCTTGGACTGAATCTGAGACGTGTAAGACATCTCAAACTGCCTACGTATTCCAATCCTGGAAATCAAGTCCAAAAACGTAGTTCGAAAATGGGTTGTGTGATTAAAGATTATGGAAGTGATTTATGCATGTGCTTCAATTATATCTTTTTTATTCAAGTTGAAGTTTATGCTTGGATGTATGGTTGATGGGTGGCTTTGTACCGTATTTGGGATTCCCAAATTGCCTACGTATTCTAGGGTTTGCCCTAGAAATCGGGTCCGACGTAGTTCGAAATGTTTTTGAGAGTCGGATTTGGAATGTGTACCAAAATCCTTCCAATTTTGTCAATAGGATCTAGGGATGAGACCTAAATTCCTACCATTTTTATTTGGGATGTGTACCAAATTCTTTCTATTTTTGTTAATAGGATCTAGGGATGAGACCTAAATTCCTACCATTTTTATTTGGGATGTGTACCAAATTATTTCTATTTTTGTCAATAGGATCTAGGGATGAGACCTAAATTCCTACCATTTTTATTTGGGATGTGTACCAAATTATTTCTATTTTTGTCAATAGGATCTAGGGATGAGACCTAAATTCCTACCATTTTTATTGTTTCCATTTTTAGGTTTCTAGGGTTTCCTATCCCTTTTCATTGTGATTTTCATTTTTTAGGGTTTCATACCCTAATTATTCTCTTTATTCTAGGGTTTATTTTGCCCTAATTATTCTTTCCATTTTTAGGGTTTCACTACCCTAATTGTTCAATTCTTTCCATCTTAGGGTGTATCTTGCCCTAGTTGTTGTACAATGTAAACAATCTAACAAAGCAATGTGAGCTTAAATATAGCGAGTGTAAGCATCCAAATATAGCATGTTGGAAATATATTCAAATTTAGCAACACATCAGTCAAAAATGGCAAGTGAGCATGTGAATCAATACAAACATGGTAAGTGTGCATCCAAACATGGCAGTAATATTTGAGCAAGTGTAGTGGACAAATATGGCAATAAGCATGTGTAGCATTCCAATCATGGCAATGTGATTATTCCAATTATGGCAATGTGATCATTCCAATTATGGCAGTGTGACTATTCCAATTATGGCAGTGTGACCATTCCAATTATAGTAGTGTATGCATACGAGCATCCGAACATAGCATAGCATCAAATATGGCATGTGAGAAACAACCAAAGCATATGAGAATCAATCAAAACATGATGGAACACGTAGCAAGATGACAGCTTTGTCGGGGCTGGACCAAAATGGGCACATAGGGCACTGTACTTACTCAAAAAATTCTTAAAAGATATCCCTGGAAAGAAGACTCAGAGGCCAACATTTTGTCTCAAGGAAGCTAATCCTAAAAGAGACCATAGGCAGGTCGAAAATATTCCCCAAGTACAGGCAAATACACTGGTCAGGTCTGTTCCATATTTTTGACCAGTTGCACCATAAATTCCAAATAAAATTCTATTCTTAATGAAAATTAAATACAGACATATATCTATGTAGATAACTGTCTGATCTAAAATTTCATTAAGAAAAACAAGTTAAAACAGTATATTTTCTTTGTGAAAAATGACTCTTTTCAATCATGCAAATCAGCACATCATGACAGATCTGAAATCAAAGCACTATGCACTTAAAAATTGATATCAATTCAACAAAAAATGGAAAAAATATGAAACCAGTGCCATTTTTTAGAAGACTTTCATGTCTAAAAAGTTCATGTTAAGTGGATTTTCTGATTATGGCCATAAGGCCTTTGTCTAGAGACTTTCCGATGGAGGATTGCATTACATCCGAGAAAAATAGCAATGTCAAAGACAAATTTTTTGATATATTTCCCCAATTCCAAATGGAACGAAATTTTTAGGGTAGTCTTCTATCATATCAGAGAGACTCCCATAAAATTTTGGGCTTCAAAATCTTAGAAAAAATACATATGATGTACGTCCTAAGTTTGAACCCTAAATCTGGAATTTTCGGATCAGAAAATCACTTTATGAAATTTACAAAAAACATCAAACATCATTGTATATCAATCAAAAATTCATCATTGAATAGCTTAGACAAATTATCATTCATGAAAAATGTTAGACATAGGCATCCTAACATTAACAAGCATGTAATAGAGCATTCATGATTGAGATTTCATGAAAATTAGCCTTTTTTAAGCAAAATTGGCATTCGGGCATTATAACGACCTCTAAATTTTGTTTAGAGTACTAACCATGGGCTCAAATCGAGCGAAACCGTTGATGAAGGGTGATTGGGGGTTGTATCAATCCCCTTTGAATGTGAATCCTCCTTCTCCTCTCTTCTGCTTCTTTCTCTCTTCTCTTTCTCTCTTTTCTTCTTCTCTTTTCTTTCTTTTTCTCTTTTCTCTCTCTTTCTTTCTTCCTCTCTCACGTTTTCTCTCTCTCACTCACGTTTCTCTCTCTCACCCACGTTCCCCTCTCTCTCTGGTCCGGAAAAGGATCCCTCCTCTCTCCTATTTATAATTTTTCACTCATTTTCTAGAAGATCCTTCTTTCCATTTCTTCTTTTTTCTAGAAAATCTTTTTTCTCTCCATTTTTTCTTCTTTCCTTTCTTTTCTTCCTTCCCACTTTTTTTCTTCTTCCTTTCTTTCCCTTCTCATTCTTCTTCTAGAAAACCCCTTCTCTCTTTCCTTTCTCTCCTTCCTTCTTCTAGAAAAATCCTTCTCTCTTTCCTTTCTTTCTTCTTTCCTTTTCTTCTTCATTCTTTTCCTTCCTTTTTTTCTTTTCTCCCTCTCTTTTCTTTCACGTTTTCTTTCAAGGAAACGTGAAGGATTCTCCCCCTTTTTCTTTTTTTTCTTTTTTATTTCTCCCTCTTTCCTTTTTTCTTCTCAAGATCTTTTTGGATTATCTCAAAACCCTAAATCCCCTTCTCTTTCACATTTTCTCTCTCCCCTCTTTCCTTTTTCTTCTCAAGATCTTTTTGGATTATCTCAAAACCCTAAATCCCCTTCTCTTTCACATTTTCTCTCTCCCCTCTTTCCTTTTTCTTCTCAAGATCTTTTTGGATTATCTCAAAACCCTAAATCCCCTTCTCTTTCACGTTTTCTCTCTCCCCTCTTTCATTTTTCTTCTCAAAATCTTTTGGATTATCATTTACATATAATAATATATATTATATACATATATACACATATATTTTATAACATATATACATATATATATATATATATATATATATATATATATATATATATATATATATATATATATATATATATATATATATATATATATATATAATATATATAAATACTATGCACATGAATGAACCGGTTCAAAACGGGTTGAGGCCCGACTTAGGTTGGCCGAGTTAAAGCGATATGGGTTGAGCTAGGTTGGACCAAAGCGGCTTGAGCCGAGTTGGGTCGGATTAATTGGAATTAAACCGGGTTTTCTCTCCTTGTCATTTCATGGGTCATTTCCCTCTGTCATCCCACATGGAATTTTCCGATGGCCTCTATTCCAAATTTTTTGCGTTCATTTTGTAGAACATTAAAAATGAGGAATATAGAAACTGGAATCACCTGAATCCGATGTAGAACGGAAAAGATATGCAGCTTTGAAGTTCTGATGATAATTTTGCATGCAAGCTTGCATGGGACCCACTGGTGACTTCTACCCGGGATTTTTTTACGTCCACTTTGTAGAACATCATGAATGAAGAATAATGGTCTTGGAATCATCTGAATCCGATGTCGGATGATCAAGATATGATGATTTGAAATTCAAACAATCCAACTTAGGATAATTTGCATGAAGGCCCCTAGGATTATTTATAATAAATTCATAAACCTCCCCCATATGTATCATCTGACTAAAATGGTCATATCTTCCTCATTTGATATCGAAATTGAGCAATTCTGGTCTCGTTTCGAAGATAATTCTATGACCTATGCATCCATGCAAAATTATAACTCATGACCTTGCTGTGGACCCATTGAAAACTTCCTCAAATTCACAGACCCATTGAAAACTTCCTCAAATTCACAGTCAAGAATCCAAACTTTCGATCACCTTTTTTCCTTTTGTTGTCCACACACCAGCAGGACTTTGTTTAGCTGAGATGGCAAAAATGGGGTGCTTACAGTAAGGCTATTGGTACATTCAAGGTGAATGGGCAACGTTTGAAGCCTATCTTATTGGTAATGTAGTACTTAAAGGAGTGACATACTCCTTGGAAGAACCTAGCTATGGTTGATGGATGATAGTCAAGCTAACGACTATAAATAAGCGCTTTTTGGGAGGCAACCCAAGCTACACTATATTTCTCTTTCTTTTTTATTATTATTATTATTATCTCTTTTTCGTCTTCTTCTAGTTGTTGAATAAATATGACCGTACTTACCCTCTTTTGGTTGTGTTGTTCAGGTACGAGCACATGGAGTAATAAATCGATTTGAATATTATTCTTTCTTTTTTATTTACTTTCACATTGAGGACAATGTTTAAATTAGGTTTGAGGGATGATTGATAATTCTTATACCTGTTTACCTGCTAGGTGTAATTTTTGAAAAAAAAAAAAATACATCTTTGGTTAACCCTCGAACTAAAAGTTTTTGTGAGAAAATAAGAAGAATGAACTTGTTATTTGGAGTCATGATTTACATTTGGGTTTCTAGTCATATTTAAGCATTGAAGTTTTAACATAGGATAGACAATATCTTATAAAACGAGATTAAGCATGTTCGTTTTCTTCAAAAGATTATTGAAATTCATGTTCTAGGCAAAGTTGTGTGAGTTGTGTGACTATGCATAAAATATGAATGCACTGCTTTTCTTGTGAGTATTCCCTTTGATCTAGGCCTAAACATGGTTTAAGTAAATAGGGTGGTATCATTGAAAAAAAAAATTCAAGCTAATGGGAAAGCATGTGGTGGAATTGAGAAATGAATAATTTTACTCAACCATAAACACATGTGTATAGTGGGAGAGCATAAAATGCAATCACTATACCAAACATTGCTTGAGGTGGGAGAGCATAAAATGCAACCACCCAAAAAAAAAAAAAAAGAGTGAGTCTTAGTTTGCTACCATTGTTCGTAGTAGTGAGAAGGGATGATTGCAAGTTTAGTTGTACATAAATAGATTATGTTGGTTGCATGATAAACATGATTAGTTTAGAATTATGTGTGGATATTTGAATTTGAGAACATGAGTATGCTTAGTTTTTCTTTATTTGTTATTGTTGTGTTAAAGTTAAAAATTTGATGTTTACATGATAGGAGTCTTGGATGTGAGGAGTGATTTTAAATATGCTTCGTATCCTTTGTTTTAAATATGGTTTTTCTTTTTCTTAAGGACAAGCAAATATTTAAGTTTGGGGGTATTTGATACGTGAAATTAATTAGCACATTCTTGATCATATTTAGTTTAATTTTATAATTTTTCTTAGACATTTAGTTTAATTTAATTAATGTTTTAAGTATTTTATTAATTTATTTAATTCTTAGTTATTTTGGGTTATTTGGTAGGTTTTTGAATTGGATAAAGACTAAATAAGAGGTGTCAAGACAGCTCAAAGCTTGGTGTTACATTCCTAAATGATTTGGAAGATAATTGACCAAAATCTGTCTTAAAATCAGCATTCTCTAACAAATTGGGTAAGATGCAAGATTGTAAATGACTGATTTTATGGGACTGTAAGCTTATAAATTAAGAAGAAGGAGAAAAGAAAAATACACAAAGCAAGAGGAGCTGTTCATAGAAGGGGCTACAAGGCACATTGGAGGTGGAGAGTTCGAGAGGGATGGAGCTAGAAGACTAGAGAGAAATCCTGGATTCAAGCTTCATCTATTCCCATTACGAGTTCTTCCCTTTTTTCTGTGATCCCTTTGTTTATGTTTTAGAATTGTCAATGATGAATTGCTAGATTTCTTATTCTAGGATTAGGATGGATTCATTGAAATTGTGTTGATTAAATCCTTAACTTTTGAATGATTATATTTTATGCAATCTGGTATTTTTTTACATGTGATTAATTGATCACTAATTGCATATCTCAAGGTATCAATTGAGGGGGCGAAAGCAGGAGATTGATATTAGTTCATAAAATATCAGTCATTGGTTGAGTATTTTCTTAAAAATAAGGGCTCACCATTGTGATCTTTGTTTTAATTTTAATGAACGTAATGAGTTTGTATTAGAATCCTGCAAACACGAAAGTAGATGAAGGATTAATACTGGCATAATTTGTTATTCTTGAAAGAGATAACATAATATCTTAAGGAATTGATCGTTGCATCAACAAAAATTTATTCAATAAGTTTGGTTTGGTTAAGCATAATTCAATTGAGGAAGTCCGAATCCTATCTTTGGTTTCATAATCCACTTATTAATTATTAATCTTGGTAATTCAGTTGTCTAAATAATAGAGAGAATTAATTAGGTTTGGTAATTGAACATTCTCCCTGTGGAAACGTTACTCGACTTATCATTATATTATTTGCACGACCCGTACACTTGCGGATTCGACAACAAGCACCGCCACATGTTCATATGTTGGCGTGTTGACATAATCTTTAATCAAAATACCTGCAACATCAGAAACTAAAAAGAATTACGTGCGCGAGGGTCAGTTCTCCAACTTGAGCTCAGTGAGAAAACAAAACAATGCAACAAACATATGCATGCATTCAATTCATATATGTGGTCTGATTTTTAAGTTTGCAATGTGCTATAGAAAGGTTCAGTGGCCGCCTCACCTTTATACACGAGTGTGTGAAGCCGCCCAAAGGTTAACGTTTATTGTCGTCCCACATGCACCCACTATGGAATAGAGATAGAGCTAAAGTGCTTAGGACCACACCGCATCACACTTCCCCTGATACTCTACCCATACCAACACGTAAGCCCCTGCTGGCGAGGGCTTACAAACTGGGCTCGCAACTAATCAATCCTAATGTCAAATAGTGTACCCAAGGCCTCACCCCAGCATCCCTCAATACGTCCATAGAGATAAAGCTAAGGCCCTCCAGAAGAGTCGAAGACTACACGGTCCGAGACCACCTCCCCTGATACCCTACGATGTAATAGTTCTGCTAAGGTAATGGCGATACCACGATGTCAGTGGACAAGACTTGAGTAGAGATAGAGCTAGAGTCTGGTGACCAGGCTGAACCACAATGTCACATCCTCCCCCTGATGCCCCACTCGCATCAAGTACACTAACCACATACAAACATTCACATGCCTATTCCTAGCATCATCATCATCATCATGTTATAAATAAAATAGAATTAAATATGCATGAACATTAATAGCAGGAATATTGGATGACATGTTGAATGCACATTACAAGCATACACGCATAGAATCAGTCATGGCATTGGACTCAAGAAATAAAAATAGTTTATTATTAGCCAATTAGTTTAGGTCTTGTTCCCTCACCTTTACTTGAGTGTAAATCCTCTTTCAAGCTCTAAGAATCACCTTCATATCAATAGAAAAACCTAACAAGTCGATAGATTTTAATTAGAATTCATTCCGACAATTTTAGGCTTGCTGTTAAGCTAAGGTCGCAGGACGGGTTGCAGGTAGGATAGCAGTTTTCTGGGACCCTAGGGTGTAGGCTCGATGCTAGGGTCGGATGTTCCATCGACCCTAGGTGCGACTGCAGCTTCCCTGGACTTTCCGAAAGCTAGGGGTCGATCCTGTGGTCTCGTAGGGTCGATTCCCAATCGACCCTACGTGCGATCGCACGTGGTTTAAGTCAATTTTTTCGTTCTATAGTCTAATATTTCAAGTTTGGGTCCTTTGGCTTATTTTTATAGTCCATTCTATGATTGTTCTATGGCTCAAAACTCCAAGTTACTCACTTTTCATAGTTTTCAATGATTTCCTCCATGATTTCTATTGGAATTTATCCATGGATGGATGGTATTAGGGTTTCTCCTAACCTAACTTCATCATAATCTATTCTATGCTTTCAACTCAGATAAGGATTAAGGTTCATACCTTCTGTAGTCTGAGTTTCAAAGATATCAACTTCTTCTTCTTCCTTAGCCTTTTCTTTAAGTTTTCCTTCTCTTCTTCTCTTCCTTCTCTTCTCTTTCTCTCACTTTCAATTAGGGTTCTAAAAGGAGTGAAAGAGGCTTAAGGACGTCCTATTTATAGAGGAAAACCTCCCAAAATAAGTCCCATTGAGTTTAGGAAAGGTCCCAATTGAAATTAGGAAAGTTTCTTAATTTTCGATTCGTGCTGTTTTTGCTGTTTTCCTAGGGTCGATGCTAGGGGGTCGATGAGGGGGTCGGACAATCCGAGACCCCTGCGACCCCACGACCAAAAAGTCATGGGTTGGACTTCTTTTGAGGTGGGGTCGACCCTGCCTATTTGGGTATGCGACCCTACCCTCATTTTGACTGTTTTTTAGTAAAATTTCATATTGGGTCTTGGGTTTCTTCACACACTTGGTCCACTTGGCTCGAACATGATATGTAGACTGGTCACGACACGAAATGTAAGGTTAGACTGGGTTCGTGGCGTGTGGGTCTTATAACTCCACCATTCTTAAAAGAAATTTCGTCCTCGAAATTTGAACGTACGGATCCTACAACTCCCCCCTCCTTAAAATAAATTTTGTCCTCAAAATTTGAATTTACTTCGGAGTCAATAGGTGGGAATTTTATTTCCGCATTGCATCTTCTTCCTCCCATGTAATCTTCTCCATATCTTGTCTTCGTCAGGTTACCTTCATATAATAATTATCCCAGTTTTTGGGATGTTGTACCTTTCAACTAGTGAACTAGGCTGGTACCACTTCAATGGTTAAATCTTTTATCTATTCCAGTGGATCTGTGGTCAATACCTTTGATATGGATCTCCAATGTACTTCTTCAATAGAGACACGCGAAATACGTCATGCACACTAGACATGGACAGCGGTAACGCTAGTTGATATACGACTCTTCTACGTCTCTCCAAATTTTTATGAGGTCCAAAACATATGTAGAATACAACTTTCCCTTCTTGTCTAATTTTTTCAAACTACGCATAAGTGATATCTTCAAGAATACTTTGTCACTTATGGCGAACTCGAGGTCTTGGTGTCTCTTCTGAGAAACTTGAGCTATCTTGGCCCTTTTCTTTGATCTTGTCTGCCACTCGATAGGTTTCTTCAATAGGCTCAGGTCTTAAAACTCTTCATTCATCAACTTCATTCCAACATAGAGGAATTTGACATTTCTACCGTACCATGCTTTATAGGTAACATTTATATGGTAACTTGGTAGTAAATTCAATCCACATATATCTTAGTTAGCCGCTCCAAAGCATACCGAGGTTGTATAGCAATGGAATGATTTATCTTCGTAAGGTGATCAACAATAACCCAAACTGCGTCAATCGTTCTAAGAGTCAGTGGCAAATCAGTGACATAGTTCATTGTAATGCAGTTTCATTTCCAGACTGGCTCTGATGGTTGTTGTAGTAAGCCATGTTGGTCTTTGTCTTTCAGCCTTTACTTGCTGATAATTCAAACACTGGAACACGCACGAAGTCACATTTGTTATCATTCCTTTTTACCAGTATAATCTCTTCAGGTCATGATACATATTGATACTCTAGGATGTCCTGCATATTGAGTATAATGGGCTCTTATCATTATCCTCTTCATGATATCCGAGTCTTTATCTTCAGGTATTCAGAATCTACCTCTGTATCTGAGTACCGTCTCCGCATCCAAAGTAAGTCAGGGTTAGGTTTTTCCTTCTCTAAATCTTCTTACCCCGCTCTTAGATATAGATCTAACAAAATTACTACCTTTACTCCGTCTATTAATTCTTTAATGTTGTGAACGCAAGCGAGGAACTATTGCTCCATAAGTTCATCCATAAGTTCTCGCTCAATTAGATCATCACGAGTTTCTATTATATGTTACTCTCCTTCCAAATCTGAATTTGTTGCTGTGAAACATAAGACAGCATCTATACTAGTTCCTTCCTCGGACTTCATAATTTCCTTTTTGCTTAAGGCCTTAGCTACTACCTTAGCCTTGCTCGGATGACACTGTATATCACAGGCTTAATCCTTGAGCAATTCTAGCCATTTTCTTATCTTTATGTTCAACTCTTTCTAATGAAGAGGTAAATAAAACTCTTGTAATCTGATTTAATTTGAAATTCTTCTCTATATAGGTAATGTCTCCAAGTCTTGATTGCATAACTCATCACCAGTACTTCCAAGTCATGAGTAGGGTAACCCTTCTCATGCTCCTTCAGTTTTCTTGAAGCATATACAATCGCTTAATTACCTTGCATCAACTCGCATCCTAGATCCAATCCAAAAGCTTCGATCTTTAGGGTAAACGGTTTCCCTTGTGTCCGAATGATCAAGATGGGAGTTGATATCAACCTTACTTTAGAATCTGGAAACGTTCTTCACACTTGTCAGTCCAATTAAACTCCTCTCCCTTCTTGGTTAGCTTGGTAAAAGGTTTTTTACGATCTTAGAGTGGTCCTCTACAAATCATCTGTAATAACTAGCTAAACCCAAGGAACTTTTGATCTTCACAATGTTCTTAGGCGTTTCTCACCATACAATTGCTGCTATCTTAATAGGGTCCACTTTAATCCCTTTTTACGATGCTATGTGATCTAAGCAGATCACTTTGTTTAATCGGGTCTCATATTTCTTGGACTTGGCATAAAGCTTTTCCCTTTTCAACTATTGTAAAGCTATTCTAAAATCCATTGTATGTGTTGCTTCATTCTTGGAATAAATCAAACTATCATCTATGAAAACAACGACCGACGTGTCCAACATGTCATGAAACACCCAGTTCATCGGTTCCATAAACTATAAGGGCATTGGTTAATTCAAGCATCGTAATCAGGAACTCACAATGTTCAATCTCGATTCTAAAAACTATCTTTGAGATATCGCTGTCCAAATTATTCAACTGATGATATCTTGACTGAAGATCAATCTTAGAAAATACCTTTGCTCCTTGCAACTGTTTAAACAAGTCATCGATCTGAGGTAGTAATTATCGATTCTTGATCGTGAGCTTGTTTAGTTCCTGGTAGTCTATTCATAATTTGACACTATCGTCCCTCTTCTTCACGAATTGCATTGGCACTCCCCGTGATGCAATACTTAGCCTATTAGGACCTTAGTCTAATAACTATTGTAGTTGAGTCTCAGTTCCTTCAATTCCATAAGAGCTATTCATAGGTGCCTTTGACACAAGTATCATCCTTGGGTAACAAGTCGATGCTGAACTCGGTCGCATGATCAGATGGTAACCCAAATAAGTCTCCTGGAAACACATCAGGAGATTTATGCATCACATCAATATCTTCCATCTATGGTGCTTCTTTGGTAATGTATACCACAAATACCATATATCCAACTTCTTTCTCTTCAAAACATCTCTTTGCCTTTAGCATAGAAAGGATCAGCCTTCACTTCTTGGGCAACATGCTCCTAATAATACTAAATTATATGTCGTCTTTATTCTTGAATGATAATCTCTTCTATGCACACAACAACTTTGTAGAGTGTTGAGACAACCAGTTTATTCCCAAGATGACGTCAAAGTCTACCATCTCAAGTCGAATCAGGTTGCATCCAAATTCTGTACATCCAAATGATTTGGACATTGTTCGTAACACTCATCCCATACAACATCTAGTCCAAAAAGGGCTTGAACTAGAAAATCTGTGTAACGGTCTTAAGAGCTTGTCTAGTTCCTTCATCTCTTATGATTTTCAAAGACTATTGCTTGAATTCTCATATTTTCCAAAAAGCTCATTAGCTTACACCTTCTTTTATCATTCTATCATATATCTCGAAAAGCATCTTCTGACTATTTACTCATTACAGATCCCAAGTCTAAGCATTAGGGTATATGCTCAAAATTTCATTAATTCTGTCAAACTGTCTTGGTCTTTGCTTAATCATTTCCTTTAACATTGGGCATAACTCAGTATTACTTGTACTAATCTGAACACTATCAATGCCATGATTTTTTACTTTATCCTTGTATCTACTCTTAGATTTGCTTTTAGGAATCTTCTGCTTTGTCAAAATTCATACCGATATAACCATCTTTAACTTTACTTGAGTGCTATCTACTCTTTTCTAGTTACTCTTGATAGTTTTCATTTTTTACTCATGCACTCTTTTATAGACATGGCTCATATCCATCAAATCAGTAATCTCAAAATAGATTCTCCATTACTTCATCTGAGGTTCATTGGCCACAGTATTTAATCTGAATCCAATCATCTTTCTTCCAATAATTCCATTATCACTAAACATGTTATCAATGGAGGTCGAGAAATGTAAGAATCAGAATGTTTATCCAAACAATTCATTTTCTTCTTTCAATTTAGTATGACGACAAACAGTTTCTTCATCTAATGAAATAATTACACAGACACCCCCTCTACTGTTATGAAATGAACAGAACTACCCTGTTTTTTCAAAAGTTACACAGAATACCCCTATAATGATGCTATCATACAATGTCACCCCTACCGTTAGTTTCAACTTAACGGCAGAGGTTCAATTTTTTTTTAAGACAAAAATACCCTTACAAAAAGCTGTTATTTAGCCTTACTTCTTAAAAAACTGTATTCCTCTTTCTTTTCTTCACTTCCGTTTTCTTCTCAAGGTTTTCTTCTCCACGGTTCAGCAAGTTTCTTCTCCAGGTATGCCTTCCTCCATCTCTTCCTTCATCTTAAACCCTAGAATACATCTATCGAACAATAATGCCCTTATTCAAGGTTTTCTCATAGGATTTCTTCTTCACGGCCTTCTGAAAAATTATCGCCTACAAATCTACTCTTGATGAACCTCCAGAATGGAAATGGAGGTCTCTTTTTGGGATCTCCGCCGTATCTGTCTTCTTCACTTTCATTTTCTCTCTCGAATGTACAGAAACAGAAACAACAACAACCACAGCCATCTCTCCTTCCACTCCCCATCAACAATAAACCTTGCTTACAAAATAGAGGCATCTCGTGCCCTTCGACTAACAGGAAGACCAACGGGAGGAACAGAGAACCAAATCTGACATCAAAAAAACCGAAGCCTTTTGTCTCGACAGAATGTTTAGTGATCACGTCAACTGATCGGTTGGGTCCGGACCCTTGTGATCTTCCAGATCAAGTCTTGATGAATGTTATGAAACCATCAATGGCTTTTAAGAACAAGGAAGTGGAGAAATTTTCAGGGTCAGTTTTCTCTCTGTCTCCTCCTCCCAGTAGTTTGCCTTTGCCCAATTTCTTCTCCCTCAGGTCCAAGCTGAACTGCAATGTGAAAGTGGAAGGAATCGACACTGGGGCGACCGATAATCTCCGGCGACTTTTGCGCCTATGGATCGAGTTACATTTTTTTTTAGATTGATGATGGATGTATTTGTGTAAATAAAGGCTAACTAAAGGGTTGGTGTTCGATGAAATGCTTTAGACATTTGTGACCTTGGTTTTTAAAAGAGGTGCACAGTAGCAGTAGTGATACATACCTTACAAAAACGGAAGTGCAGAGAAGAAACAAAATTTTCGTGGAGGAGAGAACTGACAAGAAATGTTTTAGTCATTTTACCCTTAGTAAGGGTATTTTCGTCTTTAAAAAAAAGTGAGCCTCTGCCGTTAGGTTGAAACTAACGGTAGGGATGAGATTGTATGATAGCATCATTATAGGGGTATTCTGTGTAACTTTTGAAAAAGCAGGGTAATGTTGTGTAATTTCACTACTGTAGAGGGGGTGTCTGTGTAATTTACCCTAAGTTTAAAGGATCAGGAGTAAATCTATGGTAATCCAATCGGCATCAACAGATCATCAAGTTGCTTGGTGGTCCAAATATATGAAAATAGAGGTTTTACAACTCTTAACCTCATGGTTACAGGTTCTATTGAGTATATATAATGCCATTGGTCAAGGCACTATAGGAATAAATCTGGAGAAAATTTTCATACATCAGTAAATCAGGTAAAATCGAAAAGATGTATGCTCAACATGATTAAACATTTAACTGTTCCTTCAGTTCATATTTCTGTTCATGTTGTCGATCAGGAGAGTGGCTCAGTTTGGTATAATCAGGACTAATACTAAAGAAACAATATCTATAACTCAAATTGATAGGTTAAATCAAGAAGGTATCCTGTCAAGACACGAGAAATTAAAATCAGGTATGTGCATCCTCTATAATCATAAGAGTAAATCAATAATGCACCGCATCCTATATAAACATATCTAGTTATATGGCCACAATAGATTTGATCATTTGCTGAAAACATTTAAGGCTTCGTCTTCAGAAAATATTTCTCAATCCTTGGTCGGATCATTTTATCATGATGCAGCTATCCCATACATCGGTGGCTGATAAGGGTAACCACCTTGATATACTGCTTGTTGTGCACCAAGCTTTTGCACTGAGGCGTGCGTTACTAGGACTTGTTGTATGGTAGGCACTGTGTTATAGGTAACAGGTGCTGGGGTACAGTGTTGCTACCAATTAATACTGTACATGGCCTGACTCGGAGGTGTTGATGCAACATTGGCAACTTGGGTAGTCCAGGTAGATTGGTTGGAGTGGCCTGGTTGTTCACCTCCTTTGATTTACTCCAATCTGATTATCATTATTTAGCATCTGCTCAGAGGAGTTTTCACTACCTGTTCTCGACTCAGCTATTGGTGGGGTCAAGTTGCAACTTCTACTTAATGCTTAGTGGATAACGGATCAGCTTGTGGTGGATCTCACTTAGAGTCTCCACGTCACCCAAGAGTATAGCTTTATCTTCTTTTATTCTTAGTGTATGACCATTGTTCTCCTATCTCTGTTGCATTTAGCCCAAGATATTTCTTTTTATCTCTACAGGGATTTTGACATTACTAGCCATTTTCCTTCTTCCTCTGTCATACATTGAGTTTCACATCTTGTGAGTACTAACTCTGTATTCTAATTTCTCTGCTTTACAGATGCTCCCTTTTTGCTACTGTACTATATCTTTTGTATACTTAGGCAACTGCCCGACTTATAGATAGTACCCTATATTATTTGGTTATCAGGATAAGTTTTGAGTTTTCTCTTTCTGTCTATGTATATATATGGTTCCACCCTTAATATGTACATTATTGTCTTGTTTAAGTTCGATCTCAACCAACATAGGTGCTTATGTGGGTTTGTATTAAAGCTTTTAATTATCCTAACTCAGTTATGGACTCCAGTGGAAGTATTCAGGTTTCATGGGAAGGCCTGAGAGCTCTGATACCAAGTTGTCACATCCCAATTCCGGACTAACCAAAATGGTGTGATGAACCGTTTAATAAACCAACGATTCAACCAGGATCTCGTATAGGCTATCCCACGTTGTTAAACCAAAACACATTCCACATTAATCAAAGGTAATAAAGTAAATAGCGAAAGACTTACAGATAATGAACTGAGGTCTAGTCATGATAGATACTTAATATTCAATTTATCTCCAAGTAACCAAAACATAATTTACTACATATTACAAATATCGAAATACAAAAATTAAACTTTAAGCGTATCCACAGTGAAACGCTCTCTTAACGAATCATAATAGTCCTCCACAGCTTGCTCATCATAGTCGCCACATGTTCATATGTTGGCATGTTGACATAATCTTCTATCATAATACCTGCAACATCAGAAACTAAAAAGAATTGCACACACGAGGGTCAGCTCTCCAACTTGCGCTCAGAGAGAAAACAAAACAATGCAACAAACATATGCATGCATTCAATTCATATTTGTGGTCTAGTTTTTAAGTTTGCAATGTACTATAGAAAGATTCGGTGGCCGCCTCACCTCTATACACGAGTGTGTGAAGTCGCCCAAAGGTTAACGTTTATTGTCGTCCCACATGCACCTACTATGGAATAGAGATAGAGCTAAAGTGCTTAGGACCACACCGCATCACACTTCCCCTGATACTCTACCCATACCAATACGTAAGCCCCTGCTGGCGAGGGCTTGCAAATTGGGCTCGCAACTAACCAATCCTAATGTCAAACAGTGTACCCAAGGCCTCACCCCAGCATCCCTCAATACGTCAATAAAGATAGAGCTAAGGCCCCCCGACAGAGTCGAAGACTACACGGTCCGAGACCACCTCCCCTGATACCCTACGACGTAATAGTTCTGCTAAGGTAATGGCGATACGACGATGTCAGTGGACAAGACTTGAGTAGAGATAGAGCTAGAGTTTGGTGACCAGGCTGAACCACAATGTCACATCCTCCCCCTGATGCCCCACTCGCATCAAGTACACTAACCACATACAAACATTCACATGCCTATTCCTAGCATCATCATCATCATCATGTTATAAATAAAATAGAATTAAATATGCATGAACATTAATAGCAGGAATATTGGATGACATGTTGAATGCACATTACAAGCATACACGCATAGAATCTGTCATGGCATTGGACTCAAGAACTAAAAACAGTTTATTATTAGCCAATTAGTTTAGGTCTTGTTCCCTCACCTTTGCTTGAGTGTAAATCCTCTTTGAAGCTCTAAGAATCACCTTTATATCAATATAAAAACCTAACAAGTCGATAGATTTTAATTAGAATTCATTCCAAAAATTTTAGGCTTGCTGTTAAGCTAGGGTCGCAGGACGGGTCGCAGGTAGGGTAGCAGTTTTCTACGACCCCAGGGTGTAGGGTCGATGCTAGGGTCGGATGTTCCATCGACCCTAGGTGCGACCGCAGCTTCCCTGGACTTCCCGAAAGCTAGGGGTCGATCCTGTGGTCTGGTAGGGTAGGGGTCGATCTTGTGGTCTGGTAGGGTCGATTCCCAATCGACCCTACGTGCGACCGCACGTGGTTTGAGTCGAATTTTTCATTCTACAGTCTAATCTTTCAAGTTTAGGTCCTTTGGCTTATTTTTATAGTCCATTCTATGATTGTTCTGTGGCTCAAAACTCCAAGTTACTCACTTTTCATAGTTTTCAATGATTTCCTCCATGATTTCCATTGGAATTTATCCATGGATGGATGGTTTTAGCGTTTCTCCTAACCTAACTTCATCATATTCTATTCTAAGCTTTCAACTCAGATAGGGATTGAGGTTCATACCTTCTGTAGTATGAGTTTCAAAGATATCTCCGAACTTCTTCTTCTTCCTT
Source organism: Protea cynaroides (assembly GCA_028583415.1). Classification (NCBI taxonomy): domain Eukaryota; kingdom Viridiplantae; phylum Streptophyta; class Magnoliopsida; order Proteales; family Proteaceae; genus Protea; species Protea cynaroides. The sequence continues at coordinate 106,346,447 of CM053276.1, forward strand.
AGCCTTTTCTTCAAGTTTTCCTTCTCTTCTTCTCTTCCTTCTCTTCTCTTTCTCTCACTTTCAATTAGGGTTCTAAAAGGAGTGAAAGAGGCTTAGGGATGTCCTATTTATAGAGGACAACCTCCCAAAATAAGTCTCATTGAGTTTAGGAAAGGTCCCAATTGAAATTAGGAAAGTTTTCTAATTTTTGGTTCGTGTTGTTTTTGTTGTTTTCCTAGGGTCGATGCTAGGGGGTCGATGAGGGGGTCGGACAATCCGAGACCCCTGCGACCCCACTACCAAACAATCATGGGTTGGACTTCTTTTGAGGTGGGGTCGACCCTACCTGTTTGGGTATGCGACCCTACCCTCATTTTGACTGTTTTTGAGTAAAATTTCATATTGGGTCTTGGGTTTCTTCACACACTTGGTCCACTTAGCTCGACCATGATATGTAGACTGGTCACGACACGAAATGTAAGGTTAGACCGAGTTCGTGGCGTGCGGGTCTTACATGAGGTCTACTTCTTAATTAATAAGACTGAAACACATTACAATTAAGCCAAAAGAAATCTCGTACCTTTGGGCCATAAAAATTCCTTCTGTCTGAATGCATTTCATCTTATTCCAACTCATACATGAAGATTGACTACTTCCCTTTCGGGACAAGTGCCAAAATCCATGCACAAGTTGCATTACAAATGATGCTAAAGAAATTTATTCAATAAACTGCCTCTTATACTGAGCATAATGGACTTCTCAAAATTATGGCAACAATTTAGTCCCTCAGTGGCAAGTTTTGCAAATAAATTTGCATCACATACCCATATCCTTAGTGTGTCATAAGGGTGTCAAAAATGGGCCCGGCCCGGTAGCACGGACCGAGCTGACCCGATATAACCCGAACCCAGTTCGGACCGAACCTTAATGGACAGGTTTCGGTCTCGGCTTGTAAAGCCCGACACCGTTTCAACCCAAATCGAAACCAGACCGAACCAGTCCGTTAAGAAGCCCGAACTAGCCCGAATCAATAATACCCTAATCCAAACACCGGTAAGGTCCATCCGGGCCCAATTTCTTAATTTTAATGGTTTTAAATTTTGATGAATTATATTACACTATTATGGTTCATTTCTTGATCCGAAAGATTATATGAATCTATAGTTGAAAAGAGTATGTTAATTGTTACAATTTACTGAATTACATGCATAGAGAAGGAATGATGCTAATTTTATAGATAGAAGTAATAAAATAGGCTATATATCTTACATATAAAATAGGCCCGATAAGCTTGATAAGCCCGGTCCGGACCGAACCAGCCCGAAATCACCTCTATAAGCCCAACTCGATAACAAATCGACACCGGACCAATCCGATAGTTATTGTGTCCAGCGCAGCCCAACCCAGTCCGAACCCTTAATGGACATGTTTTGGACTGGGCTTATAAAACCTGACTCCGACAGCCCGGACCAAAACCAGCCCTAACCGACCCGTTGACACCCTTAGTGTGTCACATGAAACATTAGTGTGACACATGGCTTTCATAGTTTTATAACATTGAAATGCAGTAATAGACAATAATATAATCAAAAGCACTTAAGAATAATTAAAACAACAATTAGAATTAACCAAATAACACTTAATACATTCTGTTATAGATATAGTGACGTTCTATCTATAAATATCACTAACAAAAATTGGACCTTTAGCGACGTTCAGAACATACTGTCACAATAGAAACAGTCACTATTCAAGACCGTTTGCGACGTTTAGAGCAGACTGTCACAATATATACAGTCACTATTCATGACCTTTAACGTCGTCCTGGACAGACTGTCACAAAAAGTACAGTCACTTATAAAGTGACATCCGATCTGTAACTAAGCAATGGTGATAGATAATAAAAAGCAGTATAAAAATGCTAAATAACACCATAAACAGAATATTTAAACTTTACAAAATGGGTTTGGGTCAAACCGAAGCGAACCAAAAGAAACCACGTCCAACCGGTTCATTGCAGCCCGGTTCAGGAAGGTTTCGAGTCAAAATGGGTTAGAGTTAATAATTAACATTTTTTTAATTCTTTAAAATGGGCTAAAAAGACCAACGAGCCCACAACAATCTATTATATTTTCAAAAGATTGCCATCCTTTTTAACCGAATGTATTTCAAAAGGATACGGCGGTCCCGACAGCTCTAAATCGGTACCGAAACATTCGACACTCCCCTTGGAGAACGGAGAGCACCACAGCGCCGCCGCTACCAACGAGAAACACCACCACCATAAACCGGCGAAGCCCCACAGATCGCAAGTCATCTACAGCAACTGCTGCAGCCTGTGCATCGCAAGGCTGCGGCAGGCTGTCCCTTGCGGGCTGGCCTGCTGCGGCTAGCGCTATCTGGCAGCAGTTCTGCTGCCATAAGGCTACGGGTTAGACTGTGGTTGCAGGCTTTCTTGCCGGTTCCAGATGAGCATATGCCAACTACAGTCCTCACTCGGTAGGAAAAACGAAAGCATTCCACAAGTTTTAAAAATAAAATATAAGGGCAGAAAAATAGTAAACTGCCGAAAAAATAAATCGACCACAGATCCGAGTAAAAACAAAAAAAAAAACTGATCGGCAAGACATACTGTAAGACCCGCACTCCATGAACCCGATCTAAACCTTGATTTCATGTCGTAACATGTCGTAACAGGTCTTCCGATCATCACCGGGCCAGACGGGACGAGCGGATGACAATCAGGTACAAAATCGGACCAAACAGACCAACTTAAGTATGAATTTCACTCATACCGGTCGATGGTACCGGTCGACCGGTATGGTCTGCGCAGCAGACCACTTAGATCCGGAATTGGATATCTACGGGTCCCACTTTCCAAACTTCGAACCGATTAACTTTCCTAATCTTAGGAAGCTTCCTAAACCTAATTCTAGCCTATTTAAACCCCTTTAAACCTCTTATAATCCCTTCCATTGATCCTCACAAACCCTAGAGAGGAGAAGGAGATTGGAGAAGGAGAAGGAGCTAGGAAGAAGAAGGAAGAGCCGATATTGCCGTTCGACGACGCACACCTTACCGCCAGTCAACGGTAAGTGCTTGAACCTTCCTCTACTCTATGAACTCTTGTAGGGTTGATTGTTGTTGAATCAATACCACGTGAAGCAGGTATTGATCTAAACCCTACTTTTCCATCAAACCCTAATTTAATCGATAAACCATAGATTCGAGTTCTAGGATGAATACCATCAAAACTAGACTTGAATGGAGTTGGAAACAACTCTAACTTAACGCTCAGACAGAATGTGTAGGAGAAACCCAATAGAGAATGATCGACGACAGTCGAAAAACCAAGTGTATGGTCTTCCGGAGACATACCGGTCGCAGGTCATGCGACCGGTAATGCGACCAGTATCTCTCGGGGAGTAGCTTGTGGGGACCGGCTGACCATACCGATCGCCAGTTTTCCCCATAGAGCTGCGATTGGTACCTGCGATCGGTCAGCTCTGTGAGTGTATTTTTGGTAACCTCATTGGTTTTCGACCAACGTAAACCCTAGGAAACTATTCTAATTGAACCCTAATATTATGTAGGAATTTGTGGTAGCACGTTTGGATCTTACGACGTGGAGCAAGCTATCGAACGAGCGTCAGGTAAGGGAATCAGACATAAACCTTAAAAATTAATGGACAGTAAATTGTTGTAAATAACAATGAATATGTGGATTGGTGTTTGTGTATATTGCATGTCATCCTTTACTTTCAGCTATTATTATTGTTCATGCATACTCGCTATGCTAGGATGTGATTGCTAGACATGTGATTATTTTCATTGGTGTGTGGAATGAGAAGGGTCTGGGGTCTGGGATCATTCCTCACACTGACACTTTTTTGTAGTATTCTATCTTAGCATACTTGGTGCGGGTAGGGTATCAGGGGGAGGTTGTGGCATTGTGCTCTCCGGCCTGGCCACCACGGTCTAGCTCTATCTTTAAGCCGTAGGGAGTGATGTTGGGATAGAGTCTACTTGCGTATTGTCCTGTCTTAGTATGCTTGGTGCGGGTAGGGTATCAGGGGGAGGTCGTGGCACTGTGGTCTCCGGCCTGGCCACCACGCTCTAGCTCTATCTCTATGCCGTAGGGATGGAGCCTACAATGATGATATTTAGGATTGGTTAGTTGCGAGCCCAGTTTGCAAGCCCTAGCCAGTAGGGGCTTATGTATTAGTATAGGTGGAGTATCAGGGGAGATAGTGGATGCCTTAGCTCTATCTCTATTCCATGATGGGTGCATGTGAGTCGGTGGTGGTGTGACCTGCTGTGCGATTTCACACACTCGTGTATAGAGGTGAGGCGGCCTCCGAATCTTTCTATAGCACATTGCAAACTTAAACCAGACCACAGTATAAAATGATTATTACTCATGCATATAATATTGATACACTGTCTGATTGTCTTACTGAGCTAAGTTGTGAGCTCATCCTTTGTATATACATTGTTTTTAGATGTTGATGGAGGTTACATGGTGGACGATTACATGAACGCTCTGGCATATGGAAGTGTTGCCGCTCTGGACATACAGGCAGGAGAGGACGAGCATGACGCTTCATGCGAGTGCCCTTTCTGCGTGTACCTCTGATTTTATTTTATTGGGTTCAGTTATTTTTTTTAAAGTGATGTAAAGATATTTAATTACGTTTGGAATTTGGATAATTGACTACTTATTTAAATTTATCAATAGAATACTCAGTTCATTTATTTATTGACTTTCGCTGTATTTATTATATTCTGATGGTGGTTATGTGCAATGGTTTGTATGAGTGGACACGGTCTTATTGAGATCCTGGTAACCCTTGGTTCAGTGACGGATCACTTACACCATCTGGTTGGTTCAGAATTGGGGTGTGATACATACGATCCTGCTCTGATACCATATGTAAGCCATAAAAGGAGATCAACATACCTCCTGCTGGTCCTGGTCCGATGAATATCGAATCAGCCATTGCGGAAGTGTTCGAAGTATTCGATGCCATTGCCGTCAAGTTTCTTGTAATGCCTTCGTCAATGTGTATAGGAACTGCCTTCTGGTTTCTCAGTCTCTCTTCAGAATTTACGAATGGATGGATTAACATAATCAATGTCTGGAAACCAGAGTCCCTCTCTTATATGCCTCCTTGTAACTGTCTCCCATCAATACAGTTACAGGTGATGACGGGTCCCACTTTGCACACGTGTCAGACTGACATGGCAATAGGGCCACATCAGTCCAACATTAAATCCATTTCTAATGTCGAAGAAGAAAGAACAGTGGAAACGATGTCACCAAATTGGTTTGTCAAATAATCGAATATCTTAGAATCTAATCAAGAGAAGATGGAGAATCTTCAAAAAAGAGAAAAAAAACAATCACAAATCAAATGTGTAAAATACAGATCTGAAGCAAGAAATCGCACAAGAGAGTGCGGCTGTAAGAACCATGTTCTAAAACTGGGTCTAAACCATGGTTTTATGTGATGACAGGTGTTCCAATTATAACCGGACCGAAGGGCAAAGCCGGGTGACGAACCACTCAAAGTTCATGTAAGAAAAACTGTAAAAAATGCCTAAAAACTCATACCGGTTTCACTATACCGGTTGCAGTATAGTGCAACCGGTATGTGCCACCGGTATGGGCATATAATGCCCATAATGCCATACCGGCCTTACCATACCGGTTGCACTATGGTGCAACCGGTATGTGCCACCGGTATGGTATACCGGTTGGACTATACCGGTTTGAGTGAGTCTGGGGTCTCCAACCGGTATGTGCAACCGGTATGCCTGACTCCGGCTGTAGACAGACTCCAGTGAGTCTGTCTCTCAGAATGAAAACTTGGAAAATTTCCATTCTGAGGGAAAACCTTCCATGGGTGGTCTCCCTCTATTAATAGAGAAGGAGACACTCCATTGCTCCTTCTCAAACACTCTCGCCGTCTGGAGAAGAACTGAGAAGGAGCAAGAAGGTGGAGGCCGCCCAGGAAGGAAGAGCGCGCCGCCAACCGACAACGCCGGTAAGTGCTATGTACTATTAATGATGTTAGGAGATCGGATAGGAGCCACGAAGTGGCGCAATGATCCAAAAGGATTATAGTTTCCATTGTTCTTCTTCATTCGAATCTAACCTAGGTTTGATACGGTGTAGCCGAGATCCGAAGACCACTAGAGGGTTTGGACCTTAGTAAAGGGTAGGGGAAACCCTAGAGACCCAACTGCTAGCCGACAAGGAGGGGAGATCCGAGATCTCGCTCTCGGATCCAAACCGTGGGGTATACCGGATGGACTATAGGTCCAGCGGTATGGCCTTGCGGTATATACCGCAGGCACATACATGTCTCACTAAGTGAGATCTGAGTGAGACCGGTATGTGCAACCGGTATATACCGGTTGCACATACCGGTTGCAGTATGTGTAACCGGTATGGTGCCACCGGTATACATACCGGTGGCACATACCGGTCTCACTATGGTGAGACCGGTACCTGCAACCGATATGGGTTTTCGAGCCTGGTTTGCTTGGCCAAACCTGGTTTCGACCCCTGAAACTTTAATAAATGAATTCTAACATAAGTATGTGGTTATGTAGGACCTGTAGACGCTGTGAGTAAGCTCTCTGACGCACAACCGGATCGATATCACGCGTCAGGTAAGGAACAAGACCCCAAACCTAAATAACTAATCAACAGTAAACCTCTGTGATATATTTCTATATTTGTAAATACATATTGTTTGATGTCTGTGCATTTCACATGCCATGTAGTTGTTTTCTTCTATCTTATTATAATCATGCATTTCATATGCTAGGATTGTTGTATGTTTAGGCATGTGTATGTTTTCGTTAGTGTGTGGAATGTGAAGGGGATGTGCCCTGGATATATCCACAGCTAACACTTTTCTCGTATCGCCCTTACCTTAGCAAACTCAGTGCGAATAGGGTATCAGGGGGAGGACGTGGGATTGTGGTTCTTCCTGCCCACCAGACTCGAGCCCTATCTCTATGTCGTAGGGGGTTGTGTTGGGGTAGGGTTATATAGTCTTTACCTTAGCAGACTTGGTGCGAATTGGGTATCAGGGGGAGGACGTGGGATTGTGGTTCTTCCTACCCGCCAAACTCGAGCCCTATCTCTATGTCGCAGGGAGCTGTGCTGGGGTAAGGCTAATGATATTGTATTGACATCTAGGACTGGTTAGAAACGGAACCCACTTGCAAGCCCTTGCCAATAGGGGTTTAGATATTGGTACGGTATGGGGTATCAGGGGGAGGACGTGGGATTGTGGTTCTTCCTGCCCACTAGACTCGAGTACTATCTCCATACCGGAGTGAGTGATGTGGGGGAACAGCAGTAGTGTGGTAGGTGCCTGACTGTTGGGTGTGCTCACACTCTCGTGCATGGAGGTGCGGTGGCCGTCAAACCTTACCATAGCATATTTGCAAGTTATACCTGGCCCAAAATGTAATGTTATCTCATGCATATTGTACTGTTGCATTGGTCTTGTACTTACTGAGCTAAGTTGTGAGCTCACCAATATATATATATATTCTTTTTCAGATCTTGATGCAGGGTATACGGTGGAGGACTTCATGACTGCTCCAGCTTACAGCACAGTGGCTGCCCTGGACTCTCAGTCAGTGGAGGACGAGCATGATGCGTCATGCGAGTGCTCGTTCTGTGTCTTTTCTCAGTGATAAGTTTATTTTCAGTTAAGCTTTGTAATAATTACTATTTAAATTTTGATGGATGATGGAATAAGTTGGACATTTATTTAAATTACAATTTAGATCTTGGCTCATTTATTTATTTCCGTTGCTATGTATTATATCTCTGATTATGTTAGATTGCTTGGGAATGATTGGTTGACAGGGTCTATTGAGATCATGGTGTGAACCGTGGATTAGATCCGATTTACTCACACTTCTGGTTCATCCGGAATTGGAGTGTGACAGCGGCAGCGAAGAAGAGAGAAAAATACGCACAACAGTGTTCCTCCACCGAAATTTGCTCAAAGGTTGCATACAAAGGATCTGATTTGTGATTTCTTTGGTCCGATCTGTCTTCCTCGCATCTGTTTGTGATTTTGGCTCTTGATTTGAGTTTTGTCTTTCTGGAATACAATTTTTCTGCTCTCTTGTTTTGTTGTATCTGAGGCAATCAATCTCTTGCTTCGGTCTGAAATTTTTTTTCTAGTCTTTAGTTCTTTTGGTCTGTTCTGAGAAACATCTCTTGTTCTGTTCTCCCCTAAAAAGAAAAAACTAACTACTTGCAAGAGATTTGATGTTTCCGGAGAAGGAACTAGTGGGTGGTAGAATGTTGCCCGATAAAGAATCAGTGGGTGGTAGATGATGTTTCTCAATTTAAAATGAGAAGGGTATAAAAGTCTAGACAAAATTTCAACTCTCTTCCGTCAATTAATAGGGAAATTTTGGGTGGTAGTTGATGTTTTCAGAAATCTTGAATGGTAGGTGATGTTTCTCAAAGTTTTTTGGTACTTCGTGAAATTTTCCCAAGATTAAAATATAGGAAAAGTCTTCACTCTTTGTAATATGAAGTGTTCATAATACCCCTCTCATCCATTTAACCACCCATGAAAGTCTCTTTTTGAAAATCGCTCCCCCAAACAACCTCTCACCTTCAAATATAGGCATATCTATATTCAAAAAAATTGGATTGAATCCAAATAATGTCCAGTTCTACCTGGCCTATCTCAACTGTAGGGTCTATTATGTATAAGATCTGTTAATTGATTTTCCAATGATTCTTATTGAGTTTATTTGCTAGGTTTTTAAAAAAATTTGAAATCAAAGCCTCTAGTTACATTTTTCTATCATGTTTGTCCAATTAGATTGCAAACCCTGCTTTAATTTAGGTTAACACTTCTCCATTTTTTCCCCCTAATTATGATGTTTCAAGGTCCTTAACCTTTTTTTTTTTTTATTGTAAATAGTGAATTTGTTGAGCAGCACCCGCCTGGATAGCAGAGTAAATTGATTCTGCATCTAAAGATCAAATAGTGGCCAAGTTATTGAAAACGTTACTGACAAGACCCTCTTGGCTTGAGTGAAAACTAGCATCTGTGTTAATTTTGTACCCAAATCAATAGGTGTGGCCAACTTGCGATCCATTCATGAATCAGAGGTTCCATGGATTGTAAGCTCCTTATCGTTATTAATTATAAAAAGTTAGAAAGCATACAAAGATTAAGATTGAAGGAGAGACTATTATTTCAGTGTTTTTCCTTGTTATTGCTACTGAAATAGTTAATCCTGAATTAATTAATCAAAAGGAGATTAAAGAGGAGAAAAAAGGGGGTAATTTTTTATTTAATTTTGCTAAGGCTCTCTTTGGTATGTACTATAGAATTAATTATATACTATACTACGACATATGTAGTTGTTTGGTATGATTTATGATATTTATTTATATTTAAAATAAATTGATATAATCTAAAATCTATAAATAGGTTATAAGATGTTTATCATTATTGTGATAATCTATTATTACTTCTTTATGTCCAGTGATATTAAACCATTATTATTTATAACCCATAAATGATTTATCATAAATAACTTAAAAATTTTACTGTGCTAATCAAAGAAGTCCACTCCATCACAAGATTTGCATTAGATGCTGATGTTAGCTGTATTGGAATATTTCATGAAAAATACTACCCTTTTAATCGAGTTAAAAGACCATTATACCCTTTATTTGATTTTTTACCCTACCCCCAATTCTGACAGAGACGAACGCTGATCACATGAGTCTCGCCAGAATAGTATCAAAATCTGTGAAAACGTGCCAGAATCCCCACTGCTCCTTCTTCTTCAACTCGTCGAAGGTTAGTCGAAACTTTTGGGTCGACAATCAAGAAACTTTAAACCACAAGTATCTTCTTTCTTTCCCTCTCTCTAAGATACAGAGAACATTTCTCGCATATGAATGTCATCGCCGCTGTAGCTGCTGCTACTGCTTCGCAGAAACAAGAGGAGGGTTTTGTCACCCTTTCTTCTCCACCACCTGTTCCGACCACCGTTGCAGTTGGGATTAATATCACCACTGTAGCAAGTGAACACTCTGGCCTGTTTTTCTTGGACAATGAGTGATCAGACCATGGATCCCTGGCTGGTTTCGGAAGCCGCCACAGCTGCAATTGCAATAGAGGACTAGTGGGGGAGTGGATTTACCATCGCTAGATGTAGCTGCCAGGCACCTTTAATCTCTCTCTCTCTCACTCTCTGGCTTCCTGCTTCTTCTTTTTTCTTCTTCTTAGTTCTCATTGACTGTTCTTAGGAGGTGAAATTAAAGTAGTTTTTATTTGATTGGGTAACTATATCTGGAATGGGTTTCTGAAATGTTGCAGAGATGTCTATTCTGGCCCCAAACTAGCAGCTACCGTCAGAGATAACAGGGAGATGCTTATGCATCAATGGAATTATATTTGAAGTGCCAATTTGTAGAACTGAGTTAGAAATTAAACATCGCTACTGCTCGTCTTCTCACCTTCAAACCTCCATTGGTCACTGCAAATGTTTTTTTTTTCCTAAATGTAAACTGCAAATGCTTTTCAACCTTGTAACTTTAATCACTAAGAACTTGAATGTATACAGGGGATCCACCTTGAGCAATTGGGTGGGCCGGTGAGCATGGTACCCAGATGGAAATCATACAAATCAATGACTCCCATTGATTGCATGAATCTCCCACAAACATTACAATCTTCTTCTCTTTCATCTTCACAAGAAAATAAAGCCCAATGAACCTTCCACCATGAAAATGAAGCAGAGATCAGAGGAAAGAAAAGGAATAAATTGGATTAAAATGGAGAAGGATAGGTACCTGGGAAGCTCACAATTGATGGGTTTCCATTGACCCAGTTTCCTATGAACAAGTTACAGGAGGTAGGCGACTTGGAAACCAGATTTCCTTCTTCAGTGGGAGACAAAAAGAGCTTGTAATTGAATGAAAAAATCTCATAACCAATCGGGTATGAGTTGCATGTTAAATATATATACTGACTTTACATAGAGTTACAACTTAAGACAAAGAGTCCTTTTTGAGTTCAACAACTCTACAAGTGGTATATCTATCACATGCAACTATGCTACGAGTGGTGTATTGCATGTGGGAACTATGAGAGAGTTCCACATCATGAGACTCCATCGTTCTCTCCTACTGGTGCATTGTGATCAACTTTGTTATAACATGTTAATACCATATTTTGTCCTCCAGCAACTAGGAGACACGTGTCGCTAGGCGTCGACATACGGGAGGGTGACACGTGTCTTGGATATTTTGATTCACCCTTTTATGCGAGATGGCACTTATTGTCATTGGTGAGTTGCATCTCGCTGGATCATCTCGCCGAAATGGTAGGATCTCGCCGTTAGCCAATGGGTCCCCCATTGCTGGCGTTCGTTGTGACTTGCCTGTCTGCGGGTATGGTAAGGCGTGCATGTGTAGTTCTTTGATCATTCTTGGATCGTCCACATCAACGGATACGGGGACTGTTGATCACAAGCACACGACATTGAGATTAACCTTTGGATCTTCATCTGATGGTCATGCAAGAACAACGCAGATGCTCCTGACCATTAGGCGGTTAAGTTAGAGGTTTATCCGGAACTCTCTCACTATATATATACTCATAAACAACCAAGAGGTAAGATAAGCTATCCTTGTCTGAGTTCTCTATTGATGATCACACAGCTCTTACATCTTTCTTGAATTCTATCTCTCCCCACACCTTCCAAGCTTGCCATCTTGGTTAAGTTGGACTCTTTGCTCTGTCATCGGAGTGGACTTCAGGCACCTTGTCCAGCTCCGTTGACCTCCATACTTGTCTTGTAGGACACGGGCACACTAGCAAATCCGGTTTCAGCAGCAACATAACTGTTATTAATTCACACTCGCTTCATGCATTTTTACAATTCGAAAAAAGGTGAATTTGCAGGAATTCGGAATTATAGGATTTTATTGCTTTATCCTACTACATAGTTTTCATTGTGTTGATTTGCTCAGAAGGAGTGGCGAAATTTTTATAGGTCTGATAGCTAATCATGATCATGACCCTGGTTTTGAATTTTGAATTTTTCTAGGTTTGATCATTGCTCAGAAGGAGTGGCGGAAGGTTTTCTTGGTGATCACTGCTCATGATCATGATTGTTTTGAATTTTTCTGGTGGCAGCGCTGCTCAAATGGAGTGGCAAAAGGTTCTCCTGGTGATCGTTTCTAATTTTTCTTGGAGTGGGGGAAGGTTATCATCATGGTTGTGTCAAATTTTTCTGAGTCTGCCTCTTCCTCTCAAATTTTTCTGGGTCTGCCCCTACATCGTTGTTGCTCATCTTCTCAATACTCGGGTCAGGGTTGCAGTCATCTTTTTTGTCTTTCTCCGTGTCCTTCCTTTTTCAGTTGAGGTCGAGCGAACAATCGATGTCCTCGAGGATCATGATGGACTTGCCGGAGGTTTTGATCAAGAGCTCCCGTAGCTCCATGTTATTTTCGATGGTCGTGAGTTCAAGGTCGTAGATGTCATAGTTTCGTGAGCTTTCGCCAGGTTTCAGTGATGAAAAATGCTAGAGACTCCAACGTTAGGGGTTAGGTCTTGGGTAAGAGTGAAAATGAAAGAGGGAGAGAAAATAAAGTTTGATTTGAAGGTCAAATTAGTAAATCAACATAAATTTTTAATTTTTCAATTTATAATATGAAGGGTAATATTGTGTTTCAATAATTTTAGTGATTTTCGTCAGTTAAGTAGACCTAGGTGATGTTTTTGCAATTTTCTGAGTGTAGATGATGTTAGCAATCCTTGATGGGGTGTAGACGAAATTTTTTTCAAACATAAATATAAATTATACCAAAAGAACCTAAATCAAAGAAAGTAGGTTTTAGAAATTCTTGTATTTATCCACTTGGATCAATAGTGAAACACAAGCTGGAAAATATTCGTATTTATTTATTTTTTTTTACAAAAAGTGATATGGCTATTCTTACCATTCGATAGAGATATCATGGTCCAAATTAGTCACAAGTCAAATTTCAAAATCTACAATCAAATACCCTCCTATATATTGGTATTTGATACAAGTTTGAACCAATTAACCAATTAAACCGTTTAAAATCAACTAAAAATCAATACTTGATGCTCTCAAGAGGAATCCATTTATAATTTTATATTGAGATGATGCATAAGTATGTTGCCCACTTGTCTTCTCTTTCCATTTATAATTTTATATTGAAGTGAGGAATGACTATGTTGCCCACTTGACCCCTCATTCCAGACTTCACTTTTACTCACCGCATAGAAAACCGTTTAAAACTAATAAACCAAAACTAATTGAAAATTTGTTTTGATAAGCATATATTTTGAAACCATTTAATAACCGGTTGGATTTCGGTATTACCCCTTTACGCACCGAATCGAACTGAAACCATACCACTTAACAACCTTTGTACCTTTTCAATTCAGTTCTTATTTCACCAAATGACATACCACATGGTATAAAAGGGTCTTTCTATTGGACACTGAGTGATATCAAGGCTTAAAGGGTCTTTCTATTGGACACTGAGTGATATCAAGGCTTTCTCTACATCCATTCCCTTTAACTCAAACTCATTGGATTATCACGTAAACCACAATATATAGGGGCAGTTTTGGCATTTGAGACAGAAATGTGAGGGGGTTTTGCATGATTCGATTGACACTAACATCCGTTTTGTTGACACTGGATCGATGTCAATAGGACCGTTAGAAAATAAAAATATCTTGTTGCTTGCTAGAGCTAAAACTTTTTTTTTTTTTTTGGGTAGATCTAGAGCTAAAACTTTCCTTTTGCTAGGGGGAGATTTTCTTTCACCTAGGGTGAAGAGAAATCAACTAACATAATTCATTATGAACTACCCTTTGTATGATGAATGTCCAAACTACTCTCTCCATATTCTCATCTTCTGTTGTAATTTTAATGTTTTGAACTTTATTAGATTCAAAATATTAATTTACTATTTTAAAGTGGTGTTGGTTTTGAAGAAGTTTGTTTTTTTCTTAGTAAGTATCTAAATGATCAATAGATGTTTTTACCAAAAAAATAAAAAAATGACTAGGTCCGACTATTGATTGACATGTCTAAATGGTTAATAGGCTATTGGTAGAGACAGGAAGTTTTTGAACTCTTTGAAGACAACCATGGGTAGTATCTCCTCTACTCCTATATATAGAGAAAATGATTAACTCATAAAAATTAATTACTAAAACTACAACAATGTAGTCCTACAAATTTGCATTAACTTTACCTACTAAACATATGCTTTTGAATCTTTGAGTAAACCATGAGAGTAACTGCAAATCTTTCTTGTATTTGAAGCCGGGTTGTTTTATTTTGGAAATTGATTCACAAAAAACCCGGTTTGCATCATAGGGAGACTATGATTTTAAAGATAATAATCTTGACTACGACTCAACTCTACCGTTTGTTTGTTGCATGTCGTACATCAATTTTATAGTGAATTTGATTCCTACCTTGGTGAGATCATGGATGCATACAGCTAACCACAAACTAACTGAAGAAGGCCTCACCTCTCGATTTAACTCCCTTTTTTATTGATGGCCTTATTTTGATTTCATGTAAAATGGTGGAAAATGATTTTTTTTTTGTAAAATAAGATTTTTTTTTATTTTTTAATGTAAATGCATTGAAAAAAAATAGGATAAAAGACAATTACCTCCCCTGTAACTTACCTTATTGACAGTTGACCCCCAAAGGTTTCAAAAAATACAGTTACTTCCCCTAAATAACTATTAAAATCCAAATAACCCCACCTCCTAGGAATATTCCATTATATAGTAACGGTGGGAGTCCAATAGTTTGTTAAATATCAAACTACCCTTTTAGAGATATGAACTACCCATTTTACCCTTACTATTTAGGAAGGTTATTATTTTTTAGTCGAATGATTCCTCGATTCCTTGCTTGCTCACCTAGTTGAGCTCACTGTTATTCCGTTTTCCAAACCCTTGAATCACCGTCGTCTTCGGAGCTCTCCACCGCTGCAAATCCTTGAACATTGAAGCAGCTCATCATTTGAAATGTTTCCTCTGAAATCTTGAAGCAGTAAGGAGTCTTCGAAATGTTTCCGCTGAAATCTTGAAGCAGTTCCATCCTGTCGCTGCAAGGAACTTGAAATTCCCATGTTCCTTCGAAATCTTGAAGCACAAACTGCTGCAATTCCTTGGGAGATTTGACTACTTCAAATCTTGAAGCACAAACCGGTTCCAAGCATGAAGCACTGATCGCTGCAAATCCTTAAGCACTGCCCGCCATTCGAAACCCTACCTACTACTGCAAACATTGAAGCACTGAAACACTGAAGCATTGTAAGGACTGTCTTTTAATTAGCTTTTAATAAGTAGTAGGATGCTTCATCTTCGAAACCCCCAAATTTTGGGATTGTTTAATGTCAATTTTGAGGTTCACAGTCTAACCCACCCTGCCCCCATTTTTTATTGTTTTTAGTAATCTAGCCTGCGATTGGGGATTATTTAAATACAGCACTGTAAGATGAGAAGAAGAAGATGTCTCACTGGTCGCTTGAAATACCTCTGCTTACAATTATGTCCAACAGATCATCTCCGCCCCATATGAAACGTCGTGAGGTAGAATGAGAAGAAGATGAGATTAGGGTTTATTTTAGTTGGATATAAAAAGGTTATATTGGTCTTTTAACAGTAATAAGATTTAAAGTATGGATAAAAGGTTGAGGGTAGAGTTGTCTATAAAAAATTTAATTTTAACACCGTTAAAAATTGGGGATATTTGGATTTTAGTAGTTATTTAGGGGAGGTAACTGTCTTTTTTGAAACCTTTGGGGGTCAACGGTCAATAAGGTAAGTTACAGGGGAGGTAACTGTCTTTTACCCAAAAAAATAAGATAATTTTTTTCTTATAAAATATCTTTCACTAATAAATTTAAAATGGAACACATGGAGATACTTTCTCTCCTCATTACAATGTGGGACCCTTTTGTTAAAGAAACTGTTCCCAGTACCGTAATTGAGATTCAAATCCTCTCCTCCAAGAGAATCTAGAGGAGAGGGGGCGCCCTTATTGGATGGGCAACACCTGGGGCTCCAATGTATCCAAGCCCTCCGTCTGAGCAGACAGGGAGTGTCGACTCTGATGGAGGGCTTGGATTCAACCAAGCCCCAAGTGTCGTCCATCCAATGGGGGCTGTGGATCCCCATAATTGGTGTCCCATGGAAGATTCTACACCTACAATTCGGGTGGGGAATCCTTTCTTGCATAATATCTCCATGGTCCATACATGGATAGTGATAAGATGATGGCTTTATTGAGTTTCAACATGGTCCATAATTAAACCTTTCGATACATAATTAAAAAAGAGAAAAATCTTTTCACTAGAAATCTAGAAGATGATAGATGTGAGATCCAATAGATTGGTGTTATGGGGGAAAAACATCACCAAATTAAAATCTTACATGTGGTACCTAAAATCATCCAGGCCGATCAGGCATGATGTTGGGGCACTCAGCCTTGTTCGATCTAAATCATAATTCTATTCAGAAACGTCTCATAGGCGGACGCACAGTCCTATTAGGACATGACGTCTGGTCGAAGGTATACTCCTACTGGGTTACGTTTCCCGGTCGGAGTCTAGAGTCCTAAGACGACTAGGTTACGTCATAGGAGTCCTTCTCCTAGTACAATACGATGCTGATCATCACGGTCATACGACCATTCGCATGGTGACACGTGTCACTCTTATTACTGACTGACCTAGCTTCTTTGGCTACATAATGTTACCCGAGGGCATTATAAATTTGATATCCTCTTTACTCTTATTTTCTTTTTTTATTTTTTGAAATGGGCTATAAATTTTGCATTAGATTCCCAAGCTGGTTCCACAATATTTTCTCCTCTTATTGTTATCATTTTTTAATTTTGAATTGACACAGATAAGGCATTGAAGGGAAAACTGTTGTATTAAGGATTTCTGGAAGGAAAATTTTCTTTTCTAACCACGTTACAGAATGTATAGAAGAAATTTTGCAATTATCTTTCATATCAATTGGTTGCCCTGTATGGGACCCTGACAGCAAGATGAGCCTTTGCCTTTGAATGGAGGTTGTTACTCCATTGAAAGAATGTGCTGAATCAGTGAATATCAGAAAAGCCATTTTGGGCAAAATTGTTTTATTTTTTGTTATGGTTCTCTTCTAAGTAAAATTGTTTTGTTTTTTGTTATGCTTCTCTTCCAAGTGGTTTGACAGTCAAACCCTAGTTTAATTTATGGTTAGCAGGATTTCCAAGGAGCGCCCGGGCCTGATGCCCCTTGCCGTCTTGGCAAGGTTTGACAATGAGACTCAGTTTACAGCCATCGAAAGCGGAGAGACCAAAGGCTGATTGTAAATCAACAGCATCCATTCTTTCCTAGTCTTGTTTGGTAGATGCCCTTTTTTTTCTCTTTTATTCTGTTAATAAGTCTCTTTGGGCCCACTACATGAATGTTTTGGGAATAGAGATTCCTCGTAATAGTTCATGTGGTGTTCTTGGATTGTCACAAAGAACATATATTGATAGAGTATTGCAGAGGTTTAACATGATTAATTGTGCCTCCTCGAAGACTCCTATTACAAAGGGCGATAAACTCACCAAATCTAATTGTCCAAATAATGAAGTTGAACGGGCTCAGATGAAAGACATACCATATGCTTTTGTTGTTGGTAGTCTTATGTATGCTCAGGTTTGTACTCGACCTGATATTGCGTTTGTTATCAGTGTACTTGGATGATTCCAGAGTAATCCAGGGTGGACTCATTGGGTGGCAACGGAAAAGGTCATGAGGTATCTTAAGGGCACTAGAGACCTCATGCTTACCTTCAGACGGGCTGATATTCTTGAAGTGATTGGATATTCAGATTCTGATTATGCTGGATGTCCAGATGATCTAATGTCAACATCTAGTTATGCTTTTATGATGGCTGGTGGCGCAGTATCATGGAAGAGTGTGAAGCAAACGATTACTGCTTCTTTCACTGGGCACGCAGAGTATGTGGCATGTTATGAAGCCAAAGTTTAGGCTCTATGGTTGAGGAACTTCATTTCAGGTCTTCAGGTGGTTGATTCCATATCCAGACCATTGAAGTTGTATTGTGATAACTCTGCTGCAATGCAGTTTTCTCAGAATAGCAAGAGTACTTCTGATTTAAAGCACATTGACATAAAGTATTTCTTTGTTAGGGAGAAGTTCCAAGAGTCTGTGATTTCTATTGAACAAATCTCTACGAATATCATGATTGATGATCCACTAACAAAAGCTTTAGCTATAAATGTTTTTCAAGAGCATGTTGTTGGTATGGGATTAGTTGAATCCCTGGATATATTTTGTTAGTGGGAATACAGTTTATAGACATAGGCAGTGTTTATTATTATTATTTTTGTTTCTCATTATTAATACATGTATATATTTTGCCTTGAATGATAGTAAAGGCAAGCCTTGAATGAGAGTAAAGGCAAACCTCAAATGATAGTAGAGGTAGTTTTCATGTGTTACCTTCCTCATTTTTTAGAGGTTGTATTTATAGGTACACTCAGCTAGTAGAGTTACTCTGTTTGAGAACTTGGGCTAGTGTGATGGGATTTATGGATCCAATCCCATGATACTTCAGTGTGAAGTATTTATAGTGTGTTTCTATATGAAAAAGTTATTTTGGTAGTTCTAGTGGCAGTTTGTCATGTCATGAATGATTCCAGTGAGCTCTACATGATGGAGTAGCTAATGACTTCAGTTGGAAGTCTGGACTAATTTGGATTTGACATGTTTGATGATCGAGACATGCAAATTCAATACTCTAGCTTTTACACTTTTGTAGCCCAAAAGCGGGTAAGGGCGCAAGCACTTTGACGTGTAGTGTTCCACGTTGACTTAAGACGTGATGACACTTACGATTGGGTGTTTATATTCTTACTTGGTCCAAGGGTGTATTGTTAAGGTGAGCTACTTTCAACACTTCCTATATATGATCACAATCTTTCTAATCTATGGTTGAAGCAATATTCTGATGCAGCCCAAGTGGGAGAATGTAATGTTTTCATCATGTATGGGCTTGCACCAGACATTGTGTGGGTAGAATTAGTGGAAAGGTGTTGAATGGACGGCTGTGATTCGATGGTACCCTTTATGGGAGGGTTCCAATTAATCCACCTTAACGTGTAATTGTTTGGAGACCTTCTGGTAATTTGGTCCGATTATGAGAAGGACCAAATTACCCTTCTTAACAGGGTTAGTCCATGTTCCCTGTCTTTATATAGATAGTCAATTCCCATAATTGGCAATTGTTCACATATACTGAAAAGGGTGTAGACAAAACTAGCAGAGAAATTGCTGACAGTACTTGAAGCTTAAAGCTCATTGTGGAATTTGTCTTCTCCAAACTATATGGATCCGGGTATGACTATTTGCTTTAATATGATTCATCTATAGTATTACTTACAATCAATCCATGTAGAACAGCTCGTTATTGACTGCGAAGATGGTGATGATAAGTTGCTGCATAAATTCAATCACAACATCCTAGTCTCCGACGTCGTCTTCAAGAACCAATAGAGAGACATCAATTCTTCAGATTTCTTTCTGTTCAATTCTGAGATGAGCTTGATGTTGAGCGGAAGATTCAGGGGGCTCATTGTCTTAATTGTCGCCGATTCGCTGGAACACCATGACAATAGGTGGTCGGGAAAGTTGAATCACAGGGAGTATTTGTCGTAAGAAGAAATAAACCCAGGTTGTAGATTGAATCACTGGAGACCACCGTTGTCTCCTCTTGCTCTCCGATGGGGATAGGGAATAAATCTATGCTTTTTACAATGAGGGTAAAATAAATTTTTCAATTTTTCCATTAAATATTTAACTGCATTGGGTATGGGTGAAATTATGGGCAAAGTTTAAGGTCGAATGAATTAAAGGCAAAATTAAGAGGGGTGGGTGAAATTTTGTCCAAAAAAAAAAGTGAATTCATTGAGTAGTACGTGAGTACATGTGTAGTGCCTGAATGGCAAAGTACATTGACTCTATATTTAAGGATCAGATTAAGGCCAAGCTGTCGTAAACATTAGCAACTAGGTCCACTTGGCTTGAATGAAAACTAGCATCTTTGTTGACTTTGTACCTAAATCGATAGGTGTGGCCGACTTGCGACCATAGAGATGAAAAACACTCAAACTTGTGATCCATTCATGAATCAGAGGTTCCATAGATTGTAAGGTCCTTATCATTATTAATAAAAAGTTAGAAAGCAATACAAAGATTAAGATTGAAGGAGAGACTATTTATTTCAGTGTTTTTCCTTGTTAATGCTATTGAAATAGTTAAGCTCCATTTTAACAATCCCACCTTTCCCCTTCTCTTCTTACAAATTATATCAAAGAGAGCCTAAATCAAGAAAAGTTGGTTTCATAAATTCTTGTATTTATCCACTTGGATCAATAGTGAAACACAAGCTGGAAAATATTCCAATTCATGTTTTCTACAATAAATGGCTTTTCTTACAATTGGATAGAGATGTCATGGTCCAAATTAGTCATAAGTCAAATTTCAAAATCTACAATCAAATACCCTCAATAAACTGAATTGATTGATCTTCTGTATTGATAAGCATATATTTTGAAACCATTTAATAAACGGTTGGATTTCAGAATTACCCCTTTACGCACCGAATCAAACTGAAACGATACCACTTAACAACCTTTGTACCTTTTCAATTTCGGTTCTTATTTCAACAAATGACACCACACAGTTGAAAAGGGTCTTTCTATTTAACACCAGGTGGTGTCAAGGCTTTCTTGACATCACTTCCCTTTAACTCAAACTCATTGGATCATCACAGAAACCACAATATAAAAGGATAGTTTTGGCATTTTAGGCGAAAAAGTGAATGGATTTTTCCGGATTCAACAGACACCAACATCCGTTGTGTTGACACCGCATGGATGTCAATCAGATGACCGTTAGAAAATACATATACCTTGGTGCTTGCTAGAGCTAAAACTTCCCTTTTGTGAGGGAGAAGTTTTCTTTCACTTGGGGTAAAGAGAAAGCAACTAACATAATTAATTATGAACAACTTTATTAGATTCAAAATATTAATTTATTATTTTAAAGTAGTGTTGGTTTTGAAGATGTTTGTCTCTTCCTAATAAGCACATAAATGATCCATAGGTGTGACTATTGGTTGACATGTCTAAATGGTTCTCGTATATATAGAGAAAATGTTTAACTCATTAATTAAACATTAACTACTACAACTACAATAATGTTAGTCCTGTCACTTTTGCATTAACGTTACCTATTGAACATAGACTTTTGAATCTCTAAGTAAACCATGAGAGTAAGTGCAACAATTTCTTGTATTTGAGGGTTGTTTTATTTTGAAAATCAATTCGCAAAGAACCCGTGGGTTTCGACCGTAAGAGGCGATATTTATGATTTTAAAGAGAGTAATCTTAACTACGACTCAACCCTACCGTTCGTTCACCTGATATTGTACATCAATTTAATGGTAAATTTGATACCTACGTTGGCAAGTTCTTGGATGCATAAAACTAACCACAAACTCGTTGAAGAAGGCCTCACCTGTCAATCTAACTCCCTATTTTTATTGAAGAAGTCTCGTTTTGTTTTCATGTAAATGGTGGAAAATGAGTTTTCTTTTTGTAAAATAAGATTTTCTATTTTTTTCTTTTAAGGTAAATGCATTGAAGAAAAATAAGAAAACTTCCATATAAAATATCCTTTGACTGAAAATTTTACAATGAAACAATAGAACCTGTAAGGACGAAGATCTTGACGGATACTTTCTCTCTTCGTTACTGTGTGGGACCTTTTGTTAAAGAAACTGTTCCCAAATACCATAATTGGTGTCCCATGGAAGATTCCAGAGTCGGTAAATTCGTGTATTATATGTGTGTAATACGCGCACCATATTTTTCACTGTATTTTTACATATTTTACCCAATATACATAGAGATTCGCATAAAATATTTTTGAAAATTAAAAAACATATTATACACATTTAATACGCGTCTGGCGTATTAAACATGTATAATACATTGGTAATTATTAAAAAATAAAACGTAAAAAGAGTAGAAGAGGAGTTGTTCGAGAACCAAGGGTCTTGTTCCCTAAAACAAAAACCCTAAATTCTATCCCTTGCTTTGTTCCCCAAAACCCTTCTCCTGAGTTGCTCCTCAAATCCAAGTCGCCGTTTTACTGGCCGTCGATGTGCGAAGATCACCATTCGTCTCTGCATATGGGAGTTCACCAACAACCACGATCGCATAAGAGGCATTTCTGTTTTCGTTAACAAATTTCTGGTCATACTTTTCTTCTAACACAACCCAGGTCTGCTGTTTGCTTGCCGATAGCCAATTACAAGAATCTTTGAAGTATTTTTGCTTAATGGAAGCATCTTCTCAGCTCATTTCCCCGTTCTTCAACAACACCAAGCTCTTCCTCATAGCTTCTCTTGCCAGTTTTCTATGTTTCGGTAACTCCGAAAATGATTTTGGGTTTTGGACTGACCTTATGTCCAACCATGGGATTTCTTTCTGGGGTGACAGTGACAGGATCTCTGATAATCTCTCGTTTTCTCCTCCGACAGAGAGAGGGGGAAACTGATCTCCTTCTTTGCCCTATCTTCTCTTCCTTTTTTCATTTGGGTTATCGATGTTTCACGCAACTACACTATATAATATATTAATAATATAGCCATATAAGGTTGTGACAATGATTTGAATAACCAGGACATTGCATCTATTTTTTGTCTTTGAAACCCAATTTTTTTTTTTCTTTCTTTTTTTTTTTCTTCTTTTCATTTGTTGTGAAGGAAACCCAATTTTAAGAAAACGAAGTTTGTGTTAGCTAGTGACGGCAATAAAAGTTTTAAAACAAGTTAATATTATACTATCTTAATCATTTTAAATCACCATGAGTTTAAATTTTTAAATCACATGGACTGGGTTTTATTGATCTTGTGTGGATGAGATAATTATATTTTAGTTTTTATATTTAATGGGATGAAGTTTGATGGAATAATAATTTTGTATAAGATTTCATGAATTAGAAGTTTTTTATTTATAAATTCTATTTATATGTTATTATTTTATTTGTTGAATGTTATAGATGTTTATTGCATAGTCAATATATGTTTATATTTTTAGTTTCGATTTTTTTACAGGCTACCGTATTAAACACATTTTAAACACGTACCGTATAAGTGATGTACACGTTTTTTTTAAACGGATTATTGATCTTCATATCAAAGTCTGGTTCCTTTTAATACTCATACGTACCCGTATCTGATTTTTTATTGTATCCGAACTAACTAATTAACTATGTTCCAGACCCACAATGTCGGGTGGGGAAACCTCTCTTTCTCATATCATCTCCATGGTCCATAGATGGATAGTGATAAGATGATGTCTTTATTGAGTTTCAACGTCTTCCATAATTAAATCTTTCAATACATAATTAAAGAAGAGAAATTTTTTCACTAGAAATCTACAAGATGATAGATGTGAGATCCAATAGATTGGCATATATCATCAATATTAGGATTCGAGAGATTAAAAATTGGAATCAGATGAGCATATGAGGCCACTATGTTGTGGGATACATGCGCTTCAGTTACTCTGTACCTAGAGTTCAAATATCACATGGAGTTGAGATCATATGCATGTACATGTATTCTCTATAGGATTGGGATTTCATCACCGTCGATATGGAATAGGACCCACGTCTTAAGTGTGAGACCCACTGGA
The DNA here is from genome assembly GCA_028583415.1 of Protea cynaroides. Taxonomy (NCBI): domain Eukaryota; kingdom Viridiplantae; phylum Streptophyta; class Magnoliopsida; order Proteales; family Proteaceae; genus Protea; species Protea cynaroides. The sequence continues at coordinate 106,370,282 of CM053276.1, forward strand.
TATGGATGGTGATAGGATTCTAGGGAGGATACAAGTATATGACTACATGCAGGTGAATTATTCTAGGATTCAAATCCTCTCCTCTAAGAGAATCTGGAGGAGTGGTGGTGCTCCTATTGGATGGACGACACCTGGATTCATCCGAGCCCTCATTTCGGGCAGACATCGAGTCAACAAGCTGAGTCTACAGGGGGTGTCGGTTCAGATTCACCCTAGCGCCAAGTGTCGTCCATCTAATGAGGGCACCACCTCTCCCCTAATTCTTCCCCTAATTCTCTTGAAAGAGAGGATGTGGATCCATTATTCTCTATGACCTCTCATTCACTATCATCTTGAAGTACAAAAAATAGAAAAGAAAAGATCATTGAAGTCTAGTCATACATGCAGCGTACACGTACATAATTGAAGTCTTAAGTCAAGAAGGCAGTTTTAAGTGGTGCGTGGAGTGTCTGTCACTCGCTCATTGTCATTTTCTTTCTCAAATTCAATCTACCTGTAGTACATGTACCTATATACAATTTTTTTTTTAATTTATGCCAATTTGACTAGAATAGTTCACCTGTTTACTCTTGTAGTTCACCTGTTTACTCTTGTATCCTTTCTTTCAATCAATTACCTTCTATATTTAATGGGTCTCATACTCTAGAGGTGGGTCTCACACTACATTCACGTACAGTGATATGATTCCATAGAAAGTACATGTGTGGATCAAGCAGATTGATTGGAGTTCGAATCACCTGTATGTATATATACTCTTTATGGGATCCTATCACCGTTGATGTGATGTGAGGCCCACCTCTAAAATGTGAAACCCACCTCTAAAGTGTGAAACCCACTGAATATAGACAGTAAAATCACATGGAGAATACAAATACCTGCAATTGATTGTCTTCCTACCTTCCATATACATTGGAGAGTATATAGTTCACCTGAACCTACGTCAATCGTTACAAACAAGGTATATGCATTATCCTCTGAAGCGGTCATTGTTGCCATTTACATCATCTTTTATTAATGAATTATATATGAACAGACAGAGAGAAAATAGGATGATTCGATTTGCAAAGTAGAGCCACATAGGCCACAGGTCACCAGCCAAAGTCCACACAGGCCCGGATGTTTCCCACCCACCTTGTACCTTGGCTGCCGACGTCTAGTCGCCTACTCACCACATAAAATATACAAAAGAGAAACTCTAAAAATAAAGGATTCACATGGTCTCCTCCCAAAAGTCTGGGAGGATGCGACAGTCTTATATGGATGGGCGATACGTAACTCTAGGTGAATTCGAGACACACGTCCAAGTTAATACTCCTTGTCAGCTTGACTTGACGGATGGGTGTCTACTCGAACGTGCATTTCGAATTCATCCAAGAGCCACGTATCGATCATCCGAGTAAGGCTGCCGCTGTCCTCTGTGAACAGAGAGGAGAGGATGCGGGTCCTAAAATAATTAAAACACCATAAAACCCAAGAATAAACTAATGGTTCACATCTTTCCGTTTTTGGCTACCTCCTCTCATTCATGTTAATTATACAGAATCCAGTAATTTCTTCTTTGTTTGCCAATTGGGATTTTCCCCCTCTGCTACTCGAATTAGGAATTGTAATATCCTCAGAACCAAACGCAAAAAGAAGCCAATTGTAATTTCTTTTCCATACCCAGGCCATCACTATATTTCTAACGTGGCATGAGAGAGACAGGTTGACATGAGAAAGAGTCAAGACTTAAAAATATGAAGAAGAAGAGTCATGAGTGATCACTCTCATCTGGTGTCACTCATGGGCCATGGTCGTTCCAGGGGAACCGAATCCTCTCCTCCACGGCTCCTTGGCTCTTATCCCATCTAATCGTTAGAGGGGGTTGGAGTTTGAGCCGGTTCACACCTCCAACGGTTGGATGGGATAAGAGCCGGGAAGCCGTGGAGGAGAGGATTTGGACGCCGTTCCAGGAAGGTACGATACTACTTACAATGTATAGAAATCCTCTCCTGCCTGAGTTTGGGCAGGAGAGTTGGCGGCCCGAATGGATGGCCGCCACCTGATTCTCGGGTAAATCCGAGCCTTCCATCCGAGTCGACACCCCAACCAACAAGCTAAGCCAATAGAGGTATCGGCTCGGATGGAGGACTCGGATTCACCCGAAAGTCAGGTGACGGCCATCCATCCTGACCGCCAACTCTCCTACTCAAACTCAGATGGGAGAGGATGTGGATCCACTTACAATAGTACTTTCGAATTAATCCCTGATGGCCGGTCAAGGTATGCACTACGTCTTCCTAACTATCTTATTTTCTCTTTTTTTTTTTTTTTTTTTTTTTTTTTTTTTTTTTTTTTGAGAAGAACGACGAAGGAAGGAGAAAGAATATCCTCCACCATTATTTAAAGCAGCTCGTTGGCCAGTTGGACCTTGAAAGGGATCTCTGGCCCTCCCTCCTGTCCGATACATGTACAGTTCAGTTGTCACATCCACTCTGTAGTTAAACTGCAGCACCAAACCTCAACCACACTCTCCTGGAAAAGATGTGTCTGACGATCACACATGACACCCAGATTAATAAAGTTTTTGCCTCTTTATTCTCTGTTGTGAAAAGAAAAGGATATAACTCCACTTCAAAGTTCATCAGCTTTTATAACATGTTTAAATTTAAACCAACATCAGTTAGTATCATTGAATCCACAACTGTAGAGAGCCTATTATTGTAGGGAGTTTAGTTTCATAGGAGCTACTAATTAGCCTCTAGTCCCCTTGTACACCTGGAAATCTTTTCATCTACCGGTTTTCATCTTTTGAAATGAAAACTTTACATAGTATCATAGCACATTTTCACGGTAGCTACATATCTGTACTATGTATTACCACCACTACAAGAATATGGGTGGATATATTAAACAAACGCCGTATAGGTATATTACATGCTCTTCTTTCAGTGGTATAGGTCTAGGGTAGCTAGATCCAGTCTAAGGTTCTATTTCTTTTATCTTTGTTTGACCTATTTCCTAAATAGAAGTGGTCTTTTTTTTTGTTTTTTCATACAAAAATAGAAGTATTCTTAGAAAGAACCCTATCTTGTTTACAATCATCATTTTCCTCCCACCATTGATAGTGAGTCTTATCCTCCTGGTTATGATCTATTTTTATTCCAATTGTTTGATTGTTCTGATAGCCTCCATTTTGAGTTCTTTTGTCCAAAAACGCCGCTATTGATTATACTTAACGGTGTTTATTAAGAAACGCAGGCATAATTATTTCACGGGCATTTGCTAGAAACGCACCACCGTAAAACGCCAACGATCTTAAGCGGGGGTTTATAATATCTACGGTGGCCTTTAAAAATGCTGCCATTGACCAATCTTGTAATGCCATGCAAGGAAGTGTTGAGAGTTTAATCTCTCAACTGTCTATTATGTACCAGAAATCCCTTCACCTACTAATTTCAACTATAGTGATGAAAACTTTACAATTATTGTTAAGTGATGTCTATGTACAGATATTAGAGGTTATGGAGGTCAAATCACTGAAATATGGTCCCTAGAAGACCCGCGACAGACATATCTCATGCATATACTCATACAAGTGGTCATGGACATGTACGCACCACTCATCTGCCTAGCTTAAAAGAGATAATAGACTGCCAACCTAACGTCACTATGTTCTATCCTCTATAAATTACAGTCTCCAATGTCTCATGTTCTCGTGCATTAGACTCACTGCAGAGAGAGGGGAGGGGGGAATAATTGGGCTTACCTTTTTCTTTTTTCGGTTTAGCTTATTGTTGGCCTCTCTTTCTTTCAATAATATTTGTCAATTGGCAGGATGCCCAAGTACTGGTTTGTACTTGGACTGTTAGTCGCGACAGTAGGAGTAGGCGTACTGCCCATGTCATGGGGCATGGATAGTGCTGCTGATAATCATCAGCAAACTGCAAGGATCAACAACTATGGAGACCATGTCCACAACCAGTGTCGCTTCACTAGATACCCCAAGCTCTGCATTGAGACCTTGTTAGGGCATGGGAATGCCCATGACATATTGTATGCCCTGGTCGAAAAGACTAGAGATGAAACCACCAAGCTCTCCACCGCTGCACACCTTCCAAACTACCAACTTGCTGAGAACCTAACTTCCCAACATCCTCATCATGTAGCTATAGGTATAGGTGATGATCCTATATGTTAATTAATTTTTTTTTTTTTTTTGGATGGTTTAATTAATTATGTGTTGTGGTACTTATTTAAATAATCTTTCAGTCATTAAGGGTTTAATTCTTGTGGACGCAGGCTACTGTGTTGAGATGATGAACGACTGAACCAATCCCTAATTGCTTGGTTTAATTAATTATGTGTTATGGTACTTATTTATATAATCTTTCAGTCATTAAGGGTTTAATTCTTGTGGACGCAGGCTACTGTGTTGAGGTGATGAACATGTCTCTCAAACGACTGAACCAATCCCTAATTGCTCTGAAAAACTCGCGTATCAAAAGCAAGCTCGACATCCAAACATGGCTCAGTGGTGTGCTGACCTTTCAGCAAGCTTGCAAAGACTCGGTGGAAGGCTCGACTTCTTCTTCTTCCTCGTGGAGCTTATTGGTAGATCAGATTTCCAAGAGGATGGATTACTTGTCTCGGTTGGCAAGCAATTCACTGGCTCTGGTCAATCGTATTACTAGAACGAGCCCAAACGAGAAAACCAAATTAAAAATAACGAAAAGCGGCGGCCGCCGCCTCTTCTCTTATGTGGCTTCTGAGACGAGTGAGTTTGATCAGGCAGGTTCCCCTTTGCCTTTCCATTACCCGGGCTGGTTATCACACAAAGATCGGAAAATACTGCTGCAGAGCAGCACAGGGTCTGGTGCGATCACAGCCAATGCGGTGGTGGCGAAGGATGGGACAGGTAATTTTAGGACCGTGAGCGAAGCAATCATGGCAGCTACTGGGGGACGGTTCGTTATCTACGTGAAGACTGGGGTGTATAAGGAGAAGATCCACACCAACAAAGACGGTATCATTTTGATTGGTGACGGCAAATATTCCACCATTATTACCGGCGGCGATAGCGTCGCAGCTGGTTCTTCTCTAGCAGACACGGCTACATTTGGTAAACTACTCTCTCTCTCTTCTCTCTCTCTCTGCACGCGAAAATATGTACCATGGAAAAAGTACGGAACATCCCTACGTGGGATGATGTCGACATTACGAGAGAATAGTTCACAACCATCCATATTCAATGGGTCACACACTCTAGAGGTGGATTCCACAACACATCGATGGTGATAGAATCCCATAAAGAATACATACATATGTAGATGATTCAAACTCGTATTTTGATATCCATAGGTCAACATCAAACTTGATCAAGTGCTTAATTTCAATCTCAAATTTAATATTTACCCATGTATCTTCGTCATAGAAATTAAAACCCTATTCACCATGAAGAAAAAAGCAATCAACAATTTATAGGAATACGCGGCTCCGCAAGTTTTATCAAAACAAAAAAAAAAAAAGGGCTCGGCTAGTATCCTAAGTCCAAGATGAGAAAAAAATTTGGATTAAGATTTTTTGCAATTATATCCCGCTCGTTGAGAATGCATTGATGCATTCCAACAAATGGAATACAGCTGGCTGCAGAAGTTGCACAGCTGCAACCGATCTAAACCCAACATATTTCACTAATGCTTGAAGGTTACAATTTCTCTTCCTATAGTTTCTCTGTGTTTACAAAGAATTTCCATAACTATTGTCACCATAATTTTTTTTTTTTTTTTCTTTTTATGAAATCGTCGCTAACAATTTAATCTTTAAAGGTGCACAGAAAGGTAAGGCCTTTTCAAAATTAACCTTTGTGAACCCTAAATATTTTCCTCCAACTGTGCCTACTACCCAAATGATAGAATACAAGACATCTATCCTCCCAATCTTTTAAATTTAAATGATTTATTTACCATTCAATCAATCAAATTGGATTATGTTGAAATTTGGCATGTATGTAAGAGATCTTAAGATCAATCTATTAAAAAATTTAGACCCATCAGAACTGCCATGAAAAATATTTGACATAACGTGACATTTTATACTTATGGCTAATTTGTTATTCTACTTCGTTTTCACTCTCTCACTTCCAACAAAATACCCCCGCTATGTAGAAAAATCTTCTTTAGTTTTGAAAATTCCCACTAGCAAAAGGGACTTAGTGTTTTTTTTTATTTTTTTTTATTATTATTATTCTTTCCATTACACTTCCAACCAAACACTATGGTCTAAAAGTTCTTTGTTCGTTTTGGGGATTGTTTTCTAGTTGGAGGAAAAGAATCTTCACTCTTTACCAAAAAAAAATAAAAAATAAATAAAAAAAATAAAAAATCTTCACTCCTTGCATGTCAATTATTGTAGAATTTCTACAACTTAGTAAGTTTTATGGAATGAAATTTTGTGGAGATAGGGACCCATATTCCCTCCTTGCATGTCAATTAATGGAGTTTCCACGTGGCATATAAGAAGTATTGAAGAATTCTCGATTAACTAGAGGGTGTATGATTTAATTAATGGATGGAAGGATATACATGGGAGCTACGGTTTTTTTTATTGCATTTTATGGGATATATAAAAAATATGATAGTAATTAATTCAAGTTATTCTTTAAATATCAAACGGTTAGAATTGCAATATTATTATCTTTCCATGTAATACAAATAGGTGTACCCGAAATCATGTCATGTTGGTCCAATGAGAAATCCTTTTGCCTTATTTTTATTTGATTTTTCTTCCCATCACTGAATATTTTATTTTAGGGTTTTTGTTGTTGTAACTTGGATAGGTGTCAAATCTATTTAAAATATACTTTTCAATCCCCTTGCTAACACTATATATTATTTGTAAAGGGTTAGTAAAGTAATTAACATGCTTATCTCCTTCTTCCCCTTCTTTTAGAGCGCTAGATTACCAAGGTGTCTCTGCTCTCACCACATTTTTTATGACATAGGATAAAAAAAAATTAAAATTCAGATCACTTCCACCTAAGTGTAATACACTTAAGTGGAGGCGAACTACTACCCAAAAACTAGCAGCTTCTCCCATAATTTCAGTAAAATTCTTATTACCCATCTCTCTTTTTTATGATAAACTGAAATCATCAATAAAAAAATTAAGTCAAATCGAATCACACATAGTTTATTTGTTCGGTATTAGTTTTACGAACAGTTAATAGGTTCGGTCGTGATTTAAAACCGTCAAACCATTGATTAAAAATAAAAATTTGATTAAATAAAATTGAAAAGAAACAAAATACAACTAGTTAGGAAATCGAATAAAATCGATCAATTATCTAATTAAATGTATAATATTTTCTATGTATGTATACAATTTTATTGTATCAAGTTTTTTTTTTCTTCTTTTTTTTTTTTTTTTAATAAATTGTATCATGCTTCGATATAAAGTCATGTCTATGTGATTATTATTATTTTTTTTGGGTAACAATTTCTATGATATGACATTTTTAGTTTATATTTAATGTTTAAAGTCTGTTGTTGAACTGAAACTGACGAGCAGTGACTGTTGGCATATACAGCAATCAATGGGAATGGATTCATCGCAAGAGATATCGGGTTTCAGAACACAGCGGGACCAGGAGGCAGGCAAGCAGTAGCCCTGTATATCGCTTCGGATCGGTCGGTTTTATACAGATGTAGCATCGCCGGGTACCAAGACTCGCTGTACGCGCTGGCCTTCCGGCAGTTCTATAGGGAGTGCGACATCTACGGCACCATCGACTTCATCTTTGGCAACGCCGCCGCTGTCTTCCAGAGCTGTAATCTGGTTCTGCGCGGCCCTCGCTCCAGTGGCTTCAGCGTTATCTTGGCCAATGGAAGGACTGACCCTGGTCAGAACACCGGCTTTTCCGTCCAGAGCTCCAGGATCGTTCCTTCAGCTGACTATACCGCGGGGACGAAATCGTACCTGGGGAGGCCATGGAAACAGTACTCCAGATCGGTGGTGATGCAGTCAAGCATCGATGTTATCATCGCTGCCAGAGGTTGGGTGGAGTGGTCGGATGGGTTTGCACTCAAGACTCTCTACTTTGCGGAGTACCAGAACATGGGGCCTGGTGCCGGCACTTCCCAGAGGGTGACATGGCCTGGATTTCATCTCATCTCCATGGCTGATGCACAGCAGTTTACGGTCGCCAAGTTCATTGGAGGTAACTCTTGGCTGCCATCTACCGGTGTCACTTTCGTCTCCGGCCTTTAGTCTGGATTACTTCTCTTAATTGTTATCTGTAAGGGAAATTAACGTTCTATGGGTTCCTTCTTTGATCTTCAATAAAGGTGTCAAAAATGGGTCCGGCCCGGTAACACGGACCGAGCCGGCCCAATATAATCCCAACCCAGTCTAAACCGAACCTTAATGGGCAGGTTTCGGTCTCGGCTTGTAGAGCCCGACACCGTTTCAGTCCAAACCAAAATCAGACCGGATCGGCTCGTTAAGAAGCCCAAACTAGTCCGAACCAATAATACCTAATCCGAACACCAGTAAAGTCCATCTGGGCCCAGTTTCTTAATTTTAATGGTTTTAAATTTTGATGGATTATATTACACTGTTATAGTTCATTTCTTGATCCGAAAGATTATGTGAATCTATAATTGAAAAGAATATATTAATTATTACAATTTACTGAATTATATACATATAGAAGGAATGATACTAATTTCATAAATAGAAATAATAAAATAGGTTATATATCTTACATATAAAATAGGTCCGATAAGCTTGATAAGCTAGGTCCGGACCGAACCAGTCCGAAATCACCTCAATAAGCCCAGCCCGATAACAAATCGACACCCGATAACAAACCGACACCCGATAACAAACCGACACCGGACCAGTCCGTTAGTTATCGTGTCCAGCGCAGCCCAACCCAGCCCGAACTCTTAATGGACATGTTTTGGACTGGACTTATAAAACCCGACACCGATTCAACCCGGATCAGCCTGTTGACACCCTTAATCCTCCAGTAGCTTACATTTTCTATGGAATTGAAATGTTCTACCGTTATCAATATATTCCTCCATCACTTGTCAAGAGAGATGCCAACTGTCTCTCTTTCAACGAACACAAATGAAATATCAAAGTTATTCTTCTATATATTGAGGTTTTCACGCCAATTGAATTATTATAAGTATAAGCATTTTCAATTTTTCAAATGGGATCCTACTAGGAAAAAAAAAATTCGTACAAGAATTCATAGGATTTCTTTGCCTTTTCTTTTCTATTTTCGTGACATCCAAACATAACTTAACACTCAAACAAATGCCCTCTACCACATGGTAAGGATCCCTCGTCTTCCTAATTAGTCCTACACTCCCACCCCAATCCCAACCCTAAACCTAACCCTCAAACAAGATCATAAAATTGCACATGTGTATCACTACTAAGGGTGTCAAAAATAGACCCAGCCTGGTAGCACGGATAGAATCGGCCCGATATAATCCAAACTCAGTCTGGACCTAACCTTAATGGACAGGTTTCGGTCTCGACTTGTAGAGCCCGACACCGTTTTAGCCCATACCGAAATCGGACCGGATCTGCTCGTTAAGAAACCCGAACTAGCCCAAATCAATAATACCCAACCCGAACATCAGTAAGGTCCATCTGGGCCCAGTTTCTTAATTTTAATGGTCTTAAATTTTGATGGATTATATTATACTATTATAGTTCACTTCTTGATCTAAAAGATTATGTGAATCTATAGTTGAAAAGAATATGTTAATTGTTACAATTTACTGAATTACATACATATAGAAGGAATGATGCTAATTTTATAGATAGAAATAATAAAATAGGTTATATATCTTACATATAAAATAGACCCGATAAGCTTAATAAGTCCGGTCCGGACCGAACCACCCCGAAATCACCTCAATAAGTCTAGCTCGATAACAAACCGACACTGGACCAGCCCGTTAGTTATTGTGTCCAGCGCAGCCCAACCTAGCCCAAACTCTTAATGGGCATGTTTTGGGTTGGGCTTATAAAACCCGACACCGGTTCAGTCCGGACCGGCCCATTGACACCCTTAATCACAAACCCATTCTTCTCTGCTGCTTTCTTCTTACTTTTTCCCTAAAATTCTGCTTGTTTTGACGTAAAATTTTAATGTAATATTTTAAATGTAAAAAAAAAAAGAAATTTCAATATTCGTTTCCAGTAGGTAAAAGAAAAACGAAGTTCCTTTTCCAATCCCCTTGGAGATCACTATATTTTACCTTTTGAAAATAAACATTGAAATTTTGTTTTACATATAAAATATTACACCTAAAATTTTACATTAAAACAACCGAAACTTTGAAGGAAAAATTCTTCTTCTTTTTTTCCCAAACTGAAAAAGATGTTGCAAAGTGGATTCAACTCGATTCTTAATGGAACTATCAATTATAAAAGCAAACTTTGGAAATTTGAGAAGCTAAAGCTAAGGGTTGTTGGGGTTAGAGTTGAGGAATTCAAGAGAACAGTAAAGACTTGATGATACACATTCACTAATAGTAACCCACCTTATCAGGATTAGGATCACTCAGCCTTGCCTCTCATGAGGCAATTTCTACCGGTTTCATTGCCCGAAGTCAAAAATTCCTGATCCAAAGAAATCCACCTAACCATTTAAATGTGAATCTTTGTATAACTTAAGGTGGGTAAGATCATAATCGTTGCTCATCAGCAAGTTTGGTCGGTGGAGGCTCAAGGATTATCTAATTCTTTCTAAGGCTGCCTTTTGAAATGCATTCACAATTTTGTGAATTCATTCCTAACATAAAATGAGAATAAGTTAAAAAGCGAAGCATTTTCATCTGGACTCAGAATGCATAATGGGCCAAAGGGCAAGTTCTAAAATTGGTCATGTTATCTAACGCATTCCATGTAAGGATTTTAAACAATGCGGTTTTAATTTAACGGTGTGGTTTGATTGTTCGGTGTGTGTTAGGGGGGAAAAATATCACCCAATAGAAATCTTACACGTGTCAAGCTTCACTTTCGGAGCCGATCGCTCGGAGTATCTTGCGCTCGGCTTATGAGGCATTCGGTATCTTACGTCCGGCCTCTCATGCGCCCGGCATATCACCCTCGTCATATGTCGTCTAGTTATCATCATCTATGGTAATGCTCGGAGTCATAGTCCTACCCGGCCACATTTTCCAATCAGTGGTCCAAGTCCTAATGTGATTATGCTACGTCCGAGGATTCCTTCTCCCAGTCTGATACGACGCCGACTATCGCAGTCCGTAATTACTCATACGTTGACATGTGTCAGTCCCAGAGCTGATCGACCTAGCTTCCTTGGCTAAGGTCTCCTACTCCTACTCGGAGTCTACCACACGGGTGTCCCTCAAAGCGACACGTGACAATCCTATTGACAGTCTACTCCCCTGAGTCCTGGTACCTCCATGCTTCTTCTCAATCTATAAGTAGAGGACAATCCCTCAAGGTAATCTAAGTTACAAGTTACTAGTTCACAATCTCTCTCTCTCTCTCTCTCTCTCTCTCATTCATCATTCTCGCACGCTCAAACTCTCTCATCGTCCCACACTCTTTAAACTAGAGATAGCTTTTTGCTATCTCTTGACTGCTTACATTTAGAATCTGACTTAGGCATCGGAGTGTACCCAGGGCTTAGGCGCCCAACTCCTTTGTCCCATCTCTATGGTTACAGGTAATTGAGAACGCAGATCGACGGGCGATTTTCAATCGTAACAGTTTGACGCCCACCGTGGGGCACCCGACGTTTACAGTCGCAAATCTAGAGGTCTTTTATTCCAATAAGGGTCTACAGTGCAAAGTTCAACAACTCTCCAATGTCGTTCCATTTGGAGTCATCATACCTGAATCTGTCTACTCCGGTCCACAAGCAAAACAGAGTAGCACGCAGACCATACTTGAATCTGCCTACTCTGGTCCACAAGCAGACCAGAGTAGCACGCAGACCATACTTGAATCTGCCTACTCCGGTCCACAAGCAGACCTCGGTAGCACGCAGACCATACCTGAATCTGCCTACCCCGGTCCATAAGCAGACCTCGGTAGCACGCAGACCATACTTGAATCTGTCAACTCCGGTCCACAAGCAGACCTTGGTAGCACACAGACCATACTCGAATCTACCTACCACGGTCCACAAGCAGACCTCGGTAGCACGCAGACCATACTTGAATCTGCCTACCACGGTCCACAAGCAGAGCTCAGTAGCACCCAGACCATACCTGAATCTGCTTACTTCGGTCCACAAGTAGACCAGAGTAGCACGCAGACCATACCTGAATCTACCTACTTACGTCAACACTCGACACATTCAACACTTAGCGATTTCTCTAGTCCTCTACAAATGCACTTGGCATAGCAACATGCAATACCGACTAGTCGGACTCGACCAAATTGTTAGCTGTCGAGGCTGCCAATCAAAGGACATTTGCACTATCGAATCTCTCGCATCCGACAGTGCAAGGGGCATCTGTTAGGGGGGAAAAATATCACCCAATAGAAATCTTACACGTGTCAAGCTTTACCTAAGGAGCCGACCGCTCGGAGTATCTTGCGCTCGGCTTATGAGGCATTCGGTATCTTACACTCGGCCTCTCATGCGCCCGACATGTCGCACTCGTCCTATGCCGTCTAGTTATCATCATCTATGGTAGCGCTCGGAGTCATAGTCCTACCCGGCTACGTTTTTCAGTCAGTGGTCCGAGTCCTAATGTGATTATGCTACGTCCGAGGAGTCCTTCTCCCAGTCTGATACGACGCCGACTATCACGGTCCGTGATTACTCATACATTGACATGTGTCAGTCCCAGAGCTGACCGACCTAGCTTCCTTGGCTAAGGTCTCCTACTCCTACTCGGAGTCTACCACACGGGTGTCCCTCAGAGCGACACGTGGCAATCCTATTGGCAATCTACTCCCCTGAGTCCTGGTACCTCCATGCTTCTTCCCAGTCTATAAGTAGAGGACAATTCCTCAAGGTAATCTAAGTTACAAGTTACTAGTTCACAATATCTCTCTCTCTCTCATTCATCATTCTCGCACGCTCAAACTCTCTCATCGTTCCACACTCTTTAAACTGAAGATAGCTTTCTGCTATCTCTTTACTGCTTACATTGGGAATCTGACTTAGGCATCAGAGTGTACCCGGGGCTTAGGCGTCCAACTCCTTTGTCCCATCTCTGTGGTTGCAGGTAATTCAGAGCATGGATCGGCGGACGATTTTAAATCGTAACAGTTTGGTGCCCACCTGGGGCCTCTTTTGACGGAGTTTGAAGATTAGCGCGCGAGCACTCTGGTTTCAATGGATCACAGGTTCAGGTAGGCAGCAGTGGAAGTACGACGAGGACGAACCTCGTGCCCACGCCTGTACCACCACCAATACCACCACCGGTTTCAACTCATATGCCAACGGCGACGGCGCCACCACCACCCCCTCAGTATGTTACTTGTGAGCAGTTTGATGAGTTGAGACAACAAATCGAACAGCTGGCTAGAGTCTTGAGGGGCGCTCGAGCAAGCGGTTCGGCAGCAGGAGGAGAAAATCCCCATCCGGTACCGAATGCGCCCCTTGAAGCCCCGCCAGCGGTCCATCCGCAGCCGGCGCCGACGGATTCTACCAGAACCTTGCCGAACAATCCCCCCATGGGAGATCAAGCGCCCGCATAGAGTGTGGCGGGGTCAGCCGCTCGGCATCCAGCGACAAATCAGCACCAGGCGCCGGCAGCGCCACCTTCGGTGAGAGGCGCGAGGTCCTTCCTCGATGCCCTCCGCCAGGAGAGGGTTAATGTAGAGACACCAGCAACGGTTGCGCCACCTCCGGACATGCCTCAGTCCGAGGTCGAGCGGCGTTTACTGGAGCTAACCACTCGGCTTCAGCAGGTGGAGCAGAACCAGGTAGCTCCGCCGAGGACGGCCTATACTGCCATTACGACACTCTCAGACGAGATCATGAGGGCACCCCCTCCTGACAACTTCAAGATGCCGATCCTAGACTCGTATAATAGGAGTACCAACCCCGAGCAACATCTGGATGCGTTCGTCTCTACGACGCTATTCTATCCTCTCAGCGACGGCCTTATCTGCAGAGCGTTTCCTTCAACGCTCCGAGGCGCCGCTCGTACATGGTTTAATAATCTATCTCCGAGGAGTATTACTTTGTTCGAGCAATTATCGAACAAATTCTTGACGCACTTCCAGGCCAGCCGAGTGCTCAAGAAGACATCTTATCACCTGTCTACGGGGAAACAGTAAAAAGACGAGTCATTGAGGGACTTTATCAAGCGTTTCAATGCTGAAGTACTGGAAATCAAGGACGTTGAGCCCGCAGTGCACATGTCCAGGCTACAGACCGGGGTCACCGACGGGCAGCGTTGTTGGTCACTTGCCAAAAAACCGCCTAAGAATCTGGATGACCTGCTGGCCAGGTGTGAGATGTACACCGCAGCAAACGAGACGACAAAGGCTCAAAAGAGTGCAGCAAGCAACACTTAGTAAAACCGCTCCTTCCGGTATGGCCAACCTGCCCACTAGCCCATGCAGGCTTGGGCAGCATGTCGGCCCCTACGACCCTGCCTACTCGTACCCCCAGCGAGCGCGAGTAGCATGCAGACGATCGTACGATCGGCCTACCCCCGCCCACAAGTAGGTAAAGGTAACACGCCGATCAAAATTGACACTTAGCAAAACCGTTCCTTCCGATATGGCCGACCTGCCCACTAGCCCATGCAGGCTTGGGCAACATGCCGGCCCCTATGACCTTGCCTACTCGTACCCCCCAGCGAGCACGAGTAGTATGTAGACGATCATACGATCGGCCTACCCCCGCCCACAAGCAGGCAAAGGTAGCACGCCGATCGCAAATGAAGCACGCGAACGCATACGCAGTCGGTAGGAGCGGTGAGGATAGTAGTCGGAAGCATTGGTGCACTTGGCCACTCAGAGTTCGGGACCAACAAAGCCATTTTTCGAAAAGGAGTAAGTGTTATCGGCCGGCCAAAGCACCGAGCCAATAACACTCCCGGGGTAGGGGCACTGCCATTTCTCGGAACAGAACCAGCGCTCGGACCGAGCCGCACTCAACATTGTTCGCACTCAGCATTACTAATTAATTGTCCTCGGCCTACCAGAGCGCCGAGCCGACAACACTTTCGGGGTAACAGTAGAATGGCCAACCTCATGGCCGACTAGCTCACGGCCGACCTCAGGACCGGCATGCTCGCGGCTGACTTGTCCACGGCCGACCAGCTCACGGCCGACCTCAGGACCGACCTGCTTGCGGCTGACTTGTTCTTGGCCAACCAGCTTATGGCCGACCTTCTCATGGTCAACTTGCTCACTGCTGACTAGCTCTCGGATGACTTCCCAGGTCTACCAGATCATGGCTGATCAACTTACGATCGGCTTGCTCAGGGGTGACTTGCTCACTATCGACTGGCTCAAGGCCGATTTACCCATGGGCGACTTCAACATCTATGTCGTTCCATTCGGCTTACTCAAGTCCAACTGACTTACACAATCAATGCCAACCAGCGTGGATCAAAGACAGTACTTCAAAAGTACTCGACATTGCACGGAGCAATACCGACTACGCTCCAGGGGTACTATAGCATGCACCCAGCAACACAACAAATAAAGACATTGAAAAAGAAAAAAATACTACAAATTACGACCGACCGTGAAAGGCCGACCAACAAATGAGTGTCATGTGAGTAGCCGACCCCGAAGGGCCGACTGTGCCATATCAACGACCGATCATGAAGGCCGACTGTGCTATGTCAGTGGCCGACACCGAAGGGACGACTGTGGCATATCAACTACCGACCACGAAGGGCCCACTGTGCCATATCAATGGCCGACGGTGATCCAAGCCTGCTAGGGGCACCCGACATTCACAGTCGCAAATCTAGAGGTCTTTTATTCCAATAAAGGTCTACAGTGTAAAGTTCAACAACTCTCTAATGTCGTTCCATTCAGCTTCATCATACCTGAATTTGCCTACTCCGATTCACAAGCAGACCAGAGTAGCATGCAGACCATACTTGAATCTACCTACTCTGGTCCACAAGCAGACCAGAGTAGCACGCAGACCATACTTGAATCTGCCTACTCCGGTCCACAAGCAGACCTCGGTAGCACGCAGACCATACCTGAATCTGCCTACCCCGGTTCATAAGCAGACCTCGGTAGCACACAAATCATACTTGAATCTGCCTACTCCGGTCTACAAGCAGACTTCGGTAGCACGCAGACCATACTCGAATCTGCCTACCACGGTCCACAAGCAGACCTCGGTAGCACACAGACCATAGTTGAATCTGCCTACCACGGTCCACAAACAGACCTCGGTAGCACGCAGACCATACCTGAATCTGCCTACTCCGGTCCACAAGCAGACCAGAGTAGCACGCAGACCATACCTGAATCTTCCTATTTACGTCAACACTCGGCACATTCAACACTTAGCAATTTCTCTAGTCCTCTACGAATGCACTTGGCATAGCAACATGCAATACCGACTAGTCGGACTCGGCCAAATTGTTAGCTGTCGAGGCTGCCAACCAAAGGATATTTGCACTATCGAATCCCTCGCATCCGACAATGCAAGGGGCATTTGTTAGGGGGGGAAAAATATCACCCAATAGAAATCTTACACGTGTCAAGCTTCACCTTCGGAGCCGACCGCTCAGAGTATCTTGCGCTCGGCTTATGAGGCATTCGGTATCTTACGCCCGGCCTCTCATGCGCCCGGCATGTCGCACTTATCCTATGTCGTCTAGTTATCATCATCTATGGTAGCGCTCGGAGTCATAGTCCTACCCGGCTACGTTTCCAGTCGGTGGTCCGAGTCCTAATGTGATTATGCTACGTCCGAGGAGTCCTTCTCCCAATCTGATACGACGCCCACTATCATGGTCCGTGATTACTCATACGTTGACATGTGTCAGTCCCAGAGCTGATCGACCTAGCTTCCTTGGCTAAGGTCTCCTACTCCTACTTGGAGTCTACCACACGGGTGTCCTTCAGAACGACACGTGGCAATCCTATTGGCAGTCTACTCCCTTGAGTCATGGTACCTCCATGCTTCTTTCCAATCTATAAGTAGAGGACAATCCCTCAAGGTAATCTAAGTTACAAGTTACTAGTTCACAATATCTCTCTCTCTCTCTCTCTCTCTCATTCATCATTCTCGCACACTCAAACTCTCTCATCGTCCCACACTCTTTAAACTGGAGATAGCTTTCTGCTATTTCTTGACTGCTTACATTGGAAATCTGACTTAGGCATCGGAGTGTACCCGGGGCTTAGGCGCCCAACTCCTTTGTCCCATCTCTGTGGTTGCAGGTAATTCAGAGCGCGGATCGGTGGACGATTTCCAACTGTAACAGTGTGTAATGTGTAATACTAAAACTAAATCCTTTATTAAACGGTTTCAAAATACTTACCAAATTCCATTATTAATCGATTTCGATTTTTTTGGTTTTTAAAGGGTTGCATTGTCGGAAGAGAGAGGAAGAGAGTTAGGAACAAAGAAGAGGGAAAGCCAATGAAAGCATTAAAATAATTTTAATCATATATGAAAGTAGACTTACGATTTAGAAGTAAGTCATGTGGAATGCATTAAAATAAAATTTATTTCTAAAGATAAAAGTAAATTAAGGTTTAGTCGGTTTTAACGGTTTTATTTTTAAAATCAGAATCTAACTGTTTAGTTAAATGGTTTCATTTTTTAAACTAGAATCGAACGGTTTAATAAACTGTTTCAAGGTTTCGGTTATAATGTGTTCTTGACCTAGAATGTGAGCCACACGTAACCTAAGGGCTGCTTATAATGATTTTAAGTAGTGCCCTTGAGATTGTTAATGGAAAAAAATTAAAATTAAAATTAATAGTTACAAAAGATATTTTTATGAAATTTTTTCTTTTATCTTGAAACAAATGTAACATAATAAATAGTTAAATGAATGAATGAAAATTGCATTAGCAAGAAAAAAAATTAAAAAGAAAGGAGAAAGTATTTCTTCACTACCCAGTTAATGTTTGTTACTATATAAAAATACTCAAAGCCAGAGTTTGGATATTACCCATCTACCTAAAACGGTTTTCACTTTCATCTGTCTTTGAAGGGTCATTTTTACCCTTCCCTACTTCTCTCATTTTCCCTTTCCTCTCCCATCACTATCTCTCTTCCAACTACTTCACCAACATCCAAATAATCAGCTGACAACACATAAGGTGGTCTGAAACCGTATCGCAACACCCGGAAGCCAAAAACCACTCTTGTCTTAAGTTTAATTCCTCTGTAAAACTTCTTTACTTTGTCTGGTTATTTCTATTGTTTAGATCTCTCATTTCGTCTTAATCCGCTATGTCAGGTTTGTTCAATGATTTGGTATATGTATACTGTCTCTGAGTGTGGTGATGAGGCGACAATGGAAAATGTGCAGATATCGCCTTATGTATCGCCAGAGAGTGTACGTTTGACATTGGAGAGGACGTTGGAAAGCGACAACAGCATTGGAGAGTTGCGAGAGGAATGGTAGGCAACGCACTGATCTTGTATGAGATGGTAGAGGATAAAGTGATCATGGATGGGAGAGAGAACGGACAAGGAGAGAACTAGGGATGGGCAAAAATGTCCACTAAAAGTAGATGAAATGTTAAGACGAGAGTGGGTACTGCTTTGGGTAAATTAATAATACTCTCACTCATTTTTTAGTATTTTTGTTATAGTAAAAATAGAATGATTAGATTGATAAAATGAAACCCAAAAATGAGTGATCAAGTAGTTTTTACTCGGCTCCTCTATAAAATGAATTGTGATGCTACTCTTCCCTCTAAGTCCAAAAACCCATGGTTGTGGAGATTCTCTACACCGTGTGGGTGACAAAAAAAACCTCGGTCCAAAAAGAAAAAGAAAAAAGAGATAGCGAAGATGACATGTGTTTAATATATTTTGAATATAATTAAGACATTAAGGTTGCGTTTGGTAACTCTCTCGAAGAACAGTTCTTATGTCAAGTTTCCAACTTAAAAGTTTGAACTAGAAAGTAGAGGAACTATATAAGATCACAGGATTCCAATCTCATTAGCAATGTGGGATTATTCCCAATACTCCCCCTCACATGTAACCCTACCATTAGGTGGTGTATATATGTGGTAGTATATGTGGCATTACATGGTAATTTTTTTTCGAAACTGGCCCTCTTTTGAGTGACAAGGACCCTCTTTTGGGATCGTCATATAAGATCGACGTCCCGCCTTCGATGACTGACTCTTTTTAGGGTCACATGGAGGGTGAACTTGATACCATGTCAAGTTTTTCAACTCCAAATGAAAGAGGGAGGGGGGTTTTTTTTATAATGTTCTAATCTCATTAGCAATGTGAAACTATTCCCAATAATGTTCTTCCATTCTGACGGAACGGAAAAACTGTTTAGAACACCGTTTTTGTGTTTGGTAAATATGGTCTGTTCTTTCGTTCTTTGAAAACGAACCAAATAAAAAAAACATCCTAGAACATATTTTGCAGAACACCTTTTAGGTGTTTTTTCGTTCTAGAACAGAAATCAATGGAACAAAATAGATAGTTGTGCTCAATAAAAATCATTGAAGTCAACATTTGGGGCTCACTCCTCTTCCTTCAAACTTTTTCATATGCAAAAGTTCTTGGCTGGGTATGAGTAGATACTCTCTTCTCCTCTTCATTTCTCCATTCCTCCATCTACTCAAGTTTCTTTAGTTACAATTTCATTCAAAACGTTTACGACATTTTATAGTTTTTTTTTACAGATCAAGAAATATCTAGCAAAAGCATACGGATACGTCGATCGCACAACCAAATGACTTTTGTGTGCACTGCGAGAAGTAGAAACTATCATCTCACTCTCTCTTCTCTTTCGGAGGACATAGTAGGAACACCAGGCCAGATAGGGATGGCTGTACTGCAAAGCAACTTGGCGGTCTCTGTTCATGCAGCTAGTTCTTCTCGGATCGGAACACTTGGCCGGTTATCGTTGACATGTTTTTGAATCTGCTTTGGTGGATTCTATAATTTTTAAAAGGAAAAATATCTACTACACCCCCTGTAATTTATCTTAATCTCATCCACCACCATTGTTTTCGATAATATCCCTAACACCTCCTCATCACATCAAAACCTTATTTAGATGCTAAAAATAATATCCCTAACACCACCATTTTTTTTACCCTCAATACTTGTTAGTTTTATTTTTATATTTTCTTTTTGAGATTTTTTTATTATTTTTTTTATATTCTTTCTCCGACCAAGAGAGAAGGTTTGGAAAAGTTGGAATTACAATTTATAACATTGCTGCTTAGCTGCTGAGATCGAAGGCTCAATAGTTTCCAGAATTCAAAGAAAAATGCAGGAATGTCATCTCTCCGATGGGGAGAGGCCGTAGACACTCGCCCTTCGGAGGGGGTCTGCAACGATGGCGCCCACAAGAGTATTTGGATTGGGTTTGCCAGAAGAGAACCAGGTTGATTCGCCCTCGTCGCAGTCCACCTTACCTGGGTGAGTTCTCATGGAAGGAATGGATGCTCCTCTGTGATGCAACTGCGTTGGATATTTCGTGCCAAAACCCACCATATATGATATATGACATCCTCATCGGATTCTCCCCAAGTATGTAATCCACTGAGAACAAAAAAGTGAGCACAGTTTCTCTTCCTAAACTGAACTGAGGAACAAGCGCCTACCTGGGATTTTGCGAAGGCTCTGATTTGGGAGGTGGAGAATTTCACATATTGAAATCCTCTCCAAAAAAAGGGTCATTTAAAATAGAAAAGAAAACTAACCAGACAAATGTGTCTCCTGTTTTTCCGGATTCTCATCCCAAACAACCACATCTCTCGCCCACCGGGATGGTTAGGGTTACTGGAGACAACGAGTGATGAATTGCTGCTGCACACGATTCGACCACCGAGGCTAGAAGATGCAGGCCTGGATATTTGAGCTCTAGCCCCTGAAGCCATCAAAGAAGCATTCCTCAAGGCTACCAAATCTATCCGTTCGTACTTCCTCTATCCTCACCAACGCTGAAGGCGAAGAAGACGATGACGAAAGCTGTATCCAGGACCCTGGGCCAAGCGACGGCAAACTATCTGATAGGCTAGCTGGTAGGATATCACCGGCAGAGGAGCCACCGGGATCCTGTGGCAATAAAAAAGGCGGTGGCATGCCACCAGTCTTCGGGGTCGATGTCGTCGTCGCTAGTGTTGCTTCGCAGACGGTGGTTGTGGGCGTGATTAAGCAGATGGTATTTGATGGTATTTGTGAGGTAAGCTGGTTTATGAGAGGTTTAGCAGGTAGGACCAACAGGACCACGCGGGACAACCGGACAACGCATAAAAAGGGGAATAAAAAAGAAAATATAAAAATGAAAAATAAAAAATAAAAATGGATAATTCTGTAATTAAATAAATTAAAATGGTGTTATGTCATTGGTTGAAAGACATATTTTAAAGAAAGTAGTCTATGGATACAATTTTTTAAAAGTAATGAAAGACATATTTTACAGAAAAAGGTCGGATGGATACAATTTTTTAAAAGTAAAAAATGGTAAGGATATTATTGCAAACAATGCTAGATGTGTGAAATTAAGATAAACTATAAGGGTGTGGCAGATATTTTTCCTTTTTAAAATATCCAGAAAAAATATTTTGAAATAAAAGTAATCAAAGAACAATTTATTTATTTATTTATTTTTTTGTTCTCAAATTAATTCTAGAATATATTTAGTTATTTACCAAACAAATTTTTAGGTTTAAGAATATTCAAAGAACATTGTTCCAGCACAAACCTAAAAAAGACATTCTTCTAAAAAGAACATCGATTCAAAATAGAAACATTACCAAACGCTGCCTAACTATCAACTGGTACCTAATCGTGGCGTCACTAGCTAATTTATTTACACCTTAAGGCCTAGGTGCAGAAGTTTCTGGCCTGGTCCGGCCAGATTTGGTCCAGCCTAAATCCTAAATCCTACCCAAAAGCCTTTGAGCTGGACCTGTGGTTATCAAATTTTCTAGCTGGGCCTTGATCAATATTGTTCTAGGCCCACGAACAGCCAAACCGACCTCATATTTCTGGCCCAGCCCAACCGGTTACCAATTCGGCAATTCTCTATTTGTCTTGCATTAATTGATTTCAGAAGCCACGAGATGAGCAGTCGCAGAGTTCATCGGTTGGGGAATATTTGGCTGCGATTCATCTTCCAGATCATTAGATTGATCAATGCTAGTTGTCATCCATGGAACGGCAACTGCACCTCTCTGGTTGAAGCCGCGACAGAAGAGATCTGGATCCATGACGCAGAGATCCACCAAGTTGGACTTTTCGGGCGTTAGAGAAAGATGTGGGCCCAGATCCCTTGATGGGCTTCAAATTCATCAATGAGTGGGTTATTTTGGACTCTTATTCTTTATTTTTTGTAGTCTTTTCCTTTGTGCCTTGTTTCTTTCTACTTTATTCCTCGACCCCCACCTAGCCCCAATGAAAAAATGGAAAAAAAAGAAGATATTGCTTTTTTTGTGGACCCTTTATTTTTTTTATGATGGGAAAGAAAATCCACCACTGGGTTGTGTATGGATCTTGACCTTTCCCTGCGTCTAAATAAGAGCTCCCCTTCCCCCTTTGTACGAGTCTTGTGGGTCACTATTTAGAACATGATTGTTAAAATAAATAAATAAATAAATAATTATCTGTTGTTTAGTTCTTTAATTGTGATCCAATTGTTAGAATTTATTTAATGCATATACCAATGTATTGGCATGCACATCAAAATAACTCTAACTAGTGAATCACAGTTAAAATCCTTCCAACGACAAGAGACAGATTTGAATCCTGATTGCTAATGCCTTGTCAAAAGTTGCATTGTTCGTAGAGGTCGTGGGTTTGACCTGTACCACGCCACAGTGGGTGTTGGAATTCCCCAACACCTCGCTACCTCGGGCCTCTCACCCTTTGGATTGCTTGTGGGTTATGACCCCAAAAAAAAAAAAAAAAGAATAAAGATCAAGTAATATACTTCTATGTATATGATCATATATTTGTAAGATAGTTGACCTCAAGTATGGGTTCATCACTGAATCTGCACTAAAATTGCTATGTTTACAGCCTACAAAGCTGTATGACCTTAGGCTGGACCATTAAAGGAGCTCAAATTCGATTTAGTCTTATGAAATAAATAAATAAAAATTAAAAGAGGAAATGAAACAATACTATATACCCAGTCCAATTTTGGGGGGTTAACAATTTACTTAGGGTCATGATTGTTGATATTTCATTTTAAATCTTGGGAAACATCACGGCATAGTATATTAATTTAAGATTGTATCATCATGTGATTGAATATTGATCGCCAGATGCAAGTCATATACTTTTAATAATTTGATCGTAGATAAGATTTTATGATGTATTTATCATTATTAAAAAATAAAGAGAAAAATATTGTTGCTTCCCCCTATGGTATGTTTAAAGGATAAATGTCCCTAAACGTTTCTAAAAAAGACAAATGCCTCTCTTAGAAACACTACTAAAATACAAATAGACCCACATCATTAAGAATATTCCATTAGATACCTAGAGTAGGAGGCCAAATTTATTTTACTGACCAAATTAACCCTTTACAAAAGTGAAGTACCTTTTTTACCCTTATTGAAATAGAGTATCTAACTTCTGTTCAACCCTCATTTGAAACCCTAAAGCCCTGACCCTCAATCGCAATAACTCTGTTGCTGCAACCTGGTTCTCGAAATCCTTCTTAGCCCTACAACTTCATTCAAAACCCTGGATGCAACCTGGTGGCTAATAACAACTTTTATTCTTCCCTTCTTTTTCCCTATCGAAGCAACTGATGTGGGGTTTGTTAGAAGAACTCGCTACGAATGCAAGTTCTTACTCATCAAGCGTATCTCATTAAATCTACAAACAACTCTGAGTTTCCTTAGCTTCCTCTCACAATCTGCTCCACTCTCAGTGTTCTCTGTCTTTTCTTCTAAAGTGAGAACCAGTGGAACCCTGAACTCAGTAGCACCGATGGCTTGGAAGGGTTTAAGATCCTTGTTGAGAATAACCTGAGCCTTGATTCTGACCATTTGTTCAAGAGGATTTGTCAGTTGCTGGAAGAAACTTAGATGACCCCTGCCGATGTTGCAGAGTCTATGATTTCCCTGAGTACATATTCTATGTACTGACATGAGTACATATTCTAAATCAAAGATATGGGGATTCAGCTTATGCATTTTTTACCTATGGGCCCTACAAAAATGGATCGGGCTCCTCTCAAGTTCAGCATGAACTTGAGTAGAGCTAGTGTCGGGTGGGTGGCCGACACCTGACACTCCCTCAGATCCGACGGTTAATTTTGGTGAGAGTTGTTGTACGAAAAAGTTTAAAAAAAAAAAAAAAAAAAAGAACTCAACCATCGGATCTAAGGGCCACCCGACATTGTCTCGTCTCAAGTTCATTCCGAACTTGAGACGAGCTCAATTCTACAAAAATTGGCTGGACTAATATGTTTCTGAATGCAGGAGTGAAGATTCAAATCAAGTGAAGGCAAATAAAAGGAAGAGACAACATACAGCAAGAAGAGGAATACATGCATGCATAATGAAGATAAAGCCTGAATGCTCAATTATATTCTTTGTGCTTGAAAATTCATCAATATTGAATTTTGCCATGCCTACTTTTTCAAAATTTATCCTTGCTCTTGTGAAGATGCAAAATGTTCTTTGTAGGGTTTTCAAGTTAATTGTATTCATTATGAACTTTCCTATCGTATGGTCTCATCCGCAAATTGCAAGTGTTATTTGGAATCATTGCGTCTTTTAAAGTTTTTGATCATGTGAAACTGTTAAAGAGTCTTCCCATGTACAACGTGGGCTCACACCACTCACAGCAGCAGTTCCAAAGGCTCTCACCACTCAACACGACATTAGGTCTCTAACCAACACCATGTCATCGCGGATCCAAATCGTCTCATCCCTGAGATTCGGGAGGCGTGGCGGCGACCCCACTGGATGGTCGCCATGTGGGGGTCGGATGAATCTGACCCCTCCGTTCGAGCCGACACTCTCTTGTCGGCTCGGCTTGTCGGCTCGAACGAAGGGGTCGGATTCATTCGACCTCCACATGGCGACCATCCAGTGGGGTCGCCGCCACGCCTCCCGAATCTCAGGGATGAGACGATTTGAATCCTGTCATCGCAGTTCACTCCACTTCGACAACTGTCCTCTTATCTGTAAATCAATTACACAGAATTATCATATATTCTCGCCCAAGCAGAAATCAAAATTCGAATTAAAATAAGCTTCAAACCAAGATGTAATCACCTCCGATGATATCCTGAGATTATCTTGTAATTCAATCGACTCAAAACTCCCTCCTAGTTCCCCTCGTCACAAATAACTAACTCTCCCTCCTAGTTCCCCTCATCACAAATAACTAACTCCCAGTTGCCCAAATGGATGAACAAAATAGACAACTATTTAAACATGAAAATTTTCAATAAGAAAAGCATAACACCCCGTGAAACTCGAGCATAAACCTGGGACTGATGTCACACAGTTTCATCGTTGCTTATAGAACCAAACAAGCCAAAAAAAATTCCTATTCAAAAACTCCAAGACACAGAATGTGATATTGTATCATTTTTTGCCAAACTTTGAAAATCGAATGCTGGTTGGAGAGAACCGTATCATCTCTGTTCCATCGAAACAAAGTTGAGGGAGAATGAGAAGGAAGATGAGGGGATATTGGAATTAATTTTAGTTGGGATAGGAGTTATATTAGTCTCTTAACATTAATAGGTTTTTAAAATAATAAAACATTGAGAGTAAAATTGTCCATAGAAAAATTCATTTTAACACCGTTAAAAAAAAAGGGATGTGTAAGCACCCCATTTTTACTTTCTTTAATTAGGACAGCCATATTGGTGTGTAAATAGCAAGAGAGGGGAGGCGAGTGAAACTCTCTCAAACTAGCAGTCAATTAGTCTCTGTGTGCTCTCTACGGTGTTCTAAGGTGAGTCAAAGTGCCCCAGTGTGCAAGAGTTTTGGTGAATGGATTCAGAAAGGTTGCGGGTCAATTCAAGGTTTGGATGGTAAGCAGTGCCTTCGAGGCTGATTTTTGTGAGCTCCACAACAAGGTCATGGGCTATAATTTGCATGGATGCGTAGGACACATAATCATCTCCAAAATGAGACTAGAATCGCTTAATTCTGATGTCAGACGGAGAAGAGATCTCGATTTTAGTTGATTTGAAAGTGCAGAGGGTTTTTTTGTGTGCTAATTATCATAAATTAAGGGCTTTTGGGAGAATTATCATAAATTTGATTTGATCGCACTTCATTCGGCCATATCTTGATCATCCGAAGTCCGAATCAGGCGATTCAAATGCCAGTGTGCTCCATTGTCTGTCCTCTTCAAAGTGAACGTAAAGAATTTTGGGCAGAAGCCACCAGCGGGTCCCATGCAAAGTTGCTAGTAGGATTATTGTCTAAACTCCAATTCTTCATATCTTGATCATCCGAAGTCCAAATCAGGCGATTCAAGTGCCAGTATGCTCCATTGTCTGTCCTCTTCAAAGTGGACATAAAGAATTTTGGACAGAAGCCGCTAGCGGGTCCCATGCAAAATTGCCAGTAGGATTATTGTCAAAACTTCAATTCTTCATATTTTGTTCATCCAAAGTCTGAATCAATCGATTCAAGTGTCAGTGTGCTCCATTGCCTGTCCTCTTCAAAGTGACGTGAAGAATTTTGGGCAAAAGCAGTCAGCGAGTCCCATGCAAAGTTGTCAGTCGAATTATCGTCAAAGCTTCAATTCTTCATATTTTGGTCATCTAACGTCCGAATCAGGTGATTCGAGCACTAGTGTGCTCCTTTGTCAGTCCTCTTCAAAGTAGACGTGGAAAAATCTGAGACAGAGGCCGTTGAAATTTTTCATGCAGAATTGCAAGCTGAGAGGATCCATAATAGAGAGAGAAATCAATCCAGTCCATACTTACTCAGCCCAACCCAGCTCAAGCCCAATTAGTCCAACCCCGTCGAACTCAACCAGTTCAGCCTTACCCAGCCCAGACCAGCCCGGACCAAGTCGGTTCAACCCATGTGCTTGTATTTTTTGTTCATATGATATATTTTTCTGTGTTTTATTTTTTATATATTTATATATATATTTCTATAATATATATATATATATATATATATATGTATATATATATATATATATATATATATATATATATTTGTTTCGATAAAGAGGGAAAGCCCGATAAGGAGGAGAGAGAGAGAGAGAGAGAGAGAGAGAGAGAAAAGGAGACTGTAAGGAGAGAGAGAGAGGATGTGAAGAGAGATGAGGGAGAAAAGCCGAAAAGAGGGAAATGATTTCGGTGGAGGGAAAGATGGAGGTGCCGCCACTATCACACCCCAATTTTATACTATTCAGAATGGTGTGATGAACCGCCAATAAACCAACGGTTCAATCAGGATCTCGAATAGGCTGTGTCCGTTTGCTTAAACCATATACATCCACAACCATAATCAGAGTAAATAAACAATAGTGGAAGTCTTATATATTAAATGAACTAAGAGTCTAAAGATGATAATAAAATATTCAATTATCTTCAAAAATACTAAGACATAAAATAAAATAATTTAATCAATTACATCATCTGAATAATTTAAATGAAAATCTAATAAAAAATACAAGAGTTGCACTTGCATGACGAATCATGCGACTCCAGCACAACTTCAGTGTTCATCGCCGCCGCATGTCCATACATCGGAGTATTTATATAATCTTCTACGGTGGTACCTACATCATCAACTAAAAATATTCGACGTCGAAAGGGTGAGCACACATCATGGCTTAGTGAGCAAACAAAACAATGCAACAAACATATGCATGCATTCAATTCATATCTTTGGTCTAGTTCATAAGTTTGCAATGTGTTATAGAAAGGATAGGTGGTCGCCGCACCTCTATACACGAATGTATGGAACCGCCTAATGGATCAAACACCATTGCCGCTGTCATACCCCAATTCTGATCCAACCAGAATAGTGTGAGTGAACCGTCATTGAACCAACGGTTCACACCAGGATCTCGAATAGGCCGTGTCCACTCATACAAACCATTACACATAACCACAATCAGAATATAAATATACAGCGAAAGACTTTAAATAGAATGAACTGAGTATCTATTGATAATTTAAATAAATATCCAATTATCCAAATTCAAACACATAAAATAATATCCGTACATCCATTTAATCCAACCGAAAATAACTGAAAGAAATAAATAAAATCCGATCAAAGGTACACGCGGAAAGGGTACTCGCATGAAGCGTCATGCTCGTCCTCTCCTGCTTGCACATCCAGAGCAGCTACACCTCCATACACCGGAGCGTTCATGTAGTCATTCACCGTGTAACCTGCATCAGCATCTAAAAATAATGTACATACAAAGAGTGAGCTCACAACTTAGCTCAGTAAGACAATCAGACAGTTTCACAATATTATGCATGAGTAACAATCATTTTATGCTGTGGTATGGTTTTAAGTTTGCAATGTGCTATAGAAAGGTTTGGTGGCCCCCGCACCTCTATACACAAGTGTGTGGCACCGCATGGATCACACCCCCATTGGCCCACATACACCCATCATGGAATAGAGATAGAGCTAAGATACCCCCGTACCTCCCCTGATACTCTACCCATACCAGTACCTAAGCCCCTACTGGCCAGGGCTCGCAAACTGGGCTCGCAACTAACCAATCCTATATGTCATCAATGTATGCTCTATCCCAGCACAGTCGTCTACGGCATAGAGATAGAGCTAAGGCATTCCCACACCTCCCCTGATGCCCTATCCGCAACTAACCCACTAGGATAGAAACAATACGCAGGTAGACCCTATCCCAACATAACTCCCTACGGCATAGAGATAGAGCTAAAGCATCGTGGACAAGCCAGCATCGACCTCGGAGACCACAGTGCCACATAACCATGGTCAGGCCAGCATCAACATCGGAGACCACCGTACCACGACCTTCCCCTGATGCCCCACCCATACCAAGCACGTTAAGACAGAATACTACAAAAAGTGCTAGTGTGAAGAGCGATCCCAGGCCCATACCCCACTCCACACACTAACGAAAAACAACCACATGCTTAACAACCACATCCTATCAAAGCATGAACAATAATAATAACTGAAAGTAAAGGATGTCATGTGAATATGCACAAACATCACATCATAGATATTCAGGTGATTAACAACAACTTACTGTCCATTAATTATTAGGTTTAGGTCAGATTCTCTTACCTGACGCTCGTTCAATAACTTGCTCCACGTCGCAAGATCCAAACGATATGTCACAAAGTCCTACAACATTATTAGGGTTTCATTAGAATATTTTTCTTAGGGTTTCATGTTGGTCGAAAACCAACAAAAGTCCAAAACCAACCTTTCAGACCTGACCGGTCGCAACATACCGGTCGCAGCACTGTGAACAGACTGTCAACCGGTATAGTCGACCGGTATGTCTCCGGAAGACCATACACTTGGTTTTTCGACAACCGTCGATCATTCTCCATGGATTTCCAAGGTTTCCCCCATCCATTCTAAGTCTAAACTTGGAGTTAAAGTTATCCCCAACTCATTCAAGTCTCGTTTCGATGAATATCATCTCGAAACTCGAATCTAGGGTTTGACGGCAACTTAGGGTTTATTGGCCAATTTAGGGTTTTAGATCACCTACTTTGCATGGTATTGATCCACCCACACAACTAACATAGGGTAAGAAGATTGATTCAAACACTTACCGTTGACTGGCGTAGCGTGAGCGTCGTCAAACGGTAATGGCGCCACCTTCTTCTTCTTCCTAGCTCCTTCTCCTTTCCAACCTCTTTCTCTTCTCTAGGGTTTGCTAGAGACAATGGAAAGGATTTAAGGAGGTTTAAGGTGTATTTATAGGCTAGAATTAGGGTTTAGTAACCCTATTAGGATTAGGAAAATCTTAGAATTCGAAATCAGGAAAGTGGGACCCTCAGAAGTCAATTTCTAGATTTCCACACTTAGCTGCGCAGAGCTGACCGGTCGACTGGTACCAAGACCGGTACCATCGACCGGTCAACATAAAATTATGTTGATTCGATCGTCTTTGGTCCGATTTCATACATGTTTGTCATCCGCTCGTCCCGTCTGGCCCGGTGATGATCGAAAGACCTGTCACGACATCAAAACCAAGGTTTAGACTGGGTTTACGAAGTGCGGGTCTTACAGCCCCCCCCCCACATGCACCCACCATGGAATAGAGATAGAGCTAAAGTGCTTAGGACCGCACCGCATTACACTTCCCCTGATGCTCTACCCATACCAACACGTAAGCCCCTATTGGCGAGGGCTTGCAAACTAGGTTCGCAACTAACCAATCCTTGTGTCAAATAGTGTATCCAAGGCATCACCCCAGCATCCCTCAATACGTCCATAGAGATAGAGCTAAGGCCCCTCGACAAAGTCAGAGACTACACGGTCCGAGACCACCTCCCCTGATGCCCTACGACGTAATAGTTCTGCTAAGGTAATGGCGATACAACGATGTTAGTGGACAAGACTTGAGTAGAGATAGAGCTAGAGTCTGGTGACCAGGCTGAACCACAGTGTCACGTCCTCCCCCTGATGCCCCACTCGCATCAAGTACACTAACCACACACAAACATTCACATGCCTATTCCTAGCATCATCATCAACCTCATAAAATAAATAAACGGAAATTAAATATGCATGAACAGTAATAACAAGAATAGTGGATGACATGTTGTCACACCCCAATTCTGATCCAACCAGAATGGTGTGAGTGAACCGTCATTGAACCAACGGTTCACACCAGGATCTCGAATAGACCGTGTCCTCTCATACAAACAATTGCACATAACCACAATTAGAATGTAAATAATACAGCGGAAGTCTTTAAATGAATGAACCGAGAATCTATTGATAAATTTAAATAAAATATCCAATTATTCAAATTCAAACATAAGATATAATATTCTTACATCCACTTGATCCAACCAAAAATAATTAAAATAAATAAAAATCCAATCAAAGGTACACGTAGAAAGGGCACTCGCATGAAGCGTCATGCTCGTCCTCTCTTGCATCTACATCCAACGCAGCAACACCACCATACGCCGGAGCGTTCACATAATCGTCCATCGAGTAACCTGCATCAACATCTAAAATAATGTACGTACAAAGGGTGAGCTCACAACTTAGCTTAGTAAGACAATCAGACAGTTTCACAATATTATGCATGAGTAACAATCATTTTATGCTGTGGTCTGGTTTAAGTTTACAATGTGTTATAGAAAGGTTTGGTGGCCCCCGCACCTCTATACACGAGTGTGTGGCACCTCATGGATCACACCCCCATTGGCCCACATGCACCCATCATGGAATATAGATAGAGCTAAGATACCCCCGTACCTCCCCTGATGCTCTACCCATACCAGTACCTAAGCCCCTACTGGCCAGGGGTCGCAAACTGGGCTCGCAACTAACCAATCCTATATGTCATCAATGTACGTCCTATCCCAGCACAGCCGTCTACGGCATAGAGATAGAGCTAAGGCATCCCCGTACCTCCCCTAATGCCCTATCCGCAACTAACCCACTAGGATAAAAACATAACGCAGGTAGACCCTATCCCAACATAACTCCCTACGGCATAGAGATAGAGCTAAAGCATTCTGGACAAGCCAGCGTCGACCTCAGAGACCACAATGCCACATAACCATGGCCAGGCCAGCATCAACATCGGAGACCATCGTACCACGACCTTCCCCTGATGCCCCACCCGTACCAAGCATGTTAAGATAGAATACTACAAAAAGTGTCAGTGTGAGGAATGATCTCAGGCCCATGCCCCACTCCACACACCAACGAAAACAATCACATGCCTAACAATCACATCCTATCATGCATGAACAATAATAATAACGGAAAGTAAAAGATGGCATGTGAATATGCACAAACATCACATCATATATATTCAGTGTTAATAACAAAGATTTACTGTCCATTAATTATTAGGTTTAGGTCAGATTCCCTTACCTGACGCCCGTTTGATAGTTTGCTCCATGTCGCAAGATCCAAACGTGCTATCACAAAGTCCTACAATATTATTAGGGTTTCATTAGAATATTTTTCTTAGGGTTTCATGTTGGTGGAAAACCAACATGGTTACAAAATACCCTCACAGAGCTGACCGGTGGCATGTACCGGTCGCAGCTCTGTGGGGAAGACTGGCGACCGGTATGGTCAGCCGGTCCCCACAGACCAGCCCCCCGAAAGGTACCGGTGGCAACATACCGGCCGCACTATGTGCAACCGGTATAGTCGACCGGTATGTCTCCGGAAGACCATACTTGGGTTTTTCGACTGCCGTCGATCAATCTCTATGGATTTCCAGGGTTTCTCCTATCCATTCTAAGTCTAAGCTTTGAGTGAGAGTTATCTCTAACTCATTCGAGTCTAGTTTCGATGAATATCATATCGGAACTCGAATCTAAGGTTTGACGGCAACTTAGGGTTTTAAGGTTCAGTTAGGGTTTTAGATCAATACCTACTTTGCATAGTATTGATCCACCCCTATAACTATCCTAGAGTCATAGGGTAAGAAGAATAGTTAAAACACTTACCGTCGACTGGCGTAAAGTGAGCATCGTCGAACGGTAATGGCGGCACCTCCTTCTTCTTCTTAGCTCCTTCTCCTTTCCAACCTCCTTCTCTTCTCTAGGGTTTGTGTGAGACAATGGAAAGGATTTGAGGAGGTTTAAGGTTGTATTTATAGGCTAAAATTAGGGTTTAGTAACCCTAATAGGATTAGAAAAGTCTTAGGATTCGAAATCAGGAATGTAGGACCCTCAGAAGTCAATTTCTGGATCTCCGCACTCAGCTGCGCAGAGCTGACTGGTCGACCGGTACCAAGACCGGTACCATCGATCGGTCAACATAAAATCATGTTGATTTGATTGTCTTTGGTCCGATTTCGTACCTGTTTGTCATCCGCTCGTCCCGTCTGGCCCGGTGATGATCGGAAAACCTGCTACGACACAAAACCAAGGTTTATACCGGGTTTACGGAGTGCGGGTCTTACAACTCCCCCACCCTTAAAATAATTTCGTCCCGAAATTTGCATGTAGGTCTCACAACTCCCCCACCCTTAAAAGAAATTTTGGCCTCGAAATTTGAACGTACCTTAATCGTCGAAAAGATTAGGATACTCCTTCCTCATTGCGCTCTCCTCTTCCCAAGTAATTTCTTCGACATTTTGGCTTCTCCAATGCACCTTCACATAATGGATATCCTTGGTTCGAAGTTGTTGTACCTTTCGGCTTGAGAGCATCACAGGCACCACTTCAAATGTTAAGTCTTCAGTCAAGTCTGGGGGGTCTGCTGTCAAGATGTGCGATGGATCTCTGACATACTTTTTCAATAATGATACATGAAACACATCATGGACACTTGACATAGATGGTGGTAGAGCCAATTGATATGCTACGTTACCACGTCTAGCCAATATCTCGTACGGTCCCACATACCAGGGGCATAGCTTCCCCTTCTTACCAAACCTTTTCAGACCTCGCACCGGTAATATCTTCAAGAATACTTTGTCACCCACTGCAAACTCCAGATCTCGACGTTGGTTATCCGCATAGTGCTTCTGTCGAACTTGGGCTGTCTTTACTCTTTCTTTGATCTGATCAATCACTCGACAAGTTTCTTCAACAAACTCTGGTCCTACAATTCTTCTTTCTCCTACCTCGTTCCATAACAGAGGTGTACGACACTTCTTCCCATAGAGTGCTTCATATGGGGCCATCTGAATTGTAGCCTGATAGCTGTTGTTATAAGCGAACTCGATGAGTGATAGTTTCTCATCCCAAGCTCCCTTGAAATCTAATGCACAAGCTCGGAGCATATCTTCTAAAATTTGAATAGTTTGTTCTGACTGTCCGTCCGTCTGAGGGTGAAAAGCTGTACTGAACTTCAACTTTGTTCCCATAGCTTTCTGTAATCCTTCCCAGAACTTTGATGTAAAACGGGGATCTCTGTCAGATACCATACTCTCTGGGACGCCATGAAGTCTGACTATATTATCAACATATAACTTGGCCAGTTTCTCCATGGTATACTGAGGTCTGACCGCAATAAATCGAGCTGTCTTGGTGAGTCGGTCGACTATAACCCAAACTGCATCCACTGACCTTGGTGTCAAAGGTAGGCCAGTGACGAAATCCATGGTGATACAATCCCACTTCCATGCAGGTTCCGGTAATGGCTGTAGTAAACCTGCGGGTCTCTGCCTTTCTGCTTTAACTTGTTGACAATTTAGACATTGGAACATGAAACGAGCTATATCTGCTTTCATACCCCTCCACCAATATAGTCTTCTTAAATCATGGTACATTTTGGTACTTCCTGGATGTACCGAATATGGAGTGTAATGAGCTTCAGTCATAACTTCGATCTACGATATTGCAGTATTCACTCTCAGGTATACATAACCGTCCACGATACCTGAGTACCTTGTCTGAATCCAATGTAAAGTCAGAATTGCTCGTACCCTTCTATAAGTCTTCTTGCACTGTCTTGAGATGTGGATCCTGTAGGATTGCTACCTTGACTTCATCAACTAGATCCGATGAGATCTTCAAAGCGGCGAACATCATGGTGAACTTATGAATTAAGCTTTGCTCAACTGGATCTTCTGCAGTCTCTATAATATGTTCTTCATCAATTTCCATTGAACTTGAGGCTGCAGCACACAATGCAGCATTTGTACTTGGCCCGGCCTCAGGTTTCGATGCCCACTTTTTGCTTAAGGCGTCAGCCACAATATTTGTTTTGCCCGGATGGTACTGGATGTCACAATCATAATCTTTTTAACAATTCCATCCATCTCCTTTGTCTCATATTCAGATCCTTCTGAGTGAAAAGATAAGTTAAGCTCTTGTGATCTGACTTAATCTGAAACTTCTCACCGTACAAGTAGTGTCTCCAAGTCTTGATTGCATGTATAACCGCTGCTAACTCCAAATCATGCGTAGGATAGTTCTTCTCATGCTCTTTTAACTGTCTTGATGCGTAAGCAATCACCTGTTCTCCTTGCATCAATACACACCCGATACCCAACCCTGAAGCATCCGTATATAAAGTAAACGGTACGTTTGGTTCTGGGATGGTCAAGATAGGTGCAGAGACTAGTCTTGACTTCAAAGTCTGAAAACACTTCTCGCATTCATCTGTCCATATGAATTTCTCCCCCTTCTTGGTCAATCTGGTGAGTGGAACAGTGATCCTGGAGTAGTCTTCCACGAACCTTCTATAATAACCAGCCAACCCAAGGAAACTACGAATCTCCGCAACAGATTTTGATGCTTCCCATCCTACTATAGCAGCTATCTTACTTGGATCAACCTTGATACCGTCTTCAGATACTACATGGTCCAAGAAAGCCACTTCCTTCAGCCAAAACTCGCACTTCTTGAACTTAGCATAAAGCTTCTCTTGTCTTAGCCGTTGTAGGGCTGCTCTTAAGTGTGTTGTATGAGCCTCCATGTCCTTTGAGTAGACCAATATGTCATCGATGAATACGATGACCGAAGTATCCAACATATCATGAAACACTCAGTTCATCACTTCCATGAACGACGCTGGGGCGTTGGTCAACCCGAATGACATAACTAGAAACTCATAATGCCCATACCTCGTCCTGAAAGCAGTCTTCGGAATATCTCCGGCCTTGATCTTCAGTTGGTGATACCTCGATCGGAGATCAATCTTCGAGAAAACCTTTGCACCCTGCAATTGATCGAACAGATCATCGATTCTAGGCAAAGGATACCGATTCTTGATCGTCAACTTGTTCAGTTCACGGTAGTCAATGCATAGTCTTATACTTTCGTGCTTCTTCTTTACAAATAATACAGGTGCTCCCCAAGGTGATATGCTAGGTTGTATGAAACCCTTATCCAACAATTCTTATAACTGGGTCTTTAACTCCTTTAACTCGGTAGGGGCCATCCTGTATGGTGCTTTAGACACCGGCGCCAAACCTGGCATAAGGTCTATCACAAATTCTGTAGCCCTGTCCGATGGTAGACCTGGGAGTTCGAAACACATCTGGGAACTCTCAAACCACATCTATATCTTCCATCTTGTGTGACTCCGCCGTGATGTCGACTACAGATACTAGATACCCCACTCCCCCTTTCTCTAAGGATCTCTTAGCTTTTAGGGCGGAGAGGATCAACTTCCGCTTCCTAGGTAACTTGGTACCAGTGAAGCTATACTCCTTCCCCTTTTTGTCTGTAAGCACAAGCTTCCTTTCACCACATAATAGGATAGTTGAATGATGGCCTAGCCAATCCATTCCCAAGATGACATCAAAGTCTGCCATCTCGAGTAGCACCAAACTTGCTTCTAAGTCTCGGCCCTCAATACATACTGTACATGGTCCATAATATTCAGTCAAAGCCACTTCGACTCTTAGCAGAGAGCGAACTATCAAGCTTGGGTTCAAGTGCTTAACTGGTAACTCCATTCGCTTCCCAAAGAAAATAGAAACAAAGGAGTGCGTGGCCCCAGAGTCAAATAGTACTCTGGCAGGTATACCAGCTACATTAATAATTCTTGAAATTTTATTATCCCTTAGTTCTACATGCGCATACACACAATGAAATAGTAAGCTAAATAGTAAGGGATAGAGTCATACTAGTGACCACATCGGGTGATGCGGCTGCCTCTTCGGTAGTGACCGCATATACTTTTCCTTGCTGGGGAGGTTGCTTCCTAGGTAGAGTGCAGGTCTAAGCAATATGACCCACTTGCTGACAGTTGAAACATTTAATGTTCGGGTTGTGTCCAGTGAACTGTGACACAGGTGGTGCCGTATTGTTCCTTGCGAGCCTTTGTAGCGGTCCCGAGCCCTGTATGGGCGGAAAGGTCTATTGTTACCGCCACCCAAACTCTCAATAGCGGGTCTCTTCACTCCTCTGTTCTGTGCAAAGAAGTTGTCCCTCTGACTAGATTCTATCACTCTCACAACCTGCACAGTCTCATTGTAAATTTTCTTGTCCAGACCCAATATATGCTCTCTGATGCCTCCACGTAGTCCCATGGTGAACATACGTGTCTTGGTCTCTTCCTCTTGCATACTTGTTGGTGCAAAAAAAAATAACTCCTCGTACCTTTGCTGGTAAGCATCCACAGTCGACTGAGACTGTTGTAGATTGAGGAACTCCCTCTCCATCTGATCCCTGAAACTCTTCGGGAAGTATTTATCGAAGAAGGCAACTTTGAATGCTTCCCAATCCACTTGTGTATGCTTCATCTCTAGATATGCCCGTGTAGAATTCCACCAAGCATTCACATCTTCCTTCAGCATATGAGTGGCAAACAGGACCTTTTCATCCTCTGAACAAGTCATCAGTCGAAAATTCTTCTCAATTTTTGCAATCCACTGTGCTGGCCACAATGGTTTCCCTGTTTTACCTGTGAATGAAGAAGGCTTCAGCTTTAGGAATCTGTCCACCGCC
This sequence comes from Protea cynaroides, assembly GCA_028583415.1. Taxonomy (NCBI): domain Eukaryota; kingdom Viridiplantae; phylum Streptophyta; class Magnoliopsida; order Proteales; family Proteaceae; genus Protea; species Protea cynaroides. Next base: position 106,407,940 of record CM053276.1, read on the forward strand.
TGACTCAGATCGTGATGTCCCTGTGTATTCATTCCGTACCATGGTGGTGGATACGGATAGACTCTCTGATAGGCAGAAGACGACGGGAACTGGTGCGGTGGTGGTACATTCTGGGGTTGACCCATCGGCCCTGGCCTACCATGCGTCGGCTGTGTAGTATTATTCCCTCCAGACTCGGGCGTACCTCCAGTGGGAACAGAACCCGGTGGCCTGAACATCTTCAATATCTCGCTCAGGAATTCTTTCTGCTGAGCTTGCATTTGATAGACCAGATTTGTAACAATGGTCTCAGAATTCCTGTGAGGTGGGCCAGGCAAATTTGTCGGTACCCGTGGAGCCTGCTCTTCCTCAGCTACCAGGCTAGGCACTCTCACATAGCCTGGTTCAACCTGCTCTTCTTCCTCGAGGCCCATCCTAGCCTGGTAACGCTTTCGACCCCTACGACCGTTTTCGCCCACCATCTCAAACTATTCTGTTTGGATCTGAGAAGAAGACATAACACGTGAGAATGAAACAATAGTAGTGGTGTTAGTCTTGAACAATGTAAGGCGAAACAGTCGAAAAGTAGAATTTAAATCTACAAAAATTTTCAAAATTTTCATGATTTTTTTTTTCTGGCTGTTTTATAGCTGACCGGTCGCAACATACCGGTCGCTACTCTGTAGAAAGTGGTGCGACCGGTATAGTCGACCGGTCAGAATGAAAATTCTGACCGAGACATAGCGGTCGCAGCCCTGTAGGGGTACCGGTCGACTATACACCGAGACATAGCGGTCGCAGCCCTGTAGGGGTACCGGTCGACCAGTATAGTCGACCGGTATGCCCAGAAAGGGCTTTAAAATCGCAAAAAGTGAGATTTTTCTCACTTTTCTTTCCTTCCTTTCCTCCGGTGGCGATTCTCCTCTGGATTCTGAGTTGCTACAGTCCGACCGGTGACCTTAGAAGCCGATTTCTTCCATTCAAGACTTAGAACATTGTCTCCAGGTAGGTCTCTTCCCTCTCTAACAAGTTTTTATAAATTTTTCATATCGTCTTTATTTAGAATTCTAGGTTTTTCTTTGATTGAGAGATTCCAACCATAGGAACTCTTTTCCTTCGGCTTAGAAAGGGTTTAGGGACCCCTAAGAGCAAAAGCCCTCAACCAATTTGAGGTTTCACCGAACGGTTTTTGGAAAAATCGAATTTTTACAATTTTTTACCTAGGTTTTCAAAATTTTCAAATTTTCTTGATTTTTTCATAAATTCTTGAAATTTCTTGCTGTAATTGCCTGAGTTTGATTTGTTGAAGAGTGTGGGGGTTATGTAAGTCCTCCTCCCCAAGTTTTTGGGTGAGTTTGAGGCTTTTTCCCAAATTACTGTTGTTATGCTGCCGAAATTTCGATAAAATCTAACATTTTTCTTCTTATTTTCTCTTTGTTTTGCAGTTTACATGGCTCCACGACGTGCTCTTGGCAAACGTCCTCATGGCTCGAGCGTGCGCACTCCTCAGCCACCAGCTCCACAACTCGATGAGCATTGGTTCCGTTCCTTGGAGGCACAAGCTCGTTTCCCCTGGTTTGATAGCAAAAACATCGAATCTGGGCGGCAAGTTAACTTGGATCAGTTGGACAGGTTCGATGTGCGAGCAGCTTTTGACGCGCTTGGGTGGGTGCCTGTAATCTCCTGCACAGATACCACTCGTCCCAACCTGGTTAAGCATTTTTATGCTAACCTGGAGCTTCATGGGGATGTCAACAATCCCAATCAGGGTAGGGACTTGCGCATCTCCAGCTACGTCAAGGGTGTCCATATCTCCTTCGACACTCACCGGTTGGCTGACCTGCTGGGAGTACCCAATGATGGAGACCTAGTGTACTGCCCTCCAAAGGTGAAGGGCTATCTGAGTGAGGACCTACGCCGAGAGATAGCAGAGCAGATCCTAAATCCTGGGGCTCCTATGAAGGCGGCTAGTCTGAAGCCCCTAGCTTGAGTCTATAGCCGCATCATCCAGCACAACATTGTGCCCCAGAGCGGCCACTACAGTGAGTTATCTCAGCTCACTCAGTACATCACCTACTGCGTCTGCACCGGGGAGCGGGTCTCTCTCCCTTACCTCATCATCCGGACCATGCATCAGGCGACCCTGGCCGATCAGGCCAGTAACCTTCCATACGGTCGTCTCATCACCTTCCTTCTACGTCGCCTAGGTGTGAGCATGAGAGGCGAGGTGACTGTTGAGGATACCATGACATCCGACATCGACTGGGATGCCATTCTGAGGATGCAGATGGACAATCTGCCCATTAGCGACAATGAGTTGGAGGCTCGCCCTCGCCCACTCAGGAGGGTAGCAGCCGCAGCAGCAGCAGCAGCCAATGCAGCCTATGCAGCAGAGGCCGAGCGTGATGATGACGAGGATAGGGCAGAGGGTGTACTAGCGCCAGCTCCACAGCCTACACTTGCAGCACCACCATCTACATCTATAGCTGGACCATCTCATCCCCCTCCAGACCCGGTGTTGAGCATGTTTACTGAGATCAGGGACACCCAGAGGGTCATCCTCGAGGCTCAGCGAGAGATGGGTCAAGAGCTGGGACGTCTGGCACGTAGCCTACGGGTGACACAGGACCAGGTACACTGGCTTAGGGTCGCTTACGAGCGAGACTATGACATAGCGGACCCTATTCCTCCTAGGCCCCCTAGCCCCTGATTGTCCCTTTTATTTTTCTCTCCTATGACTGTTTATATAACAGGGTAACTGTCCGATTTGTGGACTGTACCCTGTAGCACTATTTCATTTGATACTCATTTTCTATTTAATGAAAGTTTTTATGGTTTTTCCTAACTAGTGCATGGGTATCATTAAAATTCCATATTTAATACAGTATATTATGCACTTTCTTAATCAGTCTCTGGTATCAAACAATGCTTACGGTGTGTCTGTATTAAAATTTTTAAATTTTTCCAAACTCAGTTCATCGACTTAGTTAAGTGCAATATGGTCTGTCGACAGAGCCCGAGGGATCTGATACCAAGTTGTTACACCCCAATTCTGATCCAACCAGAATGGTGTGAGTGAACCGTCATTGAACCAACGGTTCACACCAGGATCTCGAATAGGCCGTGTCCTCTCATACAAACTATTGCACATAACCACAATCAGAATATAAATAATACAGTGGAAGTCTTTAAATGAATGAACCGAGAATCTATTGATAAATTTAAATAAAATATCTAATTATTCAAATTCAAACATAAGATATAATATTCTTACATCCACTTGATCCAACCGAAAATAATTAAAATAAATAAAAATCCAATCAAAGGTACACGCAGAAAGGGCACTCGCATGAAGCGTCATGCTCGTCCTCTCCTGCATGTACATCCAACGCAGCAACACCACCATACGCCGGAGCGTTCACATAATCGTCCACCGAGTAACCTGCATCAACATCTAAAACAATGTACGTACAAAGGGTGAGCTCACAACTTAGCTCAGTAAGACAATCAGACAGTTTCACAATATTATGCATGAGTAACAATCGTTTTATGCTCTGGTCTGGTTTAAGTTTACAATGTGCTATAGAAAGGTTTGGTGGCCCCCGCACCTCTATACACGAGTGTGTGGCACCTCATGGATCACACCCCCATTGGCCCACATGCACCCATCATGGAATAAAGATAGAGCTAAGATACCCCCGTACCTCCCCTGATGCTCTACCCATACCAGTACCTAAGCCCCTACTGGCCAGGGCTCGCAAACTGGGCTCGCAACTAACCAATCCTATATGTCATCAATGTACGCCCTATCCCAGCACAGCCGTCTATGGCATAGAGATAGAGCTAAGGCATCCCCTGTAGAACCTACATGCAAATTTCGGGACGAAATTTCTTTCAAGGGTGGTGGAGTTGTAAGACCCGCACTCTGAAAACACGGTCTAAACCTTGGTTTTGTGTCGTGACAGGTCTTCTGATCATCATCGAGCCAGACGGGGCAAGCGGATAACAAACAGGTACAAAATCAGACCAAAGTCGACCAATTATATCTGAGTTTAGGTATACCGGTCGATGGTACCGGTCTTGGTACCGGTCGACCGGTATGGCCTTTACAGCTATGTGCGGGAATCTGGAAATTGGTCTCTGCGGGTCCCGCTTTCCTGATTTCAAATCCTAGAAGTTTCCTAATCCTAGTAGGGTTACTAAACCCTATTTTTAGCCTATAAATACACCCTTAAGCCTCCTCAAATCCTTTCCATTGTATCTCACAAACCCTAGAGAAGAGAAAGAGGTTGGAAAGGAGAAGGAGCTAGGAAGAAGAAGGAGCCGCCATTACCGTTCGACGAAGCTCACACTACGCCTATCAACGGTAAGTGTTTGAATCCATCTTCTTACCCTATGTTAGTTGTGTGGGTGGATCAATACCATGCGAAGTAGGTATTGATCTAAAACCCTAAATTGGCCAATAAACCCTAAGTTGCCGTTAAACCATAGATTCGAGTTTCGAGATGATATTCATCGAAACGAGACTTGAATGAGTTGGGGATAACTCTAACTCAAAGCCTAGACTTAGAATGGATAGGAGAAATCCTGAAAAATCCATGGAGGATGATCGACGGCAGTCGAAAAACCCATGTGTGGTCTTCCGGAGACATACCGATCGACTATACCGGTTGCACATAGTGCGAACGGTATGTTGCGACCGCTACCTCTCTGGAGGTTGTCTGTAGGGACCGGCTGACCATACCGGTCGCCAGTCTTTTCCACAGAGCTGCGACCGATATATGCCACCGGTCAGCTCTGTGAGGGTATTTTGTAACCATGTTGGTTTTCGACCAACATGAAACCCTAAGCAGTATATTCTAATGAAACCCAAATAATATTGTAGGACTTTGTGACTTATCGTTTGGATCTTGCGACGTGGAACAAGCTAACCAACGAGCGTCAGGTAAGGGAATCCGACCTAAACCTAATAATTAATGGACAGTAAATCGTTGTTAATCATTGAATATCTATGATGTGATGTTTGTGCATATTCACATGCCATCCTTTACTTTCAGTTATTATTACTGTTCATGCATTGATAGGATGTGATTGTTAGGCATGTGATTGTTTTCGTTGGTGTGTGGAGTGGGGCATGGGCCTGAGATCGCTCTTCACACTAGCACCTTTTGTAGTATTCTGTCTTAACATGCTTGGTACGGGTGGAGTATCAGGGGAAGGTCGTGGTACGGTGGTCTCCGATATTGATGTTGTCCGGGCCATTGTTATGTGGTACTGAGGATTCCGAATCGACGCTGGCTTGTCCACAATGCTTTAGCTCTATCTCTATGCCATAGGGAGTTATGTTGGGATAGGGTCTACTTGCGTATTGTTCTATCCTAGTGGGTTAGTTGCGGATAGGGTATCAGGGGGAGGTGAGGTATTGTGGTCTCCGGCCCGGCCTGCACGCTCTAGCTCTATCTCTATGCCGTAGACGGCTGTGCTGGGATAGAGCATACATTGTTGACATATAGGATTGGTTAGTTGCGAGCCCAGTTTGCGAGCCCTAGCCAGTAGGGGCTTAGGTATTGGTATGGGTAGAGTATCAGGGGAGGTGCGGGTATACCTTAGCTCTATCTCTATCCCATGATGGGTGCATGTGGGTTGGTGGTAGTGTGATCTACTGTGCGATGCCACACACTCGTGTATAGAGGTGCGGGGGCCACCAAACCTTTCTATAGCACATTGCAAACTTAAAACCAGACCACAGCATAAAATGATTGTTACTCATGCATAATATTGTGAAACTGTCTGATTGTCTTACTGAGCTGTGTTGTGAGCTCACCCTTTGTACACATCTTGTTTTAGATCTGGATGCAGGTTATACTGTGGACGATTACGTGAACGCTCCGGCGTATGGAGGTATAGCTGCTCTGGATGTACAAGTAGGGGAGGACGAGTATGATGCTTCATGCGAGTGCCCTTTCTGCGTGTACCTGTGATGAATTTTTATTTGTTTCAGTTATTTTTGGTTGGATTAAAGTGGTGTAAGAGATATTATATTATGTGTTTGATTTGAATAATTGGATATTTTATTTAAATTATCAATAGATACTCGGTTCATTTTATTTAAAGTCTTCCACTGTATATTTATATTCTGATTGTGGTTATGTGTAATGGTTTGTATGGGTGGACACGGCCTATTCGAGATCCTGGTGTGAACCGTTGGTTCAATGACGGTTCACTCACACCATTCTGGTTGGATCAGAATTGGGGTGTGACAACTTGGTATCAGAGCTCTCGGGCTCTGTTCCAACAAACCATATTGCACTTAACTGAGTCGATGAACTGAGTTAGGAAAAAATTTAAAAATCTTAATACAAACACACCCTAAGCATTGTTTGATACCTGAGACGGACTAAGAAAGAGAATAATGTACTATTTTAATTATGAAACTTAACATGTGCACATAGACTAGTTAGGTGAAACCATGAAACTTTCATTAACTAAGAAAATGAGTATCTGATAAAATAGTGCTACAAGGTACGGTCCACAAACCGGACAGTTACCATGTTATATGTAAAACAGTCATGAGTAAGTGAAAGAAAAATCATGGGGTAGGGGGCCTAGGAGGTATGGGGTCCGCTATATCATAATCCCGCTCATAGACGACCCTGAGCCAGTGCACCTACTCCTGAGTGACTCTGAGGCTGCGAGCAAGGCACCCCAAGTCACGGCTCATCTCATGCTGAGCATCCCAAAACTCCGTGAACATACCTATCACGGTATCGGGAGGAGGCTGAGATGGTCCCGCTGCATGTGCCAGGCCCTCCTTATAGGAACTCTGAGACCATTGTTACAAACCTGGTCTATCAGATGCAAGCTCAACAGAAGGAATTCCTGAGCGAGGTACTGAAGATGCTCAGGCCAACAGGTTCTGTTCCCGCTGGAAATACGCCCGAGTCTGGAGGAAATAATACTACCCAACCGATGCAGAGTAGCCCAAGGCCGAGGGGCCAAGCACAGAACATACCACCACCGCATCGGTTTCCGTCGCCTTCTGCTTACCCGGGGGCTTATCCGTACCCACCACCATGGTACGGAGCAGACACGCAGGGACAGCATGATCTGAGCAGGTCAGTGGACAGATTCTTGAAGTTGAAACCTTCATCGTTCACGGGCAGGACAGGGAAACCATTGTGGCCAGCACAGTGGGTTGCTGAAATGAAAAAGAACTTCCGACTGATGACTTATACTGAGGAGGAAAAGGTTCTGTTTGCCACTCATATGCTGAGAGAAGACGCAAATGCTTGGTGGAATTCTACACGGGCATATCTGGAGAATAAGTATACACTGGTTGATTGGGAAGTGTTTAAAGCGGCTTTCTTCGACAAATATTTCCCAAAGAGTTTCAAAGATCAAATGGAGAGAGAGTTTCTCAATCTGCAGCAGTCTCAGTCGACCGTAGACGCCTATCAGCAGAGGTACGAAGAGCTATTTTTCTTCGCACCGGCCAGTATGCAGGAGGAGGAGACCAAGACACGTAGGTTCACCATGGGACTACGTGGAAGCATCAGAGAGCACCTTTTGGGTCTGGACAAAACCTGCGAGAAATAACCCGGCACCACCTGTGCCACAGTTCGCTAGACCCAACCCAAATGTCAAATGCTATAACTGTCAGCAGCTGGGACATGTTGCAAGAAACTGCACACTACCTAAGAAGCAAGCTCCCCAGCAAGGAAGAGTTTATGCGGTCACCACTGAAGAGGCAGCCGCATCACCTGATGTGGTAACTGGTACGACTTTATCCCTTACTATTTGGTTTATTCTTTCAGTTGCATGAGCATGTAGAACTAAGGGGCAATATATTCCAGGAATTGTAAATGTAGCTGGTTTACCCGCCAGAGTATTATTTGACTCTGGGGCCATGCACTCCTTTGTTTCTATTTCTTTTGGGAAGCGAATGGAGTTACCAATCAAGCATTTGAACCCAAGCTTGATAGTTCGCTCTCCACTAGGAGTTGAAGTGGCTTTGACCAAGTATTATGGACCATGTACTGTAAGTATTGAGGGCCGAGACTTAGAAGCAAGCCTAGTAATACTTGAGATGGCAGACTTTGATGTCATTTTGGGGATGGATTGGCTGAGCCATCATTCGGCCGTCCTTTTATGTGGTGAAAGGAAGCTTGTGCTTACTGACAAAGAGGGAAGGGAATATAGTTTCGCGGGGATCAAGCTATCCAGGAAGCGGAAGCTGATCCTCTCCGCCCTAAAAACTAAGAGATGCTTGGAGAAAGGGGGAGTGGGTTATCTCAGATATCGTAGTCGATCTCACGGCAGAGTCACTCAAGATGGAAGATATAAATGTGGTTCGGGAGTTTCCAGATGTATTTCCAGAAGATCTCCCAGGTTTACCACCAGACAGGGCTACAGAATTTGTGATAGACCTTATGCCAAGTTCGGCGCCGGTGTCCAAAGCACCATACAGGATGGCCCCGACCGAGTTAAAGGAGTTGAAGACCCAATTACAAGAATTACTGGATAAGGGCTTCATACGACCTAGTATATCGCCTTGGGGAGCACCTGTATTATTCGTCAAGAAGAAAGATGGAAGTGTACGACTATGTATTGACTACCGTGAGCTGAACAAGTTGACGATCAAGAATCGGTATCCTTTGCCTAGGATCGATGATCTGTTCGATCAGCTGCAGGGTGCAAAGGTTTTCTCGAAGATCGATCTCCGATCGGGGTATCACCAATTGAAGATCAAGGCCGGAGATATTCCGAAGACTGCCTTCAGGACGAGGTATGGGCATTATGAGTTTCTAGTTATGTGTTTTGGGTTGACCAATGCTCCAGCGTCGTTTATGGAACTGATGAACCGAGTGTTCCATGATATGTTGGACACTTCGGTCATCGTATTCATCGATGACATATTGATTTACTCTAAGGACATGGAGACTCATACAGCGCATTTGAGGGTAGCCCTACAACGGCTGAGAGATGTGATGCTTTATGCAAAATTCAAGAAGTGCGAGTTTTGGCTGAAGGAAGTGGCTTTCTTGGGACATGTTGTATCTGGAGACAGTATCAAGGTTGATCCAAGTAAGATAGCTGCTATAGTAGGATGGGAAGCACCAAAATCTGTTGCGGAGATTCGTAGTTTCCTTGGGTTGGCTGGTTATTATAGAAGATTCATGGAAGATTACTCCAGGATCGCGGTTCCCCTCACCAGATTGACCAAGAAGGGAGAAAAATTCATATGGACAGATGAGTGCGAGAAGTGCTTTTAGACTTTGAAGTCAAGACTAGTCTCTGCACCTATCTTGACCATCCCAGAACCAAGCGTACCGTTTACTTTATATACGGATGCTTCAGGGTTGGGAATTGGGTGTGTTCTGATGCAAGGAGAACAGGTGATTGCTTACGCATCAAGACAGTTAAAGGAGCATGAGAAGAACTATCCTACGCATGACTTGGAGCTAGCAGCGGTTATACATGCAATCAAGACTTGGAGACACTACTTGTACGGTGAGAAGTTTCAGATCAAGTCAGATCACAAAAGCTTAACTTATCTCTTCACTCAGAAGGATCTGAATATGAGACAGAGGAGATGGCTGGAATTGTTAAAAGATTATGATTGCGACATCCAGTACCATCCGGGTAAAGCAAATGTGGTGGCTGACGCCTTAAGCAGAAAGTGGGCATCGAAACCTGAGGCAGGGTCAAGTACAAATGCTGCATTGTGTGCCGCAGCCTCTAGTTCAATCGAAGGTGACGAAGAGCATATAATTGAAACTGCAGAAGATCTAGTTGAGCAAGGCTTGATTCATAAGTTCACTATGATGTTCGCCGCATTGAAGATCTCACCGGGTCTAATTGATGAAGTCAAGGTAGCAATCCTACAGGATCCATATCTCAAGACAGTGCAGGAAGACTTAGAGAAGGGTACGTGCAATCCTGACTTTACCTTGGAATCAGACAAGGTACTCAAGTATCGCGGACGGTTATGTATACCTGAGAGCGAAGACTGCGATATCAAAGGTCGAGTTATGACTGAAGCTCATTACACTCCATATTCGGTACATCCAGGAAGTACCAAGATGTACCATGATCTAAGAAGACTATATTGGTGGAGGGGTATGAAAGCAGATATAGCTCGTTTCGTATTCCAATGTCTGAATTGTCAACAAGTGAAAGCGGAAAGGCAAAGACCCGCAGGTTTACTACAGCCGTTACCAGAACCTGCATGGAAATGGGATTGTATCACCATGGATTTCGTCACTGGCCTACCTTTGACACCAAGGTCAGTAAATGCAGTTTGGGTTATAGTAGATCGACTCACCAAGACAGCTCGATTTATTGTGGTCAAACCTCAGTATACCATGGAGAAACTGGTCAAGTTATATGTTGATAATATAGTCAGACTTCATGGCGTTCCAGAGAGTATAGTATCTGACAGAGATCCCCGTTTTACATCGAAGTTCTGGGAAGGGTTACAGAAAGCTATGGAACCAAGTTGAAGTTCAGTACAACTTTTCACCCTCAGACAGACGGACAGTCAGAGCGAACTATTCAAATTTTGGAAGATATGCTCCGAGCTTGTGCATTAGATTTCAAAGGAGCTTGGGATGAGAAGCTATCACTTATCGAGTTTGCTTACAACAACAGCTATCAGGCTACAATTCAGATGGCCCCATATGAAGCTCTCTATGGAAAGAAGTGTCGTACACCTCTGTTATGGAACGAAGTGGGGGAAAGAAGAATTGTAGGACCGGAGTTTGTTGAAGAAACTTGTCGAGTGATTGATCAAATCAATGAGAGAGTAAAGACAGCTCAAGTCCGACAGAAGCATTATGCGGATAATCGACGTCGAGATCTAGAGTTTGCAGTGGGTGACAAAGTATTCTTGAAGGTGTCACCGGTGCGAGGTCTGAAACGGTTTAGTAAAAAGGGAAAACTATGCCCCAGGTATGTGGGACTGTATGAGATATTGAATCGGCGTGGTAATGTAGCATATCAATTGGCTCTACCACCATCTATGTCTAGCGTTCATAATGTGTTCCATGTATCATTACTGAAGAAGTATGTCAGAGATCCATCGCATATCTTGATCGCTGATCCTCTAGACTTGACTGAAGACTTAACTTTCGAAGTCGTGTCTGTAATGCTCTCAAGCCGAAAAGTTCAGCAACTTCGAACCAAGGATATCCACTATGTGAAGGTGCATTGGAGAAGCCAAAATGTGGAGGAAATTACTTGGGAAGAAGAGAGCGCGATGAGGAAGGAGTACCCTAACCTTTTTTATGATCAAGGTACGTTCAAATTTTGAGGCCGAAATTTCTTTTAAGGGTGGGGGAGTTGTAGAACCTACATGCAAATTTCGGGATGAAATTTCTTTTAAGGGTGGTGGAGTTGTAAGACCCGCACTCTGAAAACCCGGTCTAAACCTTGTTTTTGTATCGTGACAGGTCTTCCGATCATCATCGAGCCAGACGGGGCAAGCGGATAACAAACAGGTACAAAATCAGACCAAAGTCGACCAATTATATCTGAGTTTAGGTATACCGGTCGATGGTACCGGTCTTGGTACCGGTCGATCGGTATGGCCTGCACAACTATGTGCGGGAATCTGGAAATTGGTCTCTGCGGGTCCCGCTTTCCTGATTTCAAATCCTAGAAGTTTCCTAATCCTAGTAGGGTTACTAAACCTTATTTCTAGCCTATAAATACACCCTTAAGCCTCCTCAAATCCTTTCCATTGTCTCTCACAAACCCTAGAGAAGAGAAAGAGCTTGGAAAGGAGAAGGAGCTAGGAAGAAGAAGGAGCCGCCATTACCGTTCGACGAAGCTCACACTACACCTGTCAACGGTAAGTGTTTGAATCCATCTTCTTACCCTATGTTAGTTGTGTGGGTGGATTAATACCATGCGAAGTAGGTATTGATCTAAAACCCTAAATTGGCCAATAAACCCTAAGTTGCCGTCAAACCATAGATTCGAGTTTCGAGATGATATTCATCGAAACGAGACTTGAATGAGTTGGGGGATAACTCTAACTCAAAGCTTAGACTTAGAATGGATAGGAGAAACCCTGAAAAATCCATGGAGGATGATCGACGGCAGTCGAAAAACCCATGTATGGTCTTCCGGAGACATACCGGTCGACTATACCGGTTGCACATAGTGCGGCCGGTATGTTGCGACCGCTACCTCTCGGGAGGTTGTCTGTAGGGACCGGCTGACCATACCGGTCGCCAGTTTTTTCCACAGAGCTGCGACCGGTATATGCCACCGGTCAGCTCTATGAGGGTATTTTGTAACCATGTTGGTTTCCGACCAACATGAAACCCTAAGCAGTATATTCTAATGAAACCTGTGAGGATAATGGAAAATCGACGTGATCCTCCTCTGGATGGACATGTGTATCCTGTAATCGATGAAGATCGATTGTATTCTGTTGGAGTCGCCACCTAGATTAAGGTCTAAGACCTCTAAAAATATAGCCTCACCCTAAGGTAAGGCTTCTATTGACTCGTGACCCAATGTATTGGTTCTTTGGTTTGCAAGAGATCGGGTAAGTATTCAGGGTACGATTATGGGAAGGGGTTAGGCACCCAAACCGTCCGATTAATATCGGCCTCCTAAACTTTCCTTAAATTCTAATTTTGACTGTGCTTGGTTAACTAGATGACTAGGGTTCAATGGGGGATGTCCTAAACCAAGTTGCTAAGTTATTCTAACCTAGGGTTCAACCAATCATGTTTTAAAGTAAATAAACAAACAAATGTAATGTACAATATCATACAATGAACCGGACCAAAGATGGTTCGGTCTTGGACTGAATCTGAGATGTGTAAGACATCTCAAACTGCCTACGTATTCCAATCCTAAAAATCAAGTCCAAAAACGTAGTTCGAATTGGGTTTTGTGATTAAAGATTATGAAAGTGATTTATGCATGTGCTTCAATTAGATTTTTTTTTGTTCAAGTTGAAGTTTATGCTGAATGTATGGTTGATGGGTGGCTTTGTACCGTATTTGGGATTCCCAAATTGCCTACGTATTCTAAGGTTTGCCCTAGAAATCAGGTACGACGTGGTTCAAAATTTGTGAGAGTCGGATTTGGAATGTGTACCAAAATCCTTCCATTTTTGTCAATAGGATCTAGGGATGAGACCTAAATTCCTACCATTTTATTGTTTCTATTTTTGTTAATAGGATCTAGGGATGAGACCTAAATTCCTACCATTTTTATTTGGGATGTGTACCAAATTCTTTTCATTTTTGTCAATAGGATCTAGGGATGAGACCTAAATTCCTACCATTTTTATTGTTTCCATTTTTAGGTTTCTAGGGTTTCCTATCCCTTTTCATTGTGATTTTCATTTTTTAGGGTTTCATACCCTAATTATTCTCTTTATTCTAGGGTTTATTTTGCCCTAATTATTCTTTCCATTTTTAGGGTTTCACTACCCTAATTGTTCAATTCTTTCCATCTTAGGGTGTATCTTGCCCTAGTTGTTGTACAATGTAAACAATCTAACAAAGCAATGTGAGCTTAAATATAGCAGTGTAAGCATCCAAATATAGCATGTTGGAAATATATTCAAATTTAGCAACACATCAGTCAAAAATGGCAAGTGAGCATGTGAATCAATACAAACATGGTAAGTGTGCATCCAAACATGGCAGTAATATGTGAGCAAGTGTAGTAGACAAATATGGCAATAAGCATGTGTAGCATTCCAATCATGGCAATGTGATTATTCTAATTATGGCAATGTGATCATTCTAATTATGGTAATGTACGCATACGAGCATCCGAACATAGCATAGCATCAAATATGGCATGTGAGAAACAACCAAAGCATATGAGAATCAATCAAAACATGATGGAACACATAGCAAGATGACAGCTTTGTCAGGCTGGACCAAAATGGGCACATAGGGAACTGTACTTACTCAAAAAATTCTTAAAAGATATCCCTGGAAAGAAGACTCAGAGGCCAACATTTTGTCTCAAGGAAGCTAATCCTAAAAGAGACCATAGGCAGGTCGAAAATATTCCCCAAGTACAGGCAAATACACTGGTCAGGTCTGTTCCATATTTTTGACCAGTTGCACCATAAATTCCAAATAAAATTCTATACTTAATGAAAATTAAATACCGACATATATCTATGTAGATAACTGTTTGATCTAAAATTTCATTAAGAAAAACAAGTTAAAACAGTATATTTTCTTTGTGAAAAATGACTCTTTTCAATCATGCAAATCAGCACATCATGACAGATCTGAAATCAAAGCACTATGCACTTAAAAATTGATATCAATTCAACGAAAAATGAAAAAAATATGAAACTAATGCCATTTTTTAGAAGACTTTCATGTCTAAAAAGTTCATGTTAAGTGGATTTTCTGATTATGGTCATAAGGCCTTTGTCTAGAGACTTTCCGATGGAGGATTGCATTACATCCGAGAAAAATAGCAATGTCAAAGACAAATTTTTTTGATATATTTCCCCAATTCCAAATGGAACGAAATTTTTAGGGTAGTCTTCTATCATATCAGAGAGACTCCCATAAAATTTTGGGCTTCAAAATCTTAGAAAAAATACATATGATGTACGTCCTAAGTTTGAACCCTAAATCTGGAATTTTCAGATCAGAAAATCACTTTATGAAATTTACAAAAAACATCAAACATCATTGTATATCAATCAAAAATTCATCATTGAATAGCTTAGACAAATTATCATTCATGAAAAATGTTAGACATAGGCATCCTAACATTAACAAGCATGTAATAGAGCATTCGTGATTGAGATTTCATGAAAATTAGCCTTTTTCAAGCAAAATTGGCATTCGGGCATTATAACGACCTCTAAATTTGTTTAGAGTACTAACCTTGGGCTCAAATCGAGCGAAACCATTGATGAAGGGTGATTGGGGATTGTATCAATCCCCTTTGAATGTGAATCCTCCTTCTCCTCTCTTCTGCTTCTTTCTCTCTTCTCTTTCTCTCTTTTCTTCTTCTCTTTTCTTTCTTTTCTCTTTTCTCTCTCTTTCTTTCTTCCTCTCTCACGTTTTCTCTCTCTCACTCACGTTTCTCTCTCTCACCCACGTTCCCCTCTCTCTCTGGTCTGGAAAAGGATCCCTCATCTCTCCTATTTATAATTTTTCAC
The DNA here is from genome assembly GCA_028583415.1 of Protea cynaroides. NCBI lineage: Eukaryota > Viridiplantae > Streptophyta > Magnoliopsida > Proteales > Proteaceae > Protea > Protea cynaroides. The sequence continues at coordinate 106,423,085 of CM053276.1, forward strand.
TCATTTTCTAGAAGATCCTTCTTTCCTTTTCTTCTTTTTTCTAGAAAATCTTTTTTTCTCCATTTTTCTTCTTTCCTTTCTTTTCTTCCTCTCTCACGTTTTTCTTCTTCCTTTCTTTCCTTTTTCTCATTCTTCTTCTAGAAAACCCCTTCTCTTTCACGTCTCCCTCTCTCCTCTTTCCTTTTTCTTCTCCAAGATCTTTTAGATTTCATCTCAACCCTAAAGCCTCCTTCTCTTTCACATCTCTCTCTCTCCTCTTTCCTTTTTCTTCTCCAAGATCTTTTAGATTTCATCTCAACCCTAAAGCCTCCTTCTCTTTCACGTCTCCTCTCTCTCCTCTTTCCTTTTTCTTCTCCAAGATCTTTTAGATTTCATCTCAACCCTAAAGCCTCCTTCTCTTTCACGTCTCCTCTCTCTCCTCTTTCCTTTTTCTTCTCCAAGATCTTTTAGATTTTATCTCTTATATATAATAATATATATTATATACACATATATTTAATAACATACATATATGTATAGTATACAATATATATAATATATAAATACTATGCACATGGATGAACTGATTCGAAACGGGTTGAGACTGACTTAGGTTGACTGAGTTAAACTGATATGGGTTGAGCTAGGTTGGACCAAAATTGGCTTGAACTGAGTTGACTGGATTAATTAGAATTAACTGGGTTTTCTCTCCTTGTCATTTCATGGGTCATTTCCGCTGTCATCCCGCATGGAATTTTCCGATGGCCTCTATTCCAAATTTTTTGCGTTCATTTTGTAGAACATTAAAAATGAGGAATATAGGAACTGGAATCACCTGAATCCGATGTAGAACGGAAAAGATATGCAGCTTTGAAGTTCTGACGATAATTTTACATGCAAGCTTGCATGGGACCCACTGGTGACTTCTACACGGGATTTTTTACGTCCACTTTGTAGAACATCATGAATGAAGAATAATGGTCTTGGAATCATCTGAATCCGATGTCGGATGATCAAGATATGATGATTTGAAATTCAAACAATCCAACTTAGGATAATTTGCATAAAGGCCCCTAAGATTATTTATAATAATTTCATAAACCTCCCTCATATGTATCATCTGACTAAAATGGTCATATCTCCCTCATTTGATATCGAAATTGAGCAATTCTGGTCTCGTTTCGAAGATAATTCTATGACATATGCATCCATGCAAAATTATAACCCATGACCTCGCTATGGACCCATTGAAAACTTCCTCAAATTCACAGACCCATTGAAAACTTCCTCAAATTCACAGTCAAGAATCCAAACTTTCGATCACCTTTCTTCCTTTTGTTGTCCACACACCAGCAGGACTTTGTTTAGCTGGGATGGAAAAAATGGGGTGCTTACAAAACCCAAATAATATTGTAGGACTTTGTGACTTATCGTTTGGATCTTGCGACGTGGAGCAAGCTAACCAACGAGCGTCAGGTAAGGGAATCTGACCTAAACCTAATAATTAATGGACAGTAAATCGTTGTTAATCATTGAATATCTATGATGTGATGTTTGTGCATATTCACATGCCATCCTTTACTTTCAGTTATTATTACTGTTCATGCATTGATAGAATGTGATTGTTAGGCATGTGATTGTTTTCGTTGGTGTGTGGAGTGGGGCATGGGCCTGGGATCGCTCTTCACACTAGCACCTTTTGTAGTATTCTGTCTTAACATGCTTGGTACGGGTGGGGTATCAGGGGAAGGTCATGGTACGGTGGTCTCCGATATTGATGTTGTCCCGGCCATTGTTATGTGGTACTGAGGATTCCGAGTCGAGCTGGCTTGTCCACGATGCTTTAGCTCTATCTCTATGCCGTAGGGAGTTATGTTGGGATAGGGTCTACCTGCGTATTGTTCTATCCTAGTGGGTTAGTTGCGGATAGGGTATCAGGGGGAGGTGAGGTATTGTGGTCTCCGGCCCGGCCTGCACGCTCTAGCTCTATCTCTATGTCGTAGGCGGCTGTGCTGGGATAGAGCATACATTGTTGACATATAGGATTGGTTAATTGTGAGCCCAGTTTGCGAGCCCTGGCCAGTAGGGGCTTAGGTACTGGTATGGGTAGAGTATCAGGGGAGGTGCGGGTATACCTTAGCTCTATCTCTATCCCATGATGGGTGCATATGGGTTGGTGGTAGCGTGATCTACTGTGCGATGCCACACACTCGTGTATAGAGGTGCGGGGGCCACCAAACCTTTCTATAGCACATTGCAAACTTAAAACCAGACCACAGCATAAAATGATTGTTACTCATGCATAATATTGTGAAACTGTCAGATTGTCTTACTGAGCTGTGTTGTGAGCACACCCTTTGTGCACATCTTGTTTTAGATCTGGATGCAGGTTATACTGTGGACGATTACGTGAACGCTCCCGCGTATGGAGGTGTAGCTGCTCTGGATGTACAAGCAGGGGAGGACGAGCATGATGCTTCATGCGAGTGCCCTTTCTGCGTGTACCTGTGATGGATTTTTATTTGTTTAAGTTATTTTTGGTTGGATTAAAGTGGTGTAAGAGATATTATATTATGTGTTTGATTTGAATAATTGGATATTTTATTTAAATTATCAATAGATACTCGGTTCATTTTATTTAAAGTCTTCCGCTGTATATTTATATTCTGATTGTGGTTATGTGTAATGGTTTGTATGGGTGGACACGGCCTATTCGAGATCCTGGTGTGAACCGTTGGTTCAATGACAGTTCACTCACACCATTCTGGTTGGATCAGAATTGGGGTGTGACATCCCCGTACCTCCCCTGATGCCCTATCCGCAACTAACCCACTAGGATAGAAACATAACGCAGGTAGACCCTATCCCAACATAACTCCCTACGTCATTGAGATAGAGCTAAAGCATCGTGGACAAGCCAGCGTCGACCTCAGAGACCACAATGCCACATAACCATGGCCAGGCCAGCATCAACATCGGAGACCACCGTACCACGACCTTCCCCTGATGCCCCACCCGTACCAAGCATGTTAAGATAGAATACTACAAAAAGTGTCAGTGTGAGGAATGATCCCAGGCCCATTCCCCACTCCACACACCAACGAAAATAATCACATGCTTAACAATCACATCCTATCATGCATGAACAATAATAATAACGGAAAGTAAAGGATGGCATGTGAATATGCACAAACATCACATCATATATATTCAGTGTTAATAACAAAGATTTACTGTCCATTAATTATTAGGTTTAGGTCAGATTCCCTTACCTGACGCTCGTTTGATAGCTTGCTCCACGTCGCAAGATCCAAAAGTGCTATCACAAAGTCCTACAATATTATTAGGGTTTCATTAGAATATTTTTCTTAGGGTTTCATGTTGGTCGGAAACCAACATGGTTACAAAATACCCTCACAGAGCTGACCGGTGGCATGTACCGGTTGCAGCTCTGTGGGGAAAACTGGCGACCTGTATGGTCAGCCGGCCCCCACAAACCAGCCCCCCGAAAGGTACCGGTGGCAACATACCGGCCACACTATGTGCAACCGATATAGTCGACCGGTATGTCTCCAGAAGACCATACTTGGGTTTTTCGACTGCCGTCGATCAATCTCTATGGATTTCTAGGGTTTCTCCTATCCATTCTAAGTCTAAGCTTTGAGTGAGAGTTATCTCCAACTCATTCGAGTCTAGTTTCGATGAATATCATCTCGGAACTCGAATCTAAGGTTTGACGGCAACTTAGGGTTTTAAGGTTCAGTTAGGGTTTTAGATCAATACCTACTTTGCATAGTATTGATCCACCCCTATAACTATCCTAGAGTCATAGGGTAAGAAGAATAGTTAAAACACTTACCGTCGACTGGCGTAAAGTGAGCGTCGTCGAACGGTAATGGCGGCACCTCCTTCTTCTTCCTAGCTCTTTCTCCTTTCCAACCTCCTTCTCTTCTCTAGGGTTTGTGAGAGACAATGGAAAGGATTTGAGGAGGTTTAAGGGTGTATTTATAGGCTAAAATTAGGGTTTAGTAACCCTAATAGGATTAGGAAAGTCTTAGGATTCGAAATCAGGAAAGTGGGACCCTCAGAAGTCAATTTTCAGATCTCCGCACTCAGTTGCGCAGAGGTGACCGGTCGACCGGTACCAAAACCGGTACCATCGACCGATCAACATAAAATCATGTTGATTTGATCGTCTTTGGTTCAATTTCGTACCTGTTTGTCATCCGCTCGTCCCGTCTGGCCCGGTGATGATCGGAAAACCTGCTACGACACAAAACCAAGGTTTAGACCGGATTTACGGAGTGCGAGTCTTAAACATGTGATATGCACATTACAATCATACAAACATAGAATCATTCATGGTATTGGACTCAATAAACAAAAATAATTTATTATTAGTCAATTAGTTTAGGTCTTGTTCCCTCACCTTTGATTGAGCGTAGATCCTCGTTCAAGCTTTATGAATCACTTTTAAATCACTAGAAAGACCTAACAAGTCGATAGATTTTAATTAGAATTAATTTCAATATATTTTAAACTAACTAAAACTGTAGGGTCGCAGGTAGGGTAGCACCTAGGGTAGCAGTTTCTGCGACCCTAGGGTGTAGGGTCGCAGGTGGGGTCGGATACCATTCGACCCTACTTGCGACCACACCCTCCCTGGGACTTCCCGAGGCATGTGGTAGATCATGTGGTCTCGTAGGGTCGGATATCATTCGACCCTATGTAAGACCCGTGTCAATTTAACCCGGTCTTACCATCTTGAACCAGGTTTACCCATCATGGTCGAGTCAAATAGACCAAGGGCATGAAGGAGATCGAGATCCCAGGTACGAAATCGACCCAAAAACACTTAATTCTAGGGGAGGGTCGCACACCCAGTGAAGCAGGGTCGGACCTCCCAAAACAGAAAGTCAGACCCTCAGTTTTGAAGGGAGGGTTGGACAGCTTAAGACCCTAGGGTCGACGGGATCATCGACCCTCCCATCGACCCTCGATTTCTGACGAAAATTGAAATTAGGAAATTTCCAAATTTTCGGTTGGGATTCTTTCCAAATCTCAATGAGATTATTATAGGACATTCCTAGTCTATTTAAAGGACGTTCCTAAACCACATTCACTCCTTTCACAACCCTAATTGAATTGAGAGAAAGAAAGAAGAAGGAAAAGAGGAAGGAAGGAGGCTAGGAAGAAGGCTTAGCAAAAAGGAGAAGAAATTGCAGAGAAAAGTAATCTTCTCAGGTATGGATACTAATTCCATGAGTTTCTACCGACCTTAGGTTAGATATGGTTGAGTGTAGGATTTCGGAGAAACCCAAACCATCCATCCATGGTTAGGTTTTCATGGAAAACCATAGGAGGATGCACGAAAGCTATCTAGATGGATTATACATGGTTCTAGACCATGGATTGACTGTTGAATGAATGTAGGAAGCAAGCCATAGGACCCCAAACACGAAGAATAGATTAAAAGTGGAAATTGGACCAGAGTGCACCAAGGGTCGCACCGAGGGTCGATAGACCATCCGACCCTAGGTGTTTCTGACCATCGACCCTCAGCATTCGGGAAGTTCATAATGGAGGGAGGGTCGATAGACCTATCGACCCTAGCATCGACCCTAGCATCGACCCTCAGTTGACAGAATGGTTTTTAAATTCTGAATTAATTCTAATTAAATTCTATCGACTTTGTTAGGTTTGCTAGCAATATAATAACATTATAAAGGTGATTTTAAAGCTTGGAAAAGTATCTATTAGCAAGCTAAGGTGAGGAACCTTAACCCCAAACTAAATTGGTTAATAATAAACTGTTTTCTATTTCTTGAGTCTTATGCCATGTTTGATTCTATGCGAATATGTTTGTAATGTGCATACAGCATGCCATCCAATATTTCTATTACTTGTTCATGCATATTTACTTTATTGTTTATAACATGATGATGATGATGATGATAGGAATAGGCATGTGATTGTATGTGTGTGGTTGATGTACTTGATGCGAGCGAGTATCAGGGGAGGTGTGATGAGAACGTCAATAAACGTTAACCTTTGGCGGGTCTCAGCACTTTAGCTCTATCTCTAACTCAAGTCTTGTGCATTGGCATCGTCGTATCGCCATTACCTTAGCAGAACTATTATGTCGTAGAGTATCAGGGGAGGTGGTCTCGGTCCTTGTAGTCTCTGACTCTACCGGGGGGCCTTAGCTCTATCTCTATGGATGTTCCGAGGGATCTTTGGGGTGAGGCCTTGGATACACTGTTTGGCATTAGGATTGGTTAGCAGCGAGCCCAATTTGCAATCCCTCGCTAACAGGGGCTTACGTGTTGGTATAGCATTATATAGCAATAAACGTTAACCTTTGTTGTATAATGTTATGGTAGGGTGGATGGGGACGACGATAAACGTTAACCTTCGGACGGGCTTCCACACCCTGTGTATAGAGGCGGTATCAATAAACGTTAACCTTTGATCACCCAACCTTTCTATTGCACATTGCAAACTATAAACCAAGACCAAAGATATGAATTAACTTTTTGCATGCATATGTAATGTTGCATTGTTTTGGCTACTCACTGAGCCGTGTTGTGTGCTCACCCCTCGACGTCGAATATTTTTAGTTGATGATGCAGGATATACAGTTGAAGATTATATGAAGCTGTCGGCATATGGAAATGTGGCAGCTATGGAAGTTGGAGCTGAAGACGATACACACGACTCCTCTTGCGAGTGCAACTCGTGTGTATTCGATTAGATATTTTGTAGGTTTCTTTATTGGATTTATAAGACATGTATTTGGTATTTAAATATTTATGTCTTAGTTAAACACAGAATAATTTGATATTATTTATGGGTATCATTCTAGTTCTCAGTTCATCTTATTTATAAATTTTCCGCTATTGTGTATTACTCTGATTATGATTGTGGATGCGTGTAAAGTTTGGGTAACGCGGGGGATAGCCTATTAGAGATCCTGGTTGAACCGTTGGTTATTTGGCGGTTCATCATACCATTCTGAACAATGCGGAATTGGGGTGTGACACCCTACGTGTGACCACACGTATTATGAGTCGACCTTTCATTCTAAAGTCCATCCCTTCATGTTTGGATCCTTTGGCTTACTTTCATGGTCCATTCTACTATGGCTCAAACTACAAGTTATACACTATTCATTGTCCATAACGATTTCCTCCATGGAATCTCTTGGAACTTGTCCATGGATAGATGATTTGGGTTTCTCCTAATCCTATGTTCTTCATAACTATTCTAGGATCTCTTATTCAGGTAGGGAATTAGGTTCATACCTTTATTCTTAGGTTTCTCTGAACTTCCTCATCTTCCTTAGTCTTTTCTTCAAGTTTCTTTCTCTTCTTCTCTTCCTTCTCTTTCTCTTTCTCTCACTTTCAATTAGGGTTCTAAAGGAGTGAAAGAGGCTAAGGGATGTCCTATTCATAGAGGAAAACCCTCCATAATAAGTCCCAATGAGTTTAGGAAAGATCCCCTTTGAATTAGGAAAGTTTCCTAATTTTCGATTTCTGTCTGTCATCGTAGGGTCGGACATAGGGTCACAGAATTCATCGACCCTACACCTTCCTAGTCATGCGACCCAATGACTAGAAATTCATGGGTTGGACTTCTGTTGAGGTGGGGTCGACCATACCTGTTTAGGCATGTGACCCTACCCTCACATTTGTTGTTTTTGGGTTAGACTTCATACCTGGTCTTATGGTTTCTTCACGCACTTGGTCCACTTGGCTCGACTATGATAGGTAGACCTGGTACAAGGTGGTAAGACTGGCTAGTTCGATATGGGTCTTACAGCCACCTCCACCTTTCCCATAACCCAACAACAGTACCCACCGCCACCTCCTGCTCACTCACTCCCACCCACCATCGCCACCTCCTTCTTGAGCCCCACCATGCTACCACCTCTCCATGCCCCTACTCCCTCATCGTCACCTCCTCCTTGAGCCCAACAGTAGCTACAACAACCCACTCCCCAAATCACTTCACCAACCATGCTGCCACCCACCAACTCCTTCATCAAATCCCTCTCCCATCAACACCTATCCTGCCCATCACCTTTCCCATACCCAACCGCAAGAGCACCATCGAGCCGATCACCAATCCGTCGGCCCGACTGTTCATCCCATCACTTCCTTCAGCAAGTCCAACTCCTTCATCGAGTCCCGCTCCCATCTGATCCGGCTCCAGCGGTAGCCATCACTGTTGGGGGAGTTTTTCCTATAAAACCCCCCCAGACCACCAAATCGAAAAAAAAAGAGGAGGTTGGCCGAGAGAAGCCAAGAGGAAAAAAAAAAGGAGAGAAAAAATGGATGAGACAAGGAGGAAATACAGAGAGTTTCTAAGATTTGGAGAGAAAGAGTGAATTTGAGAGAGAGAAGAAAAAGAAAAAAAAAACAAGGAGAGGAGAAGAAATGTAAGACCCGTATCAAACTAACCCGGTCTTACCACCTTGAACCAGGTCTACCCATCATGGTCGAGCCAAATGGATCAAGTGCGTGAGGGAGATCGCAATCCCAGGTATTAAACTGACCCAAAAACATTAAAATAAGGGGGAGGGTCGCATACCCAGCAAGGCAGGGTCGGACCCCCCCAATATAAAAGTCAGACCCTGAGTTTTTTAACCAGGGGTCGGACATTTTAGAACCAGGGGTCGACGGGATCTCCGACCCCCTCATCAACCCCCAGTTTGTCGACAGAAATCGTGAATTAAGAACTTTTCAAATTTCAATGGGATTCTTTCCTAATCTCAATGGGACTTATTTTGGGAGTTTCTACTCTATAAATTGGACGTCCCTAAGCCTCTTTCACTCCTTTTAGAACCCTAATTGGATTGAGAGAAAGAGAAGAGAAGGAGAAGAGAAAGAGAAGAGAAGGAAAGTGGAGAGGAAGATCAAAGAGAAGGCTTCAGAGAAATAAACCTAATTCTCAGGTATGGATACTATCTCCATGTAGTTCTAAAGACCTTAGAGTAGATAGTGAAGAGGGAATGATCTAAGAGAAACCCAAATCATCCATCCATGGTTAGGTTTTCATGGAAAACCATGAGGAAATCATAAAAACCATGTAGGTGAATAAACTATGTTATAAGCCATAGAACATGTATGTAATGGATTGTAGAAGCAAGTCATAGGACCCAAACACGAAGGAATGGACTGTAGGATGAAAATTCGACTAAACCCATGGGAGGTCGCACGGGGGGTCGATGGCCAATCGACCCTACCAGACCTTAACAATCGACCCCCAGTGTTCGGGAAGTCCAGAATCTGGGTGGTAGCACCCAGGGTCGATGGAACCTCCGACCCTGCCATCGACCCCCAGTTAACAGCATGCTTTTTTTAAAATCAAAATTAATTCTAATTAAATTCTATCGACTTGATTAGGTCTTCTAGTGATATAATATTGATATTTAGTTGATTCTTAAAGCTTGAAAGAGGATCTACGATCAAGCAAAGGTGAGAAAACAAGACCTAAACTAATTGGTTAATAATAAACTATTTTATTCTTGAGTCCAATGCCATGGTTGATTCTATGTGTGTATCCTTGTTATGTGCATTCAACATGTCATCCAATATTTATATTATTATTGTTCATGCATATTTAAATTATTGTTTATAACATGATGATGATGATGATGATGATGATAGGAATAGGCATGTGAATGTATGTGTGTGGTTGGTGTACTTGATGCGAGCGAGTATCAGGGGGGGGTGTCATAGGCCGGGCCTCAGCACTCTAGCTCTATCTCTAACTCAAGTCTTGTCCACTGACATCGTCGTATCACCATTACCTTAGCAGAACTATTACGTCGTAGTGTATGAGGGGAGGTGGTCTCGGACCGTGTAGTCTCTGACTCTGTCGGGGGGCCTTAGCCCTATCTCTATGGACGTATTGAGGGATGCTGGGATGAGGCCTTGGATACACTGATTGGCATTAGGATTGGTTAGTTGTGAGCCCTCGTCAGCAGGGGCTTACGTGTTGGTATGGGCAACCAGTACAGCAATAAACGTAATCTTTGCGTGTACATCGTCCATGGTGGGTGCATGTAGGACGACAATAAACGTTACCTTTGGGCGGCTTCACACACTCGTGTATAGAGGTGAGGCGTCAATAAACGTAACCTTTCGCCACCAATCATTTCTATAGCACATTGCAAACTTATATACCAGACCAAAGATATGAATTGAATGCATGCATATGTTTGTTGTATTGTTTTGTTTGCTTACTGAGCCATGATGTGTGCTCACCCTCTCGACGTTGAATATTTTTAGTTGATGATACAGGTACTACGGTCGAAGATTATATGAGTGTTTCGGTGTACGTGCGTGTTGCTGCAATGGAAGCCGAAGACTTAGTGGATATGCATGACTCTTCATGCGAGTGCAACTCATGCGTATTCGATTAGATTTTTGTTTGAGTTATTAAAGGAATGTAATTGATTATTTATTTATGTCTCAGTTGATACAACAGTAACTTGATATTTTATTATGGTTATCACAGTTAGATTTCTCAGTTCATTTACTATAAGACTTCCGCTATTGTATATTTATTCTGATTATGGTTGTGGATGTGTATGGTTTTATTTTTAATGGACACAGCCTATTAGAGATCCTGGTTGAATCGTTGGTTTATTAGCGGTTCATCACACTATTCTGAATGGTGCAGAATTGGGGTGTGACAAGAAAGGAGGGAGTTACTCGCGTACCGGCCCGACCACCCTCGCTCCTTCCCCTCACCTTTTGCTACCTCCGCCAACCTTCAACACCACTCAAACTCGCATCTTTCGGTCTCCTACAACCATTCGCAAGCTCTCCATGACCATCGTCAATAGCCTCGGTCGTTCCTGCGATCATTTACGTCGCAGTCGCCACGACTGCCCGACGACCCACAACCATCGCGTTGCCGCCGCCATCGCCGGACGACCTGCACCAACTGTTAATAATCTTTACCACCACCGGTAGCATTACCAGGTAGGTTTTCCTCCCTTCTCGGTTTATAGTAAACCCCATGCTTATTTATGTGTGGTTTCAACTTCTGATTTGCATATACATGTTCTTTGGAGTTATGCATGCTTCATTGTTGTATGGTTTTTTCATGCATGTACATTATTAATTTTTTTTCTTTTTTTTGAACATTGTATATTTTGTTTGATATCATTACATGCTTGTAGATATCGTCCATTGATTCTTGCAAGTTGACGTGTTTTAATATTGGCCATTGATTATGTCTATCTAATGCTCATTGAGAGCCATCTATGATCATGGAAATTTTATGTGATGCATATTGGTCCGACCATGCGATGGGAATTTTAATGTGATTGGTCCGACCATATGATGAGAGTTTTATGAGAATTGATCATGACCATATGATTAGAATTTTAATGAGTTGATCATAACCATTGATCTGGAATTTTGATGTGATTAAAATACATCCATTGATCATAAAATTTTAATGTGAATCTTAATATGGTTATTAGATGAGATTTTAAGCAATTTGAACCATCGGATTGTCTTGATAAGTGACTTTTTTTGAATCTGAATGGTTAGATTATCATGATGAGCGATCTGAACCATTAGATCATCTTTGGGAGTGATTTTAATCAATCTGAGTGGTTGGCTTATCATGATGAGTGATCTAGCATGCTAGATTATCTTTGGGAATGATTTAAATGAATATGAATGGTTGGATTATGATCTTGAATGATTTGAACCGTTGGATTTTCATTGTAAGTAATTTTGAGTGATTTGAACCATTGGATCTTGTTCATGAGTATTTTTGATGAATCTGAGTGGTTGGTTTATCATAATGAGTGATCTGAACCGCTAGATTATCTTTTGTGAGATCTAAACCGTAGATCTTAGCTATTTTGATGATATATGAGTCATTGATCATGATTATAACTTGATATGAGATCTGAGCCGTTGATCTTGGCTGTTTTGATGAAATCTAAGTGTTGATCATGATCATCATTTTTTTGAAGAGATATAACTGTTAGATTGAGGATCTGATATTGTCTACGTTGTTATATTCATCCATCTATCATGTTCACTTGATTACACTGTCATATTATGCACTACCATGTTTAGAATGTTTACACTGCTAGCTTGTGCACACTACCATGCTGATCTTGTAAGATCCGTATCAAACTAACCCGGTCTTACCACCTTGAACCAGGTTTACCCATCATGGTTGAGCAAAATGGACCAAGGGCGTGAAGGAGATCGTGATCCCAGGTATTAAATCGACCCAAAAATACTTAAATTAAGGGGAGGGTCGCATACCCAGCAAGAGAGGGTCGGACCCCCTAAGACAGAAAGTCAGACCCCCTGTTTTACAGAGGGGGTCGGACACTTTAGGAGTTAGGGATCGACGGGATCATCGACCCCCTCATCGACCCCCAGTTGCCGCCAGAAACAGAAATTAGGAATTTTTCCTAATTTCGATTGGACTCTTTCCTAAACTCAATGGGACTTATTTTGGGAGGTTTTACTCTATAAATAGGACGTCCCTAAACCCCTTTCACTCATTTTACAACCCTAATTGGATTGAGAGAAAGAGAAGAGAAGGAAGAGAAGAAGAAGAGAAACAAGGAATAGAAGAAAGCAAAAAGGATAAAAGTTGCAGAGAAGGAGTATTCTTCTCAGGTATGGATATTAATTCCATGAGTCTCTACAGACCTTAGGATAGGTAATGAAGAGAGTATGATCTCGGAGAGTCCCAAACCATCAACCCATGGTTAGGTTTTCATGGAAAACCATGGGGAAGTCATGAAAGCCATTTAGGTGAATGAATCATGGTTCTAGGCCGTAGAACATGTGTAATATGGACTGTAGTAGCAAGCCATAGGACCCCAAACGCGAAGAATGGACTGAAAGCAGAAAAATCAACAAAACCCACAGGGGGTCGATGGCCAATCGACCCTAACAGACCCTACCTCCGACCCCCAGTTAAAAACATGGTTTGTAAATTCGGAAATTAATTCTAATTAAATTCTATTGACTTGCTCGATCTTCTAGAAATATAATAACATTATCGAGGTGATTCTAAAGCTTGGAAGAGGATTTATTAACAAGCTAAGGTGAGGGAACAAAACCTAAACTAACTGGTTAATAATAAGCTGTTTTATTTCTTGAGTCCAATGCCATATTGATTCTATGCGTGTATGCTTGTATGTGCATTCAACATGTCATCCAATATTTCTATTATTTGTTCATGCATATTTACTTTACTGTTATAACAAGATGATGATGATGATGATAGGAATAGACATGTGAATATTTATGTTTGGCCAGTGTATATGATGCGGGTAGGGATGGTATCAACCGGTACAGCCATGACCGTGCTTCATGGGGTGTATATTGTGACATGGTCTACTCAAGTCATGTCCACTGACGTCGTTGTATCGCCATTACCTTAGCAAAACTATTATGTCGTAGAGTATCAGGGGAGGTGGTCTCGGTCCTTGTAGTCTCTGACTCTATCGGGGGGCCTTAGCTCTATCTCTATGGATGTTCTGAGGGATGCTGGGGTGAGGCCTTGGATACACTGTTTGGCATTAGGATTGGTTAGTTACGAGCCCAGTTTGCAACCCTAGCCAGCAGCGGTTTATTTGTTGGTATGGTATCAACCGGTACAGCCATGACCGTTCTTCATGGGGTGTATATTGTGCCATTTTGGGTGCTTGTGGGGCGACGGTGCCGTTTTCATTGGGCGTTTTCACACATTCGTGCATAGAGGTGCGGCGGCCACCTATCCTTTCTATAGCACAGTGCAAACCTTAAATCGGACCAAAGATATGATTTGACAGCATGCATATGTATTGTTCCATTGTTTTGTTTGCTCACTGAGTCGTGTTGTGTGCTCACCCTTTCGACGTCGAATATTTTTATTTGATGATGCAAGTACGACTGTTGAAGATTATGTAAGTGCTCCATTGTACGGGAACGTGGCGGCGATGGAAGTGGAAGAGGAAGTGGATACACATGACTCCTCTTGCAAGTGCAACTCATGTGTATTCGATTAGTTATTTTTCTAGTTTTCATTATTTGGATTTATTAAGGACATGTATCTGATATTTATTTATGTCTCAGTTGATACAGAATAATTTGCTATTTAGATATTAATATCACAGTAGATTCTCAGTTCATTTTATTATAAGACTTCCGCTATTGTGTATTTACTCTGATTGTAAATATGGATGTATGGGGTTTAGATAAAACGGATATAGCCTACTCGATATCCTGGTTGGACCGTTGGTTTGTTAGCGGTTCATCACACCATTCTGAATAGTGTGGAATTGGGGTGTGACAGATCTGTTGCTGTATACTATGCTTGAATGATGTTTATGTCGGTAAGAACTTACTTTTCGCTACACCCTAGTCGAACTGTCGTGCATGTACACTGATAGAAGACATTCCTAGGTGTAGGGACGTGCATGTAGGCACCCACATTCATGGGAAGGGTAATAATGGAAAAAATGATAAAAGTTTTAATCAAGAAGCATGAAGCCTAGCCCAACAATTCTAAAACCAGGGTTGTAAGTTACAAGGGTAATTTAGGACAATCCCTACCCCTCAGTTCATTTCCCCTAGGGGGCAGAACCTAGATAGGTGTAATGTGAATCCAACCTTTGATCACCTAGGATCATCTTTCGGTCCGATTGGACCACCCATATTTCGATCCAAGCGGGTCAACCAATGAACAACATTTTTGAACTACGCAGATCCTGATTCTTAGGAGAAACCCTAAGATACGTAGGTAGTTTGGGAAAGAGTCCCAAATACGGACCCACATACCTTAGCCTTGCGAGGTCTATCTTAAAGTCGTGTTTACGGGTACGCACCATAATCTTGAGAGATTACTCCACCCTTAGCCTTGTGAGGCTCTATCTTGAAGTCATACTTGCGAGTACACACCCTTGGCCTTGCGAAGCTCTATCTTGAAGTCGTGCTTGCGAGTACGCACCTCCTTGCCTTGCGAGGCTCTATCTTGAAGTCGTGCTTGCGAGCACGCACCACCCTTAGCCTTGCGAGGCTCTATCTTGAAGTCGTACTTGCGAGTACGCACCCTTTTCTTTCGAGGCTCTATCTTGAAGTTGTGCTTGCGAGCACGCACCTCCTTACCTTGCGGGGCTCTATCTTGAAGTCGTACTTGCGAGTACGCACCCTTGGCCTTGCGAGGCTCTATCTTGAAGTCGTGCTTACGAGTACGCACCCTTGGCCTTGCGAGGCTCTATCTTAAAGTCGTACTTGCGAGCACGCACCTCCTTGCCTTGCGAGCTCTATCTTGAAGTCGTGCTTGCAAGCACACACCTCCTTGCCTGATGGGGCTCTATCTTGAAGTCGTACTTGCGAGTACGCACCCTTTCCTTTCGAGGCTCGATCCCGAAGTCGTGCTTGCGAGTACGCACCTTAGTCTTGCGAGACTATCTTACACTCTACTCCCTGAGAGACACACTCTACTCCATGAGAGCTACATTATACTCCCTGAAAACTACACCCTACTCCTTGAGAGACGTACATACTCTACTCCCTAAGAGCCACACCCTACTCCCTGAGAGACATACATACTCTACTCCCTGAGAGCCACACCCTACTCCCTGAGAGCCACACTCTACTCCCTGAGAGACATACCCTAGCCCCTGAGGTTACCTAATCCACCCAAAAATGAACTACGTTGTACCTGATTTCTAGGACCTCTGGAATACGTAGGCAATTTGGAGGACTCTCCAAGTATGATACCCCATCTTAGTATCCTTAGGTTCCCCATATCCATATCCGTATCCATATCCTCGTTTACTTCGATCCATGTAAGCTATCTCTAGATTCAATCTCCATCAAGCATAAACTTCAACTTAAATAAATTGAATCTAAGAAAGCTTAATCATAATCCACATCTATAAAATTTAATCACTTTTCGTTTCGAACTACGTTTTTGGACTTGATTTCCAGGATTGGAATACGTAGACAATTTGAGACGTTTTGGACATCTCAGATTCAGTCCATCACCGAACCATCTTTGGTTCGGTTCATTGTGTATTATTTTATTTGTTTTTTTACTTCGCGAACATGTTTGGCTGAATTTAGGCTAGAAAAACTCAGCAACTTGGCATAGGATCCCCCATGAGCCTTAGTCATCATCCATTGACCATGAACAGTCAGAACCATAGAGTCTAAGGAAAGTAGAATCATATGGGAGGTCGATTTTCGGATCAGGCAGCTTTGGGTGCCTAACACCTTCCCAAACTGTACTTTGAACACTTACCTGTTCTCTGATGGACCAAAGCCGATATGTTGGATCATGAGTCAATAGAAGTCTTATCTCAGGATGAGGCTACATTTTAGGTCATATACCTTAATCTAGGTGGCAACTCCAAATCCTTTCACAGTCCGTTTCAGCGTGGGAGGACATTTCTACATCACTATCCTCACAGGATGGTTGCCTTTTCCAGAAACGTTTTGGGGTATTTGTCCTTTAGGCATCCTACAGGGGAGGCAACAGTATTTTTCTCAAAAATAAAAAATATTAAATGAATAATAATAATGCACGTCAGAGTAAATAATATGATAGATTGAATTGTATCTGTGAAATATTTTAGAATTTTCTGAACATCTAATCTTTGATCATGTTGTATGATGAACACATTTTATGTGTGAATTTAGGGCATAAAATATACATCTCTTATTCTATTTATGATGCTTCTCGGGTATTTAATGTTGATTTTATGTTTGTTGGGTGTAGGTGAAATAATGGAGAAATTTGAGCTTAAAAATATCATTTTTATGAATTTTTGGTGATCCTGTCCAGTTAACTCACCCAGTCAACTCAGCAGCCGAGCATAAGACGAATTTTATGAGGAGAGCCACGAATTTTGTGTATAAGATCAGTTTTGGACCAAGTCAAAGAATAGCCCAATCTCATGTGAAAGATTCCATTCTCTTGAGTAAATATTTCTTAGTTATTTGGAATCAAATTTACAAAATTGGCATGGCATGAAAGAATGGAAAGCTCCAATCGATTATGAAAATTTTCAAAAAGAGATATGATGCTAAAGATATGATGAGTTGGTGCAAGATTTTTTCTACTCAAGAATCGTCCATATACAATGAACCTACAAGATTGGAATTCGGTTACCAAAATTATCTCCACAAAATCTCTTGTAATTCAATTGTAAAGATTGATTGTGATCTTTACTCTCTTGTATATATATGTGATGCTCAGCAATAGAAAATCATCCAAGAATTCTATTATGAGTTTTTTCTTAGTTTTGAGAATTTATGAGAGAGTTTGAGATTCTTAGTTTTTTTTTTCTTTTCAAGTTGTGTTCTTCTTGCTTAAGTTTATTTTTATTTATTTATTTATTTTCTTTTAGTTTTAATTTCAGATTTAGAACTCTGTAGTAGGGTAGATAAATATAGGTTGTACCCCATTACTAATTTAATTTAGGGGAGAAGGCTCCCTTTGTAATCGTTTGCACATCGCCTTGGAGTGACAACAAGACGACGAGCAACGACAGAGAAATCTTCTATCGAGATAAGTTTTTCTTACATTCTTTTACTTTTAATTTCGTTTCTTTCTTGCAATAAATCTATGTTACTTTATGGTTAGTGGTTTCGTAAATTTTCGTACCGTTATGAATGGTTATTATTGTTTTTATTGCTTGATTAATTTTTATTTAAAGTGATTAGGGTATTAATTCAATCATATCCTTTTGGTACGCTTTGCCTTATTTGAGTTAGGATAATAACGATTCCTCCCTGAGATCGACCCGTTACTGCACGATACCGTGCACTTGCGGTTACATACATATTTAATTCACATCATTGTACTATCATGTTTGCAATGATTTAAAATACTAATTGAACGTAGAGGTTTCAAGCGATCAATCACAATTGGTTTTGGTCTGGCTTAATCGATCCACACCAATTTAAGACCTCGTATCATGACCGGCCTGTTGTGAGGACAAAATATCCACCCACGCTGAATGGACGATAAATAATTTGGAGTCGCCACCTAGATTAAGGTCTAGGACCTAAAATGTAGCCTCATCCTGAGATAAGACTTTTATTGACTCATGACCCAACATATTGGCTTTGGTCCATCAGAGAATGGATAAGCATTCAAGGTACAGTTTGGGAAGGTGTTAGGCACCTAAAACTGCCCGATCCGAAAATCGGCCTCCTATGTGACTCTACTTTCCTTAGACTCTATGGTTCTGACTGTTCATGGTCGATGGATGATGACTAGGGCTCATGGGGGGTCCTATGCCAAGTTGCTGAGTTCTTCTAGCCTAAATTCAATCAAACATGTTTTCGAAGTAAAAAAACAAACAAAATAATATACAATGAACCGAACCAAAGATGGTTCGGTGATGGACTGAATCTGAGATGTCCAAAACGTCTCAAATTGCCTACGTATTCCAATATTGGAAATCAAGTCCAAAAACGTAGTTCGAAACGGAAAGTGATTAAAGTTTATGGATGTGGATTATGATTAAACTTTCTTAGATTCAATTTGTTCAAGTTGAAGTTTATGTTTGATGATGAATGAGATTGAATCTAGAGATAGCCTAAATATGGATTGAAGTGAAGATGGATTTGGAAATGGATATGGATGTGGGGGACCTAAGGATACTATGATGTGGTACCGTACTTGGAGAGTCCTCCAAGTTGCCTACGTATTCCAGAGGTCCTGAAAATCAGGTATAACGTAGTTCATTTTTTGGGTGGATTATGTAACCTCAGGGGCTAGGGTATGTCTCTTAGGGAGTAGAGTGTGGCTCTCAGGGAGTAGAGTGTGGCTCTCGGAGAGTAGGGTGTGGCTCTCAGGGAATAGGGTGTGGCTCTCAGATGTAGAGTGTGGCTCTCAGGGAGTAGGGTGTGGCTCTCAGGGAGTAGAGTGTGGCTCTTAAGGAGTAGAGTGTAAGATAGTCTCGCAAGACTAAGGTGCGTACTCGCAAGTACGACTTCAAGATAGAGCCTCGCAAGGCAAGGAGGTGTGTGCTCGCAAGCACGACCTTGGAACAGATGAACCTCACCAAGCAAAGAGGTAGTCCCGCCAAGCAAGGAGACGCGTACTCGTAAGTAGGACCTCGCTAAGCAAAAAGATGCGTACTCACAAGCACAGGAATAGAGTCTCGCCAAGCAAGGAGACTAGGATATGGAATGATTTTTACAAGATTGGAGTATGGATCCGTATTTGGGTCTCTTTCCCAAACTACCTACGTATCTCAGGGTGTTGACCTGAGAATCAGGATCCGCGTAGTTCGAAAGAGATGGATTTTGGATAGATGTGTAGATGATGATAAATATGGATAACCTGAAGGAACTAAGAATGCGTACCCATAAGCAGAACCTCGCCAAGCAAAGAGATTCGTGCTCACAAGCACAACTTTGGAACAGATGAACCTCGCCAAGCAAAGAGGTGGTCCCACCAAGCAAGGGGACGCGTACTTGTAAGTAGAACCTCGCTAAGCAAAGAGATGCGTACTCACAAGCACAGGAATAGAGTCTCGCCAAGCAAGGAGACTAGGATATGGAATGATTTTACAAGATTGGAATATGGGTCCGTATTTGGGTCTCTTTTCCAAACTACCTACGTATCTCAGGTTATTGACCTGAGAATCAGGATCCACGTAGTTCGAAAAGATGGATTTTGGATAGATGTGTAGATGATGATAAATACGGATAACCTGAAGGTGCTAAGAAAGTGTACCCGTAAGCAGAACCTCGCCAAGCAAAGAGGTAGTCCCGCCAAGCAAGGGGACGTGTACTCGTAAGTAGAACATCGCTAAGCAAAGAGATGCGTACTCACAAGCACAGGAATAGAGTCTCGCCAAGCAAGGAGACTAGGATATGGAATGATTTTACAAGATTGGAGTATGGGTCCGTATTTGGGTCTCTTTTCCAAACTACCTACGTATCTCAGGGTATTGACCTGAGAATCAGGATCCGCGTAGTTCGAAAGAGATGTTCATTGGGTGACCTACTTGGGTCAGAAATATGGGCGATCCAGTCGGACCGAAAGATGATCCTAGATGATCAAAGGTTGGATTCACATTATACCTATCTAAGTTCTGCACCCTAGAGGAAATGCACTAAGGGGTAGGGATCGTCCTAAACTACCATTGTAACTTACAACCCTGATTTTGGAATTGTTTGGCTAGGCTTCATGATTCTTGATTAAGACTTTTATCATTTTTTCATTATTACCCTTTCCATGAATGTGGGTGCCTACATGCACGTCCCCACACCTAGGAATGTCTTCTATCAGTGTACATGCACGACAGTTCGACTAGGGTGTAGCGAAAAATAAGTTCTTGCCGACATAGACATCATTCAATCATGGCATTAGCAAGCATATCAAACATGACAGTGTACTCAAAGCTAAAAGTGTAAGTATTCTAAACATGGCAAATGTACACAATATGACAGTGTAAGCATGTGAACATAGCAAATGCACGAATATAACAATGTAGACAATATTAGATCATCAATCTAACGGTTAGATCTCTTCAAAACATTGATAATCATGATCAACACTCAGATTCATCAAAACACCCAAAATCAATGGCTCAGATCTCACATCAAGATAGCTATAATCATGACCAATGACTCATATTTCATCAAAATAGCTAAGATCTATGGCTTAGATCTCACATCAAGTTATAATCATGATCAGACTAAGAAATCAGTGGCTCAGATTCATCTAAATCAATTATGATCCAGATTCAACAATTTACATCACTCAAAATACCCACGATGACAATCCAACGGTTCAAATTACTCAAGATCATAATCCAACCGTTCAGATTCATCAAAAACACTCATGATCAAGATTTAACGGTTTAGATTCACCAAAATCACTTACGATGATAATCCAACGGTTCAAATCGCTTAAGATCATAATCCAACCATTCAGATTCATTTAAATCATTTTCAAAGATAATCTAACGGTCCAGATTGCTCATCATGATAATCCGACCGCTCAGATTGATTAAAAGCAATTCCAAAGACCATCTAACGGTTCAGATTGTCAAGATCACAATCCAACCATTCAGATTGATTAACATCACTTCCAAAGATAATCCAATGGTTTAAATTAATTAAAATCACATCAAAATTTTAGATCAATGGCTATGATCAACTCATGAAAATTATAATTATATGGTCATGATCAATTCTCATAAAATTCAGATCATGTGATTGGATCAACCACACTAAAATTTCGATCATATGGTCGAACCAATCACATTAATTTCAATCCCTTGGTCGGATCAATTTTTCATTACATAAATCAGATCTATGACATTAAAACACATGGCTGGAATGGTTGTGATGACTGATCAATGGTGTAAGAGATGATGGGATCAAGTGGTTGTGATGTAAATCATGTGGTAATGGGATCATGTGATTGTGATGTGAATCATGTGATGATGGGATCAATGGGATCAGATTTAATCATAATCATTCAAAAATCAATGGGATCAAATTTAACCAAAATCAAATTAATCATGATCAAGATTGAATTTAACATCAATGGACCAGATCTGATTAAAATAATATACATGGTATCAAAGATTAAATACAAAAATGTACACAATATGCATATACCAATCAAGAAACATGCAAGAAATCAAGAATAAAACAAACGAAACAAAATAGTACACGCTGGTTACATATAAACCGAGAAGAAGAAGAGTAACTAACCTGGTTCGAGGCGTCGACGATGGCCGTCGTATGACGTCGCGAGATGATCGAAGGTTTGTCGACGATGGCTGCTCCTTCAAATCTTCTTCTTTTTTCTACTTCTTTTTTTTTTTCTTTTTTTTCACTCCATGGACCAACAGCAGAGCTCCTACTCCCTTTTTCCTCCACGGCAGCGGCGGCAGTGCCCTGCCTTCTTCTCCTTCTACTTCTTTTTTTTTTCTTTGGAGCAACAGCAGAGCTGCTCCTTCTTCCTCTTCGACGGCGGCGGCTCTGCTACCGCTGCTTTCTTCCCCTTCTCTCTGCCTCTCTCTTTCTTCTCCCTTCTCTCCTTTTCTCCCCTTTCTTTTTCTTTCCTGGCTTCTCTCGGCCAACCTCCTCCCTCTTCCCTCCTTTTTCTGGTTTGGTGGTCTGGGGGGTTTTTATAGGAGAAGATGCAAAAACAGGGGTGGCTACGGTTGGGGTTTAATGGGAGATGGAGCGGGTTGGAGTGGGACTCGATGGAGATTGGTGGCTCAAGGAGGATCAGTGGCTGGTGTGGTGCCTCTCTCTCTCTCTCTCTCTTCCTCTCTCTCTCTTCCTCTCTTTGTCTCTCTCTCTCTCTCTCTCTGGCTTCCTCTCTTCCTCTCTCTTTCTTAGTTATTGAATCAAATCCCACCCAATTCATTTATAAAATAATATAATATATATGAACATATATAATATAATATATATATATAAGAGAAACATAATATATATATATATATATATATATATATATATATATATATATATATATATATATATATATATATGCACATGGATTGATTATATTATATATCCTGGATTGACCGGTCTAGGGCCGGGTAAGGCCGGGTAAGGCGGACTGGTTGAGTTCGACGGGGTTGGACTAAATTGGGCTTGAGCTGGGTTGGGCTGAGTAAGAATGGACTGGATCGATTTCTCTCTCTATTATGGATCCTCTCAGCTTGCAATTCCGCATGAAAAATTTCGTCGGCTTTTGTCTCAGATTTTCCACGTCCACTTTGAAGAGGACGGACAAAGGAGCACACTAGTGCTCGAATTACCTGATTCGGACGTCAGATGATCAAAATATGAAGATTTGGAGTTTCGTGGCAATAATCCTACCGGCATCTTTGCATGGGACCCGCTGGCGGCTTCTGCCCAAAATTCTTCACGTTCATTTTGAAGAGGACTGGCAATGGAGCACACTGACGCTTGAATAGCCTGATTCGGACTTCGGATGATCAAGATATGAAGAATTGGAGTTTTGACGATAATCTTACCGTCAACTTTGCATGGGACCCGCTGGCGGTTTCTGCCCAAAATTCTTTACGGCCATTTTAAAGAGGACAGACAATGGAGCACAGTGGCGCTTGAATCGTCGGATTTGGATGTCAGAAGATCAAGATATGGTCGAATGAAGTTCGATCGATTTTAAATCATGATAATTTGCCCAATAAATCCTTAATTTATAATAATTTATAGAAAAGTCCTTGGATTTAATAAGCCAATTTCAATCCAACTAAAATCGTGACATCTTCTTCGTTCGATATCAGAATTGAGTGATTCTGATATCCTTTCGAAGGTATTTCCATGACCTTGCTGTAGGGCCCGCCAAAATCAACTTTGAAATCACCGCTTAGCGTCCAAACCTTGAATTGACCCGCAACCCTTCTGAATATACCCACCAAGACTCTTGTACATTGGGGACACTCTGGCTCAGCCCAGACACCATAGAGAGCACAAAGAAATTGATCGACTATTGATTTGAGAGAGTTTCACTCGCCTCCCTTGTACTTTTTCCAAATTTTCATCCCCCTCCGCTCTCTTACTGCCTATACACCAATAAAGTTTTGTTTGGCTGTGGAGGGCAAAAATAGGGTGCTTACACCTGTTTAGTTATTCGGTCCTTCATAGGCCATGTATGGTCGCTTGGACACATTGTATATTTGGTTTAGTCGGGTACCGGTCCATAATTGGTCTAATGTAATCGACCATCTAATATTTGATTTTTTGGCTGTCAAATGCAAAATCCAATCAGATGGTTGCATTTCTAGGTAAAAACAAGGGACCTTAGAGATCAACAATATCCTAGTCTCATGGATAGAAAAACTAAACTCTAAAATTCTGTAATCGAGTGAAAAAAGATACCCAACTTCAGCCTTCTCGGAACCCTTTTTCTGGCAGTCAGATGTACGATCGGTTGGTCTGGGTGTGATCTCCAGCTAAAAAAATAGTGTGGAACCTCCAACATCCGGTTGGTTGAAGGTGTAACGTTAACCCACAGTGTCTCTATTATAGACAAGCGCACACATAAAAATAGTTGACGACAAAAGAGCTTGGAGAGAGAGATGGAGAATAAGAGAGGAGAAAAGATTTGCAAGCAAGAGAGAGAGAGAGAGAGAGAGAGAGAGAGAGAGAGAGAGAGAGAGGGGTGAGTGCCATATATATTACAAGTGGGGACATGTGGGGCTTAGGTGTATATAAATTAGTCAGTTGAGTTACAAATATCTTTCGCCATGAATCCCTTATTAATCGGTCTGGGCCTAAACCTGACACATTTAATAATCTTTTCGGGCCAATGTCAATTTTCATCGGTCGATTCAATCTAGGATACATGGTGCAATTCTTAGATTAACACCTCTGATTGAACATCCATGGTCCAAATTGAATGTTTAATAATGTTGCAACATTATTGTAGAATCATATCCTTGTGATTTGAATCATTTGGAAGCTATTGATGGTGTGATTTTAAATGAGACAAATACATGATATTTGTCATGATTTAAAATGTTACATAAATGGTCATGAATTTAAATTGAATATTGGAAAATGGTAAAAAATGAGATACTGAACAATATCTTTCTAATTAAAATATGGGTAAAAGACTATTACCTCCCCTGTAACTTACCTTATTGACCGTTGACCCCCAAAGGTTTCAAAAAAGACAGTTACCTCCCCTAAATAACTATTAAAATCCAAATAACCCCAATTTTTAATGGTGTTAAAGTTAAATTTTTTATGGACAACTGTATCCTCAACCTTTTATCCATACTTTAAATCTTATTACTGTTAAAAGACCAATATAACCCTTTTATATCCAACTAAAATAAATCATAATCTCATCTTCTTCTCATTCTCCCTCACATTCTTTCCGGCGGAGATGATATGATGGGCTCAGATGCAAGCAGAATGATTACAGACGACCAGTGAGGCAAAACTCCTTGATTAAGTACTAGTTTTGATTTCCATGAGTTGGTATTCTGATTTGTGTTTAATCATGTTGGATTCTCATTCTTAATATGAAATTCATATTCTGGTTCTCCTTCGCTCTTCCCTGTTGACAACCCTCCTGATTTCTTTGGATATATATAATGGGTGAGTTAATTAAAGTACTTGTCGAATCAAGAGAGAGGAGTGAGGTGTGAAAGAAAATGGCGGAGGGAAAAAAAAAAGGGTTGGGGATCTTCGAATTTTGGTGAGGAGAAAACATGTGAGAAATCAGTTGCAGCAGAAAAAGAAGGGGAATAATCGGGGTTTGAAGAGAGATAGCTAGGAAAGGGAGGAGAAATGACATGATTTTTTATTTCGACATTGAGGGAAGAGCAGAATCTGCCAGGAGAGGAAGTAGGAGAAGAAATCGAAGAAAAATAAGAGATAAAATGGTCGTGGACTAAGAGCGACTGGAATGAGAGAAAGATGAGGGAAGATAGGAGTGAAAATAGGGATTGAAATCTGAAGAGATTTTAGGAGAGAAGAAACCGAAGAAGAATAGGAGACGATTGGAATGGGAGAAAGATGAGGGAAGATAGGAGTGAAAATAGGGATTGAAAATCTGGATAGATTTTAGGAGAGAAGAAACCAAAGAAGAATAGGAGAGAAAATGACCGTCAACTAAGGGCGACTAGAATGAGAGAAAGATGAGGGAAGATAGGAGTGAAAATAGGGATTGAAAATCAGGAAAGATTTTAAAAGAAATTGCTTCAATATTCAAGGATTTGCAGCGGCGGAGAGCTCCGAAGAAGAAGGCGATTCAAGGGTTTGAAAACCGAAAAAAATATAAGAGAGCAAGTGGGGAAGTAGTAACCCTATTAAATAGTAAGGGTAAAATAGGTAGTTCGTCTATCTAAAAGGGTAATTTGGTCTTTAAAAAAATATTGGACTCCCACCGTTATTCTTAACGCGTGGGGCTATTTGGATTTTAATAGTAATTTAGGAGAGGTAACTGTCTTTTTTGAAACCTTTGAGGGTCAACGATCAATAAGGTAAGTTACAGGGGAGGGAACTGTCTTTTACCCTTAAAATATTTATATAGACATAAAAAATGCATCTTGTTATAGCCAAGAGGTGAATTTAGAAATTATAACTTTCTTTTGGTTGTCTAGTCCCAAAAGTTCTATAAATCATGGTAAAAAAGGGTTTTCAAAATAAAGTAAAAGTAACTTATTATTTTTAGTATGTATACACGTAAAGTTATGTAAATCTTGATAAAAATATGAGTTTTCAAATAAATTGAAAGTGACTTATGATCCTATTTATTAGGTACACATCCACATGACAGGATTTTAGCCACATTGAAAATAAAAAAAGATATATTACATTAAATAGGCATGTATAACACCATTTGTGTTTGGAGTATTTCAAACATAATTGTTTTTTTTAATTTTAGGTGCTTTGAACATGCGTTGAAAGGTTAGGTGTTTAATTATATTAAAAAAAAAGTTAGATGCTTGGAATATGCATTGAAAGGTGGGCCTTTCTTCAAAAAAAAAAGAAATGGGTCTTCCCACATAATTTTTTAAACGTTGGGTGTATTGAACATCATTTAAAGTCCTGTATCTCAAGACTCTGATGGCTTGATGGGTGTTGGAGATGATATCGATGCGAGGATAGGAACTCAAGTCCACCTTGTTGTCATCATTTTATTTATATATTTTATTTTTTATTGTTATCATCATGCTACTTATGTGCAATGCTGGAAGAATATTTCCCAAAGTATATTTATCACAAGGACTAAAGTCATTTGATTAATTATGTATTATGAGTAATTTTTTGTATATATTATATTATGGGTAATGTCTTTTTCTTTATTGTTGAAACATAATTATTCACTTCTTTTAGGCAAGTAAAAGAACTATTCATTATTTACCAAAAAAAAGAAAAGAGAACTATTCATTCATATGCGAAGAATTTATAAGATCATACAACTATGGAATACATGGTGGCCAAATGGGATACATGGTGGCCAAAGTGTCTCACACGTAAGAGAAAAAATTCGTTTGCATCACTATTTAACTCCAATGGAATGAAGAAAAAGAACAACTAACATAATATGTGGTGAGTTTTTTTAACATCATGAAATAGTGAGGAGTGTTGATACCATATTCTGTCAATCAATGGCAAAGCAACACATGTCCATACTATGGTGGACAAACATATTATAACACGTGTACAATGAGACTCTTCATTGTCTAATATGTGGCGATAGTCAGATATGAGCCGTTCTCCTAAGAATAAGGGAACGACTCCTCGATCCGGTGCATTTAATCCATATCCTGAAGATAGGGAGAAGTCTAAGGGAATGCATACCATCAACTGCCATTATCAAGACCATGGGATCATCATCCAATGGTGTATATCATAAACAGCAGAAGACTTCGGTTATTAGTAGTTCTACAACTAATCCTAAAGGGTAATTCGGACATCTTCAAAGATTTGGCACTCCTATATAAATTCACAAGCACAAAGGTATACGAACAATCTTTCCTCTCACTCAAATTATACTCCACTCTCTAAGAAGTTTTGTTCTTACTTTGTTTCATATTGCTTGCTCTGTGAACTGACTTAATCATCGAAGTGACCATTGGATTACTCAATCTACCCCTCTGTGATTTTCTCTATCTTTCTTAGGACTTCTCCTTGAACTCGTCTATAATGTGTGAACTCGGTTAGAACGTGTGAAGTCGACTTCAACACATCCAACTTGGCTAGACCAATTTTCGGCAGCAACAGTTTGGCACCCACCGTGGGGCCTGTTTGAATCTTTTCTTAAATCAACTTACAATCAATTTTTTCTACAACTTCTTCTCTATCTTTCCACCATTTTTTCACTATCAAAATGGTGAATACGCACAACAACACTCGTGGAAACACTGCCAATACCAATAGGAACCCTTCCTGAATTGAAGAAAACATTGCTGGATAGGAAGTCAGCAACGGTGAAGTTCAATTTCCTCTAAGGACTGAACCATTGCCAGATTCTGTGCCAGTCCCAAATCCTACAATACCTCTAACTCCACAGAAGTTTGCCACGCAAGAGCAACTACGTCTGATAGTTGCTCAATTGGTGGAGATTTCACAATTTGTAACGCCTTCAGGAGCAATTCGTGAAGAATATTTAGCAAAAGTAAAAGATGTAGACAAGAGTCTTGATGATTCATCACATTGGACTTGAGCTCTTTTTATAGAGTTACAAATATTATGGAATCCCTCATTAGTGGGATGTTGTTAATGTAAGTTACAACCAAAGAGGTAGGATATGATACAAGATAATTTGTTAAGGTAAGATAAAACCAAAGAGGTAGGATATGATACAAGATAAGATAATGGATGAGTCAACATGGATAAGGTTATTGTTACTTGTGTTATGAGTCAGCATGGATAAGGTTATTATCACATCCGGTAGGATAAGACAGCATTGACTGTAGATTACAATCCCACCACAAGCCTAGCAAGGTTAGATGCAACCGAAGCTTGGATTGAAGATATTGTAGCGGGTCCGATGTTAACCTTTTGGTGAACAGATCAATTATCTTTTCCTTGCTTGGAATATATTTAATGGCAGTCAGTTTCCACCCCAACAAGTTCGTGGATGTAATGGAGTCCATCGCCACGTGTTTCGTTCGAACATGGAAGACAAGGACGAATGCTAGGGAGATTGCTGAGATATTATCACACCAAATGACCGGTATAGTAGTAAGCGGGTAATGTAGTTCCCTGAAAAGAGCACACAACCAAATTACTTCGGTTGTAGTGTGTGATAGGCAGCGATACTCAACTTCAGATGAGGATCGAGCAATAGTAGCTTGCTTTTTGGCACTCCATACAATGAGATTTGTACAAAAAAAAACACAATACCCGCCGGTGGATCTTCGATCAATTGGGCAACTGGCCCAATCGGAGGGTCAGTGGGCCAGGCCAAAGATGTAAGCTTTTCGTAACTGTCCCTTTAAAAAAAAAAGCAGAATGCATTTGACTGCTGTAAACTAATCTTCAGTTAGAGATTGCAATAACTGAGATACCTGATTCATGACAAAGGAGACATCAGGACGGTGAGTGTCACATACTGTAAGGCACCCATAAGGCGTCTATATGGAGTTGCATCTTGCAAAGAAGGGCTATCATCAAGGCCAATTTGTATGAAGGTGCGGGTGATGAAACCAGCTTACAACCTACCATGTTAGCCTGATGGAGGACATCAATGATATACTTGGATTAATCTAATAAAGACTAGTGGAGTCCCTAATGATATCATTGTTACAAATAGGACAGCTGCATGTTGCGAGTTGATTGGAGAGAGATTTGAATTGTTGAAGATAGTCGGACATAGATTGGGATCCTATTTTTGATACGACGGAGTTGTTGTTTAGGGTACATGATATGAGCAGGAGGGGTGGATCCATTACGTTGGTTTGATATATGTGAGGGTTCAAGTCCCTCTATCCCCAATAAAAAAAAGGGCTCGTTTTACTCCCTAACTATTTTTTTTTTTCCGTCAGCGATTCAAATTTAGTTATGTTTCTCATTCACTCTATTCTTTTACAAATTCTAAATGGATCCGAGCAGAGGACATCCCCGAAGAGCGGGAGATTTCGTGACATTTCTGATTGGCTGTCTTGTGTTTCTAACAAGTTGTTTTATAGTTGGCATGCTGAATCGTATACAGAATGGGGCTAGTTTAGATCGATCCTAACCGGATGATTATGAATTATTTCCATTTCCTATAATATTTTACTTTGTTATGTTTCAAGATTCACGGGAAATCATCGCTATTGTCGACCGCGACAAGATCAACAATTCCATGAGCTTGGGCTTTTGTTGCTAACATAAAAACATCCCTTTCCATGTCTTCAGATATAACCCATAAAGGCTTTCCCATTCTTTGTACATAAACCCTTGTTAGGGTTTCACGGAGTTTAAGTAGCTCTTCCACTTTCTGGACAAATTCTCCCTTTGTGCCTCATAAAAAGAACTAGCAGGTTGGTGTATCATTACCCTGATGATATAACATAATAAAAAGTTTTTCTTTGACACCAACGATGTATGGAAGAGCGTCTTCGCTTAGAATGGCATTAGTCTAAAAGAGTAACATTTGGTTTTTCTCATACCAAGGAGAGTTAGGGGTGATAGGGTAGGTGACGGTGCCGTCAATAAGATGCATCAAATTATGGCCGCGAAGAATCGACTCAAATAGTGATTTCCATAGAAGATAGTTGGTAGATGACAACTTGATGGGAATGAGGCATGCAATATTAGAGATAACTAAGGGAGTATTATTAGGGGTAGAAGAGGGAGCTAAGTTGGGGTTGGCCAAGGTTTCAATGGGACTGAGTAGGGCCCTTGGAGGTAGAAGAAAGGATGGAGAGATGTTGTGGAGTTCTATTGCTCTGATATCATGACGAATATTTAGTGCAAGTAGAAGATGTACACAAGAGTTTTGATGATTCATTACATTGGACTTGAATCCTTTTTATAGAGTTACAAATATTATGGAATCTCCCATTAGTGGGATGTTGTCAAAATAAATTACAACCAAAGAGGTAGGATATGATACAAAATACTTGTTAGGTGAGATAAAACCAAAGAGGTAGGATATGATACAAGATAATATAATGGATGAGTCAGCATGGATAAGGTTATTGTCACATGTGTTATGAGTCAGCATGGATAAGAATGTTATCACATGTGGTAGAATGAGTCAACATTGATGGTAGATTATCAATTTGAGACAACCAAGTACCGTCATCTTGACCTATTCAACGACTTCGGGTGTCAAACCATTCTAGACGATCTCGTCCAAGTCAGCACCATCATAGCAGGAGGATTGACCCAAACAACCCCTATGTGATTTTCTCTCTCTTTCTCAAAACTTTTCCTCGAACTAGTCTAAAACGTGTGAACTCGGCTAGAACATGTGAAGTCGACTTCAACGCATCTAATTTGGCTAAACCAGTTTTCAACAACAACAAGTAGAGCTCAAGCGGTGGTTGACTAGAAATATGAGAGATGTAAATGATCATGGAGAGGTTCTCACTTTCCCCAAGTAGACGGTCAATAGCCCAAATTGTAGAGGCACTCCATCCAATTATTCATGAAAAACAATTAATAATGGAGTAATTTTTTCTTCATTATAGCGAGGAGGATCTCACCATTGGAATTTCGTTGTTACTCTTCTCTCCCAAGTAAATGAATGCCAAAATATTCTTCCTATTATTCCAGAGTCTCATCCAAGTTACAGAACATGTGGATACAAAGACTCTGTCCTCTCGAAGTTGCTGAAACCAATCTTGGTTACAACAACATTTTTCTGGTTCGACTCTGTTTGTTTGCAAGGGTTTGGATAGGATGTGATACACTCTAGTAGTGAAAAAATATCCTCTCCTATTAGTCAGTCATTAATCATCCATCGAATGAATTAAGATATACTGGCATGTGTTTCGAACATCTTAACCTGTTCAATAGACGACTGGTGTGGCTAACGGACTGGATAGGTTCTATGTTCGGACTTCTATGTTCTCTCACATCAAGCTTTTCTGTCTTCTAGAAGGCCTTTTGAGCCGATTTTATCTGTCTCAAGTTAGTACTTTTAATGGTCAAACATCCCATTTCGGAGATTTGGTAAAGCGACAAAGGGCTCCTGACACAGGAAAGAAATCCTCTCCCGCGGCAAGAGGTTCCTGCCGCTGATGCAAGGGTTGGGGATCAGTCGACCCGTCTATCAATACATGGGGAGGTAGACCGACTGAAATCTCGCCCTTGACACGCGATAGGTGGGCGGAAGAGGATTTTTTTACCCTGACACACAGGGAAATCAATCAACCCAATGAATCAGCGAGTTGCTATCCATACCCACTTATGCGTATCCATGGGGTCCCATACAATGGGCGCCCCTGATTCATTGCATTTTCCTTCCAATTTTCGGTAAAACAGATTAAAAACTCAACTGACAACGCCAGTCATGGGTTGAGGTCCGTAAAACTAAATCTGACCGTTGAAGGGTCAATAGAACCTACCATCAGCGTTCTCACTAAATCATTAACCCGTTTTTGACGGATTCTAAATCATACCACGTGTAAATACGTCACGTGGGGCCAACCGCCAACCCCTCCTTCTGTTCCGTAAGAAGTAGGGTATAGTGATAAGACTGACAGTGATGTACACTAACTTTATAGATTTATCGGCCGCTAAAATTTTTGATGACATTGCTCGAAAGCTGTTTTTGATTTTCATTTATTGTTGTCACTCGAGACTCGAGGAGGGGAAGAATTCTGAATGTCAGAATTCTAAATTCAGAAGTAATTATAACTTTGTTTATTGAAATCGTCAAGAGATTTTTTTGGGGGATTGAATAGCCCACAGTGCTTCTTTCTCCTTATATAAGATACGATGCGGAGAATCGTAGCTCACCGAACTAAAAACTTGATCGCTTCTTTCAGTCGACGCTCGCTTGTCTTTGAGCATCGCTTCTCTTCATTCCCTGAGCCCTCCTCCTCCGGCATGTCTTCGACTGAATCTACTTCTCCTGTTACTGTTGAAACTATCAATCCAAAGGTATCGTCTCTTCCCCGATCCAAAATGAGCATGTCTGTGGGGTTATTTGGCTTGATGTTCAGGGCGTATTCTGTTTGTATGCACCTTCGTTCTATTTTTCTTTTGTTTCCTTATTCTGTATTTTGAACTTTGGCTAGAGTCTTAATTGATTTCGTAATTGTTTCCAAATATGTGGTACTCTCTCTCTCTCTCAAGGTTTCCCATCTTATTTCGATTACATTTGTTCTACGGACCTTCTCTATGATTTTGTAGGGTTCTTAGACTATGATCTAATTGATTGGCATTATTTTGAAACAAGACTTGAATTCCGAAAGCTGGCTTGAGATCTGGTGGAGCTTGTGTTATAGTTGATTTCAACGTGATTACCTTCTTCTTTTTTTTTTTAACTGTTCATTTTTCAAGTTCTATTGGAACAATATGTGGCTTGCTCACAATCATTTAGCCTATACATTCATAGTTTTTTTTAATATTTTTTTGACATTCACAGGTTCTAAAATGTGAGTATGCCGTCCGTGGAGAGATTGTTACCCAAGCCCAGGTATTATGCAAAGTGTTAAGACCTAGTTAGCTAGTTGCTCCTTTTGGGGTTTATTACCTTCATATTTAATCAAATGTATATCTATATGAACTTTTACCTATTTTTACATAAAATGTATGTTTATGTTTGGGTGCCATTAGTTATCCAGCACAGTAATCAGTGTCAATCATGCCAGGGGTACGTCGATACAAAATTTTTATGGATATTTGCATAAGTTTATAGTATAATTGTGAGGAGAAAACATGAAAAAAAAAAAAGGAAAGAAAAATAGTGTTTGTAAAAAAGGAAAAAAAATAAGTCTTTATGATTGAGAGGATTGAGAGGACAACTAGAAAACTAAAAAAATGGGAAGTTGATTGATATTAATGATTAACTAAGAAAAGTCTTGAATAGAAGAAAGCGTGTGTAGATGTGTCTAATATATGTGTATGTGAACTTAGAAGAGGTTATAAGAAAACAGCAAGATGAACATGTGGATGTAGAAGTGATAAAAATAATCACATCTTCATGGGAATTTTGATGGAGAAATTGAGTACCAGAAACAGCGGCTGTGATATTTTTTATTTTTTTTTCCTTCCTCCCAATTACAGAGGGACAACGTATAGTTACAACATCTTATATAGATTTCCAAAGTTTTGGCTATTTCTTAGTAAAGAATGGATGGGCCTTACTGAGTGTAGGAAGGATAAGCTGACTCAGGAAAAGAGGGAGTTGTAATTTCCCAGTCTATTAACTTATTCCTTCTACTGCAAATTTTTCCCTACCTTCCAAAAATTGGGAAAGATGATGATGGATGCTTTCTCAAATAGAATCTTGTGTTTTTCCCTTGTTACTGCAGAAACCTCTGAAGAAGTTGTCTTTGAATGAAAACCTGTATTTTCCTATGCTGAATTTTCTTCCTTTAGTTAGAAAGTGTTCACATCAATGGTTACATAATTAACTTGTAGAATATATCTAAGAAACCTGCCTTCTAAAACTCATACTGAGACTATCTACTTATCTATATATCGTGTTTGTTGGACATAATGTGTATCAAACCCAATTTATTAATTACGTAACGATTAATTTGCAGGATTGGGTGTTGTCTAAGGTTTATTTATTAAATTGTTCGCAAGTAGGGACAAAGTTGGGCAGGACCTTAAAAACCCAACTGTAATCCATTCTTAGGGCCGGGCAGGGCAGGGCCGGGCAGGGCTGGGCTGACCCTGAACATGGGCCATGGGGAGGGGGAAGGGAGATGCAGGGGTTGGGTCAGGCCGGGGAGACGAAGAAAAAGAAAAAGAAACATCATGAGGAAGAAGTGAAAGAAAAGAGGAATAAAAAAAACCAAGGTCTGGCCGGATCGGGCTCAGCCCAAGGCCTGGCCCAGCCTGGCCTTGACTCTGGGCTAGAAATTCCCAGCCCTAACCTGCCCTTAGGGTCAAGGTATCTCAACCCAGGCCCTATTCAGGCTCAAGGAAGGCTCAGATTTTTTTTTTGGGTGAATAAAAGAATGCTCAAGGAAGGCTCAGATTGACAGGGCCAAACTTGCATCCCTAGTGAAAAATCACACAAATCATGCTTATTGGTGTGCTTCTTGCCTCAACTTTCTTCAGATGGGACCACGAGAGAGCTCTATGACTCCATCGGTTTGTAAGCAACCCCCAAACTCCATATAACCTTGATCCACGTTCCTGGATAGATGCCACTTCGTATGTACAAAGTTCACTCTTCTTTCCCCACCCCATTTCTTATTGGAATTTGGGAAACTACCCCCAAGAGACTGTCGTTCAGTCTAAGGGCTTCCATTTTTGTCAAATCCTACTATTTTGATACGACAAAGCGCGAGGGATGAATAAAGATTTTAATTATTATGTATTAATAATTTTTTTTAAATATTTTAGACTGTTATATCCAATTAATGATTCAAAATATCTGAGTATGATGTTTTAATAGATAGGGTGGTGAAAACAATAAATTCATAGGTTCATTATGTGATATTGTAAAGTGGAAGGACTAGAAAACTATTTCATTGGGCACTTAAATGTTTTTTCTACTCAAAGTTGCTGTGGTTTGTCATTTGCTCATGCATTTTTTCTCATTCTCTTGTGTTTTGAGATTTAGGGTCTTGCACCTTGTTGAGTATTGAGAGATTTCTACTGTTGGTATCATGCAAGGCTAAGTCCCTCAATGTGATGTATTGAATATCCTAATGATACATTAGGCTTGATTCTTGGATTAAAAATTTTAAATTCTCAGCACCTATTTTCCAACAGTGTTTTGGAATTTGACTATAAAAGGCCTATTATCAAGGAAAACCATGTCCAAACCTCTAATATTTCTGTCTGAAAGTCTGTAAAGATGGTCTAGCTATAGACGCCCGTAGACATCAAATCTGTGGGTGCAGAAATGTTGTGATACATTAGGTCAATCCAACTCAATTAGGTTATCCTGGTAAATTTGACTGTTGTGACCAATCCAGAAAAATATTTTAATGTACTGTCTGAATTAGGTTTCTGCATTTAGATTTTCAGGTTGATGCAGGTTTTACATATGTTTGGCCATATGATATTGTTATGAAACATATAAGGATAAAAGACTTGTTTGTCTGCTTGAAGCTTGGATCAATCATCTTCGCAATGTGAATATTAGATAACTATTTGTTGAATCTGAAATATGGCTTCTACTATCAAGTTCATCTTACGGAGAGCTCTCTCAAATTTTTTCTTTTTACAGCATTTGCAACAAGAATTACAAACAAAGCCAGGTTCTCATCCCTTTGATGAGGTGGGTTTCTCATTTTCTTTTTGTTTTCGATTTTTGTTGGACAGCAGAATTGATATTGGTGACATTGCTTGCTTAGCCTAGTGAACTTTTCCTTCTTAGACCTGAATGCTCACATAATGCTTGAATACTCACTTAATGCAGAATATTTTACTGCAAATTCTGGGTCCTGTACCACGGGACCTGTAGGATGCTAGAATTGCTAAAGATACATGGCTCATTTAAAGAAGCAAGCGAATTATTACTGGATGGATCTTAGCCTAGAGACCGTGTAGGCCAAAAATGGCCTGACGGAACCCAAGCCACTCTACCATATAGCACTTAAATCACTTTCTGCGATATTTCTCTTTAGTTAATTTTATGTCAAATGCCAATGCTTGGCAAATAGAATCAGGCCAGGTTTTTTTTTTGGATGGATAAAAACATATTCAATAAGCACAGAGAGGGATCCCAAGATGGGAACCAAAAGAAAAAAGCAAAAATACAAATTATGCCAACCAACTCTTATTGAGTAGATCTAGATGTTAGAGTCAACTAGATAGGAAGACCCCCCCGCTTGGGAAACATGTCTATTCCTCTAAGTATCCAAGCAAGGCTCCATCTCTGCGCTTCAAGCTTGCCACGGACATCAAAAGATGCAGCAGTGCATGTCTGGTGCAGTGATCTTGACCTTTTGGTCCACCTTGTCAAATTCATCTGCATCCATATGTGGTAGATGGAGGCACAGAAAGCTAGTTTTCTCTCTAATTAGATAATTTTTAAACCATTCAACTGACTACTATCCGCAAGAAGGGATGGTGAACCTTATTGCCACACCTTCACTCAAGCGCATTAACTTGATCAACGGACCTTCCATCAAAGATGGTTGAACTGATGGTGGAAAGTTGGATCATTAATGTTTTGGAATACACTGTTTCAGTATCTGTATAAATGTTGGTGTGGAGCAGTGAATGAAAACATTGTTAACTTTCTGTTGGCAAGTCCTGAATGTATATAACCCATCACAATTTCACCTTAATTCGTAGTAACAAGCTACCATTCATTTGTGTTAAACATTCATGGTTCACCTTTATTAATACATCCCTGAAAGTATATATACATTAAAATTTTCAACCCTTGAGAGTCACCATCTTGACCTGCCACCAGCCCAACTGGTTGAACAGGGGGGCCATGATCTGGACTCAAGAATGGGTGGGCTAAGTTACAGGACTTTGCATTAAATTGATGATTGTATATGGACTCTGTTTCTGGCATGAAAATGTACAACATTATTTCCCTTGAAAGTATAGACAATTAAGCAATATGTTCTGCTTAACTGAGATCCTCCTTTTACAGATACTTTACTGCAACATTGGGAACCCACATTCTCTTGGTCAGCAGCCAATTACCTTTTTCCGAGAGGTTGGTTAATTGCATTTCATTGCAGAAGTTGTTATTTGTGGATCATCTTGAGTGATCCTTAACAATAGACATCCCTTTGTCTGTCAGGTTCTTGCACTATGTGATCACCCAAACATTTTGGACAGAAGTGAAACACAGGGTTTGTTCAGGTACGTGTAAAGATTTTCCAAGAGAGATGTTTAGGACCAGCTGGTTTATATTCATAAGTTGTCCTCCCTGACATGTGGTGATGATTCTTCTGAGTTCTAAAGTTGTATGATTGTTGCATACTTTCTTGAAAACATAAAGGTTAAAAATTATTCTTCTGGTCCCACCTATAGGTTTTTCATGGCATACTTAGAATGGTTGATTTTGAAAAGCCCATATAGCTCGAAGGTCATTTGGCTCATTGTCTAAGGTTCTCATTTGAACTTGAGACAAAGATTAAAATTCTTTTTAACTAATGGAAGGTATGTAATCCAACAAACTAATGCAACTTGAGATTTTATGCATTTTCTGGCATGAATTTCATTTTTACCCCAAATCCTCAAACTTTGTGTTAATTAGGTTATTATATCGATGACATTTGAATCATGATTCGAAGGTTTGATTGAATACTGTCAAAATTCAATCAACTTGTCATTTGACAAATATTTAGATCAAACACTAAGTTGATCTATTTTTTCTTGTGTGTGTTATCTGTTGTGAAACAAAAATTAATTTATTAGAGTTTTTTTTTTTTTTTTTATCTGTGTGATATAGAAGATGATGTTTCACATAAGATTAAAATAGGATGGATGAAGTGGAAATGTGTTTCTAGAGTGTTGTGTGATCAACATATTCTTTTAAAACTTGAAGGAAAATTTTATAGGACAGTCATTCAACCGGCTATGATGTATGGTGTGGAATTTTGGGCAGTTAAAAAGCATCATATAGATAAACTTAGAGTAACTGAGATGAAGATGATGGATGTGTGGCAAAACTAAAAGGATAATGTAAGGAATGATCGTATTAGAGCTGATTTGGGAGTAGTGTCGATACATGATAAGCTACAGAGGGCGTTAGACGCTCCAGTATGGAGCAATGATTTGATTCATATTGAAGGATCCAAAAGAGTTAGGAGTAGACCTAAGATGACTCTAAGAGAGGTGGTGAGGAAAGACATGCATAACTTAGGTTTTGTTTCAAGTATGACATTGAACAGAGTTGATTGGAGAACAAAATCCATGTAGCCTTTCCCATTTAATTGGGATAAGGCTTTGTTGTAGAGTTTTAGAAATGAAAATGAGGTAGGCTACATCAGTAACCCAATTTGGTGAGGTCAACTTGGTTTTAGGTTTCATTTGGTGAGCCATTGGCAGGTTCTACACTACTTAAGAAGGAATAGTTGCTTCTGACTCATAAACACTCTTCTCCTTTTAATCTTGCAATTTAAACACGGGTTGCGTTTGCCTTCCGCTTGTCCATTTACCACCTTCAATATGCACCATATTTCTCCTTACTGGTGCGTATTTATCGCCACTACAGATGTCCAAACCGTGTCAACCAATTTTTCATCATCTCGTCACCAACTGGTGCAGTTCCCACTTAGTGTGCTTAGCTTTAATTCTATCATTCCTAGTCTTTCCACCTGTCGATCTTAACATCCTGCTACACATTTTATATTTTTTATTTATATATTATTGATTTGTTTTCCAAGTATCTTAGAAATAAAATTATATCTACATATTTTGGTGACTTATTAATCAACTCCACTTGTTAACGTTCCGCCAAATCAAACTCCGAAGTCAATTAACTTTGTTGTAAAGCCTAAAGGAGAATTGGTAAATTTTAAAATTTTCATCTTGAAAAATACTTTTAAATTGGACCAAATGCCGAGCCATTCTAGCCTGCATTTCAACAATAATGCTTAAACCATCCCGTTCTAATAGTCCAGACTATGATACTAATGCGGACCCAATTTAATTCCCGATTTAAATTTGAGCCAGGATTTAGTAGTAGGTTGGGTTGGGATTTTATTATTGGGTTTACTCATTGTAATGTGCTTAATTATAAGGCCCCCAAGTGGGGAGGGGGTAAAGGGGTGTACGAAATTTGTATTTTAATTAGGTAGTTAGTATTTGGACTTGGGTCCATCTGCTATTAGTTAGGAAGTAGACAAGTTATCCAAGTCGTGGCTAGTTTTAGGATTTTGTTTTCTTTATTTTATTTAGTATTTATGTTGCATTAGGAAACTCCGTTTTACAGCCACCTGGGGGAGATAAAGATTTGTCTTGGGTATTATATAATTCCTGAATTTTAAAACTTTTATCTTCGGTTTCAAGTTTCCTAAATTTCAGGACCTTTATCTTCCAACAAGTTGTGGATGTTCTTCTTCTTTTTTTTTTTTTTTTTTTTTTTTTTTTTTGAGGGATTATTGTCTTTCTTATTGTAATATAGTAGTTCGATGGAATATAGGAATTTAAATCCAGACCAGATAAAGAGTTTGATTAAAATTATTGTTCAAATAGTTGAGTGTGTTTAGGACACTACTATATGGCTTGCGTATGGAGGTGTTTTAGTTTATTTAGCTGTCATTTTTTACTTTTATAAACTATAATAAGGCCCAACAGGCCACCATGATTGGGAGTATGGAAATTGAGTTTATTTTAATATGAGAGTGATGCCTCTCCTTTCTCTCCCCCCCCCCCGCCCCCTTGATGCAGTCCAAGGACCAGCCAGTAATGGACCAGCCCAAGGATCTGTCAACATGGGCCCAACCCACACTGTTAACGTGAACACTGTTCATGCGGTACTGTTCACGTGAACAGTACCAACGGCAGTAGTTAGAATCTTTTGGTTAGTTTCTTAATTTTTAGTTTACTTATTTCCATTGTTTAGTATCCTAAAAATTAGACTAGTTAGTTTAGAAGTCTTAGTTGCTTGGAGATTAAGACTTGCCTAAAATCTAGTTTTCTAATTCCAGTTTTTAGAAACTTTCCTATTTCTATGTTTTAGAAACTTCTTAAGTTATAAAGGAGGTTTAGCTTTTCCAAGTTTAGTTCTTTTCTATTTTATTTGTAATGTTTCAAAGCTATAAATAAAGAGAATGCAGGCTGGCTGCAGTAGAGCTTTTCCAGAAAAATTGAGAATCAATTAATTTCTGGTTTAGCCTCACCTGATTGTGAGACTCAACCTCTTGTTCTTCTTTTCCTTGCAATTCCTGTGTTTTCTTTGATCTAGATCTGCTATCCCTTGGTTGGCGACACTGTTTCTAGAAGCCTCATCAATTTCTTTGGCTGAATTAAAATCAAATCACACAATTATAGTGGAGCTGTCCAGAGCCAGATGCTACCAGGTGCAGCCTACTTGTGGGCCCCATAACTTCCTCAGCTTTGTTCCGATCTTCTTCAACTTTGGAGGGTTATTTATAATTGTTATAAAGACCATTCAACCCAAGTTTCATCAGTTTCTGACGGATAGATTTCAAGATAAGTAATTATTCCTATTACTTTTCTCTGCAGAATTTTGTATTGGACTGAATTAAGATCCTGTAGCAAAGAGGGCTTGTTAATTTGAGATGTCTTAACCCCCTTTGCCATCACCCCTCTTCCTCCTTTCTTTTCTATTCTCAGGTGTTGTTCACAGTCCCGGGAACAGCCCATTGTCTCTCCCTATTCTTCTCTGTCTCTTTTTAACCCACCACCAACACATCTCATCTGATCGATCTGCATCAACTGGTATCAGAGCCAAACCTGGCTGAATATACCATGGATCCTACCCTCTTGATTGCTGTCCGTTAACAACTTCAACTCATGCAAGAGAAACTCAAAGAAACTCAGCGGCAATACTAAGAATTTGAGAGTCAATTGTTGATCACGTCGAATTATATGAAATCTTCCTTCAACAAGGCTAATCCCAATAATTGAACAGTGGGTAGAAAAGCAAGAAGACGAGCCACCAACGATGGAAGACAAAGTGACCACAGTTATCTTTGAGAAACACCAATGGAGGGGCATTAAATGGTTGATCTTTTGATCGATCCAGTTGAATTTGTGCTTCCATGTTACAACTTCAACAACGGATTCCTTATCGTTGGTTTCATACCGTTAATCGAAGATATCGTAGGATCGAGGGTGGATGCTAATCGTGCAATGAGGGTCCTTCCGTTCTACAAAACTCTAGGACACTCATTTTTTAAGCAAAGGGGAATAATGCAGGCCTAATTTAAGGCCTGGTTTAAATTTGAACCAGGATTTAGTAGTAGGTTGGGTTGTGTTTTTATTATTGGGTTTATTCATTGTAACGAGGGTTTAAAGGGGTGTACGAAATTTGTATTTAATTAGGTATTTAATATTAGTAGTGGAGTCCATTCACTATTAGTTAGGAAGTAGATAAGTTTATCCAAGTCGTGGCTAGTTTTTGGAAGTTTGTTATCTTTATTTTATGGGAAAAAGTTTACTGCCTAGCTATGTGGTGGAAGTAGTATCCACGCAAAATTTTTACAGCTGTTGAATTTTCTTCACTTCATCACAACCGTCAATCTATTTGTAGATGTAACCACTTTCTCTCCATTGTCATTGCACTTTCTCTCCGCCCTCCTTTGCACTTTCTTCTCCGGCGATCTCGGCTGCATTTTCTTCTCAGCCTCGACGTCTTCTTCTACTTTTGCTTCCGCTTTTGCCTTTTCTTCCAATGACCCATATATTTCTAGTTCCTTTAGAGTTTGAGGAATTCTCCACAAGGTTTCTTCTAACACTTCGACTTCTGCTTCCATGATTTTTGCTAACGAATTGTTTCTCAACGGCCAGATCCGCCCGATGAAGTTTTTGTCTCACTTGCAAAGGGCTCAAATCTGAGCTCCCTTGTTGGATCTAAAGGTGACAACAAATACGATGGTTCCAAGGAAGCGATAGAGCCTGCAATACATGGATATGGTGCAACCATGAACCATGCTTACCCACTTGAACGAACTGGGATGCTCTTCAGGACTTCAGCAATGAAACCCACTCTGAGTTCCTTCTCTCGAACGGATTATTTCCTATAGCACTTGTTGGACTCGCACCCAGAAGTTCACCCAAAACGTGATCGGTAAGTATGTTATCCCCAAGACACAGACGACGGAAATTGTTAATGATCGATGGAGAAGGAAAACTAGACGGGATGAAGCAGTTCTGAAAGGAAAATTGAGTTAAGAGGCTCAATTGGTTGGTCAATTCTCTATTGCCATTCGAAGTTCCGAGTTCTCCTGTGTAAGAACTTCAGTCTCTTTGAGAGCTTCTTTATGATGATTGTAACATGAACAGTACTGATAGACCAGTTGGTCATATTTTAAGGTGAGACGAGTGAGGTAGATCCGATTCTCTTGGCTATTTCGTTTTCGTCATAGGAGCAACTAGGGGCTTAGTGAGTCAAAGTTCGAGAGTGATGTTTTCACAAATGCGGAAGAGAAATAGAGCGAAGTGAAGCTGGTGATGCCTCATATTGCCGAGGTGGCGATGAAGCAAAAGGACCGATGTCATCATCTGCGGAAGATATCTCTTTCTGCATTTCTTGAATGTTGCTGAACAGAAAATAGAGAAATCTCAAGTCGTTTCCTCAATCAACATTTTGAATTCTTCTCTCTAATCAAGTGAAAGAGGACAGGAGAAACCGTGAGAATTGGAACTTCACAAAAATAATTCCAGAACCCTATAATCAATTTGACAGCAGTGGAGAGAAAGTAGTTACAGCAACAAATAAATTAA
Source organism: Protea cynaroides (assembly GCA_028583415.1). Classification (NCBI taxonomy): domain Eukaryota; kingdom Viridiplantae; phylum Streptophyta; class Magnoliopsida; order Proteales; family Proteaceae; genus Protea; species Protea cynaroides. The sequence continues at coordinate 106,466,032 of CM053276.1, forward strand.
GCTTTGAGATGAAGTGAAGAAAACTCAACGGCTGTAAAACATCTGCCTGGATACTACTCCCACCATGCATCCGGGCAGTAAACTTTCTCCCTTATTTTATTTAATATTTATGTTGCATTAGGAAACTCCTTCAGATGAGGATTTTTCATGGGCTTTATAATTCCTGATTCTTTAGGACTTTTTATCTTCCAACAAGCTGTGTAACTTATTTTTTGGGGGATTCTTATCTTTCTTATTGTAATATAGTAGTTGGCTAGATTATAGGAATTTAATATCCAAACCGGATAAGTGTTTGTTTTCAATTATTATTCAAATAGTTGAGATTGTTTAGGACAACTTCTATATGGCTTATGTATGGAAGTGTTTTAGTTTATGTAGACTTTGTCATTTTTTACTATTATAAATATATGTAAGGCTTAACAGTCTCCCCCCATCCCCCCATTCCCCCTGCCCCCCCCCCCTCAACATCACACACACACACACACACATCAAGGAATAGAAATTAGTTTGTTTTAATGTGTGCTTGGTGTCTTTCCTTTCTTTCTCCCTCTCCCTCTCCCTCTCCCTCTCCTCTCTTTTCTTCGCTATTCTCGGGTTACTGTTCACAATCCTGGTGGTTGCAAAGAGGGTTTCAACACATTCAAATCAATTTCTCCTCTTTGTTGCAGGATCTTATCACAGTCCAACCCAAATTTAACCCTTAACAACAAACAAGAATTATTGATTTAGACAAATAATTCCCCAACTTCAAATCTAACTGTAAGAATGCTTCAAAATTTGGGATCCTTGATCCTTAGGATATGAGGAACAATATTCCAGAAGATGAGCTTAATCCAACGGGTGGGATCGAAACCAATCTTGCCCATAGGTCTCAAACAGGTATTTTAACAGAACCAGAATTGTATAACAGTAGAAAAAATTACTTATCTCAGAATCCAGCCGTTGGAAGGTCTTCAAACTTGGAGGAAAAGTACTCTAGGATGTGTTTGATAACATACCTAAATTTGAAGGTGATTCAACCATGGATGAAGAAGTTATGAATTTTGAAAAAGCTACTATCATCTGAAAACAAGAATAAACAGAATAGGAGCTTCGGTTGAGTCTCACAACCAATGAGACTCAGCTAGAATTTAATAATAAACTCTGGCCAACTCTGCTGGCAGCATCTTCTTCCTCTTTATTTATAATGCTAAAAGGAAATACAAAAAATAGAAGGATTGGTTCTAAGAAGGGAATGTCCAAAAATAAACAGAGAAACTTTTCTTTATAACTTTTAGGAAAATTTACAAAACAAATAACAAATATAACTGACTCATATGACAATCTATCTTAAGAAACAAAACTAATGACTAATTTTATGGAAATAAATCTAACGTATTGATTTTAGGAAGAAGACAAAGATTTCAAAAAATTCTGTTCGTGTACTGTTCACGTGAGCAGTACCTCGTGAACAGTGTTCACGTGAACAATGTGGGCTGGACCCATGTTGACTGGTCCTTGGCTGGTCCACTGCTGGCTGGTCGTTGGACTGCATCACCTGGGAACAGCTCCTTGTCTCTCCTTATTCTTCTCTTATTCTCTCTCTTTAACCCATCAGCAACAAATCTCATCTAACCGATCTGCATCAGATACTTCCTGTTTGAGAAAAGAAATATATATTTGGTAGAAGTACATGTTCCGAGGTGCAGTCGCGGCATGGGGGTACTTTGGTGCAACTTGTGTAAGATTTCAGGTTAAAATTGAATGGAGCCTGTTTTAGGTTTCTAAAATCTAAGTGAAACCTATCTATATCATATAAGTTAGAAGTGCAAAATTGAAGGACCCATCATAACCAGTTAGAAACTCCAAAAATGATTGACCCATCATTTGCAATACCAAAATATTTAGTTGTAACCATCTATAGTTGGCTAGTTCTGGTAGTAGATTCCAAATGTTACTAGTAGTAGACTCAAGAATCAAGATCTCTAAGTAAAAGCTTCAGTATCTAATAAATGCAAAAGCCCTTTCTAGCAACTTTTTTTTTTAATTTTTATCTTCACTTTCTTCTTTAAATAAAGACATGATAATCACTACCTTCCACTATTTTGTATGCATTGTTACAGTGCGGATGCCATAGAGCGAGCTTGGCAGATTCTAGATCAAATTCCAGGAAGAGCAACAGGTGCTTATAGCCACAGTCAGGTAATGATACCACTATCTGAAACATTGTAAATTACTAATGTATTACTCCTGACATGAAGTCTTTGGCACTTGATCTTCCAATCTCAGGGTATCAAGGGCTTGCGTGATACAATTGCAGCTGGAATTGCAGCTCGTGATGGTTTTCCTGCCGATCCAAATGATATTTTCTTAACTGATGGTGCAAGCCCTGCGGTAAATTCAGATTTTCACTCTTTTTGGTTTCCTACTAGTCAGATTATAGGTAGGTTGAACTTTGAAAGGAACTTCAATTGATATTTTCCTGTTTTCTTCTCAGGTCCATATGATGATGCAGTTGCTGATAAGTTCGGAGACAGACGGCATTCTTTGCCCAATCCCTCAGTACCCTCTGTACTCTGCATCAATTGCGCTCCATGGGGGCACTCTTGTAAGTTATACAGTGATAGTGTGGTAACTTTGTTTTGGCTGCCTTATTTCAACCCTAAACTCAGCCATTTGCCAATACAATCTTATGCAAAATCAGTCCTCTATTGAGTCGACCCGTTTTGACTTGAAAATTAGAAGTCTTATACATAGTTGTCAAGACGCAAAGGCGAACCAAAGGGTTGAAGGCAAGACGGAGTGCCTAGGCGACCAAGGCGCCAAATTTTCCAAGGCATCACAAGGGAGCGTGGGCACCTAGGCGACGCCTTGATAACTATGGTCAAGGCGTTGCCTAGGCGTCCGAGCGGATTTTGTAAGCTTGGGCGCTAGGGCGCCTTATCACCCTGGGCGACCGCCTTGTTTTCAATGTGTCTTTTTTTGCTCTCAGGAACAACACTTATCAGGCAGTACTTATTTATGACTAATATCATTTAAGTAAATGTTTCTTTAATTTTATATTTCGTTTACTTAAGATATTATTCATAAATAAGCAAATAACCCCCCCCTCTAAAAAAAAAATTTGAATCCAATAAAAATATTCTAAAATTCAAATTCCAAAAGGATAAAAAATCAATCTTCCAGTTTAAGAACAAAAACTGTATTTTTGGGTGTAGGGGCGATTTTCAACTTCCAAATGCTGGGTTTTTTTCCAAATATAAAAATTTCATAAATCTTATTATAGTAAAGCATCACTAAAAACCAAGAGTGCGTCAAAATAATCTCTTGCTTTGATGTTCAAAAAATAATTTACATTCAAACGACTTTAAACAACATTTGCGTATTCCGAACAAGGTTTGATTGGAGTGTAACTCCTTCATTATAACTCGGATTTAAGCAATCACGGATTTGTTAGAAAGCTGATTATACTAGCTTTGCAACGAATTCGAGATTGCTTGAATCTAAACTATCTTAAAAGAGCTACGTTCTGGTCAAATTTTTTAGAAGTACGCAAATGTTAGTTATAAATACGCGTTGCTTACTTAACTCATTATTTGTTGCCTTCTTGGTTTTCTCATGTTAATTAAATTATGTCTTAAATGTTGATTATTTATGTAAAATGTTGCATATATATAAATATTAATATAGCATTAATATTTTAGAAATAAAAAAAATACACTAGGAATGCCTTGGTCGCCTAGGCAACGCCTAGGTGGGAGCCTAGGACCCCAGGATGGCCTCGAATGCCTTGGATTGCCTTGTCGCCTTGACAACTATTCTTATATATCTCATTGAATCCCAAGTATAACATTTATAAGAATAACAACTCGAGAACCTTGCTTTGGTTTTCATAGGTGCCATACTTTCTTGATGAAGCAACAGGCTGGGGATTGGAGATATCTGAGCTTAAGAAACAGTTAGAAAGTGCTAAGTCCAACGGTACTGCTGTTAGGGCATTAGTGGTGATAAATCCAGGCAACCCTACTGGGCAGGTAAGTTATGACGTTTTTTAATCCCTTTTCCCTTTTTCTTTTTTTTTTTTTTTTTTTTTTTTTTCCAGTTTTGACAATGGTGCAAGGACATTGAGAAATTTGATGGTGGAAGCTTGGTTTGATGTTGTTTAGTTGTCTGGTTTCTTACCTATATTATCAGTTCTAAAAGAGTTTTTCTTGTTTGTTCCATTATCCAGGTTCTTGCTGAGGACAATCAGCAGGAAATTGTGGAATTCTGCAAGAAAGAAGGTCTTGTTCTCCTTGCAGATGAGGTGGGTAGCTATGAAGACCTTCAAATCCTTACAGCTATATCTTACATCAAACAATCCCCTGAAATTCAAACGCCAGTTGTTGTATTGCTGGCTTTGATGGATGAGCCAATTATTTCCTTGGTTGCCACCTTCTAGAAACTGCAGTTTGACATTGGTCTTGGAGTCCGGAATAATACAAGTCTAAATCAACTTAGTGCCTCATCAAGAAACATGCCTTTTACTTCAGTGGTCATTGACGCATGTATTCTGGACTTGAACTTTCACAGGTATATCAAGAAAATATTTATGTTGCAGACAAGAAGTTTCATTCATTCAAGAAGGTTTCCAGGTCAATGGGGTATGGTGAGAAGGACATCTCTTTAGTATCATTCCAGTCAGTTTCTAAAGGTATTTTCTTATCATTCAAACTGATCAGAAAGCAGAAAGTTGAAAAGATTTTTTTTTTTTTTTTTAAACTAGATATACTTTAATTTCCTTCTTTAGGATATCATGGAGAATGTGGGAAAAGAGGAGGTTACATGGAGGTTACTGGTTTCAGAGCTGATGTAAGGGAGCAGATTTACAAAGTGGCGTCTGTAAACCTCTGTTCAAACATCTCTGGTCAGATTCTTGCAAGCCTTGTCATGAACCCTCCAAAGGTAGTATTTTGTTCACAAAAACTATCTTTCCATTATATATATTTATTTGGCTTCCTGATTTTTGGCTTTGAAAGATAAAAACATGATTGCTACTATAGTTGCATTGTTGTTGTAGCCCAATTGTGGACTTGAATTATCTGATTTTCCTCTATGTGATGAGGTTTCAGTTAATCAAGTTTTGTCGGGTTTAAGGAAGTTTGAGTTTCTTAATTTTCTGTGATCAATCTACTTCCATGCCCAAGTTTCCATTTTCACTTGCATTTTAGATGTGGCACTTAGACTGAAAGCATTCTCTGCAGGTTGGAGACGAGTCATTTGAATCTTTTTCTGCTGAGAAAGAAGGAATTCTCTCATCATTGGCAAGACGTGCAAAGGTTAGCTAAACAAAGGAACCTAATGATATAAAGTTATGATACTCCAATGACTGATGACATGACAAGGAAAATTTCTGGTTATTCGAGCTTTGTGACTTTTCAAACTGGGGTCCGTGATGTGAGACCAATTTTTGAACTTTTTTGAATTGGAAAGTTTCCCAAAAGATTTGATCAAGATAACCTGGTGGATGCTCCAATCAAATGATACTGTAGCCAGGTTCACCCAGTTTGAAACCCTATCCAGCTCTTGGGGAGCCCCATGTGGCCTTTTCATTGCATAATACCAAGCCTTAACCATGTCGCCCGATTGTAGCTTTTAATTCTGAGGAGGTTGTAGCTTGCCACCTGCATCCAAGTAGCACCGACTCAAGGGATTCCCAAGATTTATTTAAATTGTTTAGCTAATGATAGTATATGCAGGCTTTCAATTAACCTCAATGTTGCTAAAAATATACAGGGCCTCAAACCACTTGGGCCCAGCTGTCTAGGGTCTGAATGGTCCAACCATCAGATCCAACAGCCCATCTGCAGTGTGATGGGCAGTATATGGTGCCAACCGTCCAACCACTGGGCCAGCAGTCCATGAAAACACTGTGCATCCCTCCAGGCACCATATGGTTTGAATGGATAGTAGAACAAACAATGGCCAAGTTGGTCTTGTGATTCATGATCTAATGTTTGGTTTCTTTCCTAATATTCTCGATTCTGATTCACAATGGCCACGTTGGGGTTGTGATTTATGATCTAATGTTTAGTTTCTTCCCTATTATCCCTGATGCAGATTCTGGGAGATGCTTTCAACAGCTTAGAAGGTGTTACCTGCAACAAAGCCGAGGGTGCAATGTATCTATTTCCCCGCCTCCACTTGCCTCAAAAAGCAATAGAAGCTGCAAAAGCAGCGAAAAAAGCTCCTGATGCATTCTATGCTCAACGTCTCCTTAATGCCACTGGAATTGTGGTTGTTCCTGGATCAGGCTTTGGGCAGGTGAACATTCATGGATCTTAACCATTGTTTTTGTAGGTCCCCCCCCTTCTTTCTTTCTTTCTTTCTTTCCGTGCCCCCAAATTCTTTATCATATCTTATGACATGATTGCATTTTGGTGAAGTTTTGTGGTTTGGGTGGGTGTGGAGGTGGTAATCATGTTCATGTTTGGTAATTGAAACATGCCAGTATTCCCACTTCGGCAATTTTGAGGATTCCCTCTGTTTAGGGTATCAATCAGTTGGTTTCGGTCCTAAGCAGGCCTGGTCCTATGAGGCCCAGACCAGAACCAATTGATTATCTAATTGGTTCCATCTCTTAGGACCAGAACCATTTAATAATCGGTGGCTCCCGTTGTTAAATTTTTTGTTGTTAAATGGTTCTAATCGGTTTTGGTCCAGTTCAAAACCAGTTAGTGCCCGTGATTAGTTCTGTATTATCATACATTATACCACAATCAGGTCTGGCTTCCAAAAAGCTTGACTATATATGACTATATGTCATGAATCAATACATGACATGTATGTAATATATCATTGATAAACAAAACAGAGGCAGAACCTGGAATTAGTCCAACCTGAAGCATGTATTAATAGGTTAATCATTGGGAATGGGATTGACTGATTGTCCATAGTTTTCCAAAAGCCTGGACCGAAACTTACCAATTAATTAAATGGTCGGTCAGTTCTAGTTTTAATTGATTGGTCTTGATTTGGTTAAATGGTCTCTGTTTGGATCAGGTCCTGTAAAGTAAAAATATTTAAAACAATACCATGTTAACCAACATAGCAAAAGATACTAACATTTCAGATAGTAGTTGAAAAACTGAAGTAAAATATTATTTTGCCATAGTTTTCTTTAAAAAAAATTGGAAAAATAAAAAACTGGTTATTTAGTTGCTATATTTATCTGGTTACATGATTATCATTATTTTCTATTTGCTTCTGTTTTAACCTCATATTATTACTACATTTTACACCAACCAGAAGGAACCAAATTTGAATGGTTCCAACACCAGATCACTGCGTTTCTATATGAATAAAAGATCAGCAAGTAGTTCCACGGGAAGGAAAAAAAAATAAAAAGCCTATAGGATCAGTGGATATGATTGTTCATTGCATTGATTTAATGGTGGGTCCTTAATTCTCACCCTGCATGTGCCCCATTTATGTTTATATCTATACTGTTACCTGGTTGAATATTAGGGATTGTAAATGATTAGGAAGCCTTAGGCTTCATTAGACTGTACCAAACAATTTATGTTTTTTTCCTCTGATTTTTTGATTGGTACCCGTTTGTGTTGCTTTGTCAGGTTCCTGGTACTTGGCACTTTAGGTGCACAATACTGCCGCAGGAAGATAAGATCCCAGCAGTTGTTTCCCGTTTGACGGCCTTCCACCAAGAGTTCATGGCAGAGTTCCATGACTGAATTAACTCTCCTGTGCCTATTATCTAGTCTTCGGAACAAAACAAAATCCTGATTTTTGTAGACCGGATGGTGGTTCATTGAATCTGGAACTTTAATGATCTTCAGTTATTTACAATTTGCGTGTTTGTTCAGGTGTTGATTCTGTTGGTATCTTTGCTCGATTAGAGTTCTCCTCCTCGTGTCTTCCTTCCATAAGAAACATTAAATGCAGGCATCTGTATGATCCGGATTAGGTTCTACCGTTCCCCCGCACCTTTCCTTAGATTTTTCCTTAGATTGACCCTTGAGGGCAAAGGCAGAAGCGTGTTTGACTGCAAGACCCACCTATAGAACAGGGACGAAAGTTGACCATACTGATGTGACGGTGGAAGGACTATCACTCAGTAGATAAAAGAACGGGTAATGGAGTTTTTGTGCGAACACTAATTTCTCAGACCTGAACTCAATAGAAACTTCAGAATTGTGTAAGATCATATAGGAACTCATCCCCCTATATTTATATATCAAATCGTCTCCATAAAAGATGAATGGTCTATTTAGATGCCACATGTCCTAAGATCCTACGGTAGTAAATCACTCAACTGGGTTTACAAATGAACATGTGAGGTGGCATGTGGGCCTCCTACTCACATTCTCCCGCTTGACCTATATTAGGCAAGTCACTTTAGAGTTATTAACATGATGTATGATCACACGTCAATTTTTGAATCCTTCCTTGTGGATTTGTTCTTTATGTTCATGATAAAACTCCTTAGGCATGAATCATGGCGGTATATGTCCAATAACTATAGTATTTCTTTCCATGTATTACAATGGATTGTTTAAGATAAATCCCAATTATGACAACTCGCCTTTATAAAATCAATTCAATAATCAATTCAAGGGTCTACCTTATTGCCTCGAAAAACTTTATAGGCATCTTTCATTACAAAAATTTTATGTATGCAACAAATAAATGATAAAAAAGATAATAACTTTATTTTTGAAATAATCAAACTTTACATTGCAATGTCATAAATAAATCATTCAATCACTTAATGATTTACATAGTCCCATACGATCTACGTGAACTAAAGATACCTTTGGTGGAAGGCCTTTGGTAAAGGGATTTGTTATCATATCATCGTGCCGATATGATCTATTTGAACACGACAATCTTGAACGTCTTCTTTAATAACAAAGTATTTTATTTCAATGTATCAACATCGTTTCATTGAATATGTGTTGTTAGAGAAACGTACTGCTGTAATATTCTCACAGTAGATCTTTATAGGTCTTTCAATAGAAATCACGACCTTCAAATCTAAGATAAATTGTCTCAACCATGATGCCTGAGAAACTGCCTCAACAATTGATTCAAAGGCCTACGTTATCGGTTCTTGACAATTCCAAGTAGTGTTAGGTGATGCAGAAAGCGGTGTTCACACAACAAGGACAACACACCTTGGTTGGACAGAGATGGCTGGAACAGAAGGAAGGAGGAACAGAAGTAACGACCATTACTTGTGGATGCTTGTTGGCGACAAATTTCGATTCGGTAGCGAAGGGAAGGGGTTTCAAAGGGAACAAGAAGTCATTGAGAAGGGCATGGAGCATCGAAGTCGCAGAGTGTCGAAGGCATAGCGATGGTGGAGTTGGGTTTGAAGATGAATAATTTCCTTCACCTTTAATCTTGGATGTTTGATTGTTTCGCTCTAGGTGTCGGCAAACAAAGCCCACACTAGGCATTCACTGGGTGATAGCCCACTGGAGAGGAACCCAATTGAAAAGACTTCTATATTCTTAGGGAAAATTTCAACGTACTATTCAAATACTTTGAAAAACATCACCTATCACCCATAACATCAACTACCACCCAAAATTCCAAAACGTTTTCCCATTAGTTGACAAAGAGAGTTGAAATTTTGTCGTTTATACAATTCTCATTTTAAATTGAGAAACATCACCTACCACCCAGTGGATTGCTCTTCTTTTCTTTTTTCCTCATCTTCTTCATCCTTCATTCTTTTTTCCTCATTTTCCTCATTTTCCTGATCCCTTGTTCTTTCTTCCTCAACTGAACCATCCCCTGTTGCTTTAATCTAGTTCATCATGAGACATCCAGATGGATTAACCAAAAATGGGGTTCACGAATTAGGTTAACCTTTCAAACTGATTTCTATCTATTCATTAGAAATTCCACAAATGGGGTTCACGAATTATTCTGGTTCAAGCGCAGGAACAAACCTGTTATCTCTTGCTCAATGAAGAAATATTTACTAACGTCCACTGGAAATTTGAAACTGGAATCAGCGCCATTCGTTGTTATTATGTTGGTGGGATTTGTTTGATATTTCAATCGATTATTCGGTTTTAATAATCGTCTTCTTCCTCTCGTTCGTGAAACTTCTAATTTTTTTCTCGGTTTGGTTCCTCCTTGTTTTTGTGAAAGTTCTTCCTCCTATGGTGACAGTTCTTCGATCTGGTTCTTTCTGTTCGTGAAGATCCTTTCAATCTTCGATGTGATTCTTCAATCTTGGCTGCCATTCTTGAATTTTTTTTTTTTTTTTTTTGAGTTCAGATCCGGTGTTCTTTGGTTCTCGGTCTGGTGTTTCTTCAGTCGATCTGATTTCTGAGCTTTCAGATCTGGTTTTTCTTTAATGTTCTTCTGATTGTGTTTCTTATTCACAATATGTACTTCATTTAGTTTCTTGGATTTTCTAAACAATCTACTCAGGGTTTCAGTTTCTTGCTAATTCTTTTCACTTGCCGTATCTGGTTTTCGATTTTTGCTGTATTTCAGTTCTATGAGGTTTTTTTTCACTAAGAGACTCGGCGATGAGCTCTTCCCCCTCTCGGCTTACCTTTGAATGGGTAGATTCATTGAACAATTTGCACCAGATCAAGAAGGGCATTATTGTCCACCAAAAAATAAATTTGAGATGACATCGGCATCTAACAGTTCCATTCTAACAGTTTGGATCTTTTTGATAAACGTTTTGGAATTTTGGGTGGTAGTTGATGTTTTTGAGAAATCTTTTTGATAAACGTTTATTACTTTTGGTTCAAATTTCTATTCCAACTTCAAAAGGATTCAAGAGTATGAAGAAGTAGAAACATGTTTGTTAACCTAATTTAGTCATGGACTCCAGAATAGTGGTGGGGGGTGGCGGATGATGGCACTAGTGGTGAGTGGTGATGATTGATTTATGACGGTGGTGGTGGGTGGTTGGTGGTGGTGGTGGGTGGTGGTGGCGGTGGTAGGTGGCGGTAGGTGGTAGTGGATGGTGGTGGGTGGTTGGTGGTGGTGGCGACGGTGGGTGGTAGTAGTGGCATTGGTGGTGGGTGATAGTTGGTGGTGGTGGTGGCTGGTGGTGGTGGTTGATGGCGGTGGCGATAGTAGGTGGCAGTGGTGATAGTAGGTGGCGGTGGGTGGTGATTGAGGATGGTGGTGGTGGCGGTGGTGGGTGGTTGGTGGTGGTGGCGACGAGGGGTGGTGGTGGTAGTGGTGGGTGATAGTTGGTGGTGGTGGTGGCGATGGTAGGTGGCGGTAGGTGGTGGTAGCAGTGGTTGGCGACCGGTGGTTGGTGGTGGTGGGGATGGTAGGTGGCGGTCGGTGGTGATTGAGGATGGTGGTGGTGGTAGCAGTGGGTAGTGGAGGGTGGTGGCGGTGGTGGGTGGTGGTTGGTGGGTTGTGGTGTTGGTGGTGGTAGTTGGTGGTAGTAGTGGTGTGGGGTGATTTTTACTCCAAAATTATGCTCTGAAGTTGAAAAACATCTATTTGATGCTCTAAAAAATTGGATTCTAGAGCTCATTTGGAGCCGATTCACTCATAGATTCTCCAGAAGTCCGAACCGGGTTACTAAACAGACTTCTACTCCATTTATGCTCCAGAAATCAGAATCCAACTTCTGGAGTATTACCAAACACCCCGTCTTGACTATTTAAGCTTGTTCCAACATTCTATCTCCTCATTGATACATGGGTTTTCTATTGATAAAACCAATTCTTGCCCTTCGTTCGTGTGGTATGAGATATTCCCCCACACTAGCTACATAAGAAATTTCTACTAATATTTTTATGGGAATAAGATCCCCAAAATATCATTGCAAGGATTTCTTTTTTTTTTTTTTTCCTACAACCTCTCACATACCACATTCTCTCTCCTCCTCCCCTGACCTCGTGAACTCCCATTTTTGTTTTTTGTTTTTATTTTTTTTTTGGTAAAAACCTTGTGAACTATACCAATTTTTGCATATCTATTTGTGGATTGCGGGAGATTCCCTCGCAGTGGCTTTGAATTTGAACACACCATTTTGAACCAAAAAGAGACCGGATGGGCTGAGGTTTAATTTGGTTAAAATTTTCCTACTTCCCAACCCATATACTTCTGCTTGCAGCCCTAACTGGAGGCTTAGCAAAGAACTCTGCCTTACGAGAAATGTAGTGGTGAAGGAGCAAAAATGAATTGCAAAAATGTCTGGCCAGGTTTGGGCTTAAGTTTGAACAACAATGAGTTGGGCTGGGTCAGTCGGGCTCAAGTTGATTCAGAATTTATTAACTCTCCAACCCAGGCCCGGCTCACTTGCAACTCTATTAGCGAGGACATTTTAGTCAATCGCTAACCTTTTACATTTGCCTTTTCCCCAAAGGAGGTCATTTGGGGTATTTCAGAACGATAAAACTTCCCACACAAGTTTCGTTATCGGAATACAAATATAGTCAGCCACCAAGCACTTGCTCGCTACTCTCTTTTGGCGCCTTTACCGCATTTGAAAAGCAAGGAACGATATCTGTCTCACCCTCTAGCGGGCGATTTCTCTATGGCTACTATGGCAGTAGCCATGGAGCAGCAGCAGCGACATCAAAAGATGGCTGAAGAACATGAAGAAGTGGAAGAGATGCAGCACGGTCCTTTACCAGTAGAGCAGCTTCAGGTATTCCTTCGGTTCATTTCATTCCAACCCTGCCCTAGTTTTTTTTTTTCTAGCTTTTATACGCACATCATAGATCAATTCCGAAAATTTATTGGGCTTCTATCTTTATATATTGTATGGGTGAAATGGGTTTCACCAAGGCATGATGGAGTTGTTTTCGCTTCCTTGATGAGGATAAGTGTGGTTTCTTTCTTTTTGTTTCCTTTTACCCATAGAATTTCGAGTCTTGCGGGGTTATTTAGTTATCGGTGGTTGGCTAAGGAAACTGGGTTTTATTAAACTGTAAATTTTAGGACGGAGTTTTCATCATCTATAGGGAAAAAGAGGATTTAGTTCCGTTCACATTTTGTTATAGAACGGGGGGATCTGAACAGTGCATCTTCCTTCTACAATTTTCGGAATTCATTTTTCCGTTTCCGGGCTCGTGGGTTTCTTTGTTTTATTGGCAAAGAAACGTTCCCTTACCCTGCTCATCACGTTTCTTGATCTTCTTCATTTTCTACTGGTTCGTAGCTCTATTTTCTGCAACAAGCCTTTCTATGTTTTCTTGGCGGTTTTATGTTCTCTGGATATCATATTCCAAGTGTGATTTCTTGCATTTTCTGCTAGACTTGGTTCTTTCTCCTCGCTCGGGTTCTGCTTTGAATCAAGTCACTGCATGTCGTGAAACTGCGAAGCTGCGGAAGAATCTGTTAGTTTGTATGTAGTGGCAATGTTCGTCCATCTATCTCTATTACTTATTCCCCTGAATTCTAATGCCTCATCTAGTCACTGCATGTTGTGGAAATATGAAGCTGCGGAGAGATCTGTTAGTTTGTTTGTAGTGGCAATGTTCATCTTTCTATCTCTATTACTTATTCCCCTGAATTCTAATGCATCATCTTTATTTACGAAGCTTGCATATATGTTTCTCTTTCAGCTTTCCCCAAGTTGGGGTTAATTATAAGCTTCCGCCCACCTCCACCTTCACTCTTCTATGATGGAAAGCCATCTGTTAGGTATGGGGGGGTTTTTTTTTTTTTTTAAGTTCCTCATTGAGCTATAGAAATCCAAGCTCCTGCACTTTTAACAGTTTGTGTGATGTAAGATAGATTTTATGTTACTACAGTAAGTCATTGGATTGCAATATATGCTGTTTGTTTTGGCATTATTTCTGAAAACAGAATATTATGTTACTCTTAGGCTATTTTGCCCCTTAATATACAATTATTGATTCTCTATGCCCAAGGTTTTTCTTTGTTATTTCAGTCTGAGAACATCATACTTAACGACTGCAGCTCTGGGTCTAATCTTATTCATTTTTCAGTTCGTAAATGCTATCTTAACTGTCTGTTTCCATTCCCATAAGAATGAATACTATAATTCACATTTTCTAACATGCTCAAATAAAGCATCTATAGGATGACCTCCATCTTGTAATACTTTCTTAACTGTATTATGGGCTGTTCCACTAATTTTCTTGGATGTAATATTAATTTCTCCTTTCTTCTCACACTTACTTTATTCAAGGTATCTGGTATAGCTTCCCTTGACATTAAGAAGCTTAAGGATGCGGGTCTCTGCACCGTAGAATCTGTTGCATACTCTCCAAGGAAGGATCTGCTGCAAATCAAAGGAATTAGTGATGCTAAAGTTGACAAGATCATTGAAGCAGGCATTTGATTATACTTTGTGTTTATTTGGGTTATTGTTTTCCTTGTTCTATCCATATAATTATAGTTATCACTAGAAAAAAGAAATCATGTTTTATTGTTTTTTATGTTGGCAGCGTCTAAACTGGTTCCTTTGGGCTTTACTAGTGCTAGCCAACTCCATGCGCGGAGGCTTGAAATCATTCAGTTAACATCAGGGTCGAGGGAACTTGACAAAGTTTTAGAAGGTTTTTTTTTTCTTTTCCTTTTGTTTTAAAACATTGAAGGCAATCAGGAATGGATGCATTCTAATTATCTGAAACCTAAATCCTGTAAATCTTAATGCTGGACTTTTGGTAGGAGGAATTGAGACTGGATCTATAACTGAAATTTATGGTGAATTTCGCTCTGGAAAGACTCAGTTGTGCCACACATTGTGTGTCACTTGTCAAGTGAGTCTGTCTTTCCTCTCTCCATCTCTCTTTTGTCATCTCCTTTTTAATGGATTTTGCATGAAGAAAAGTTCATGTAGCCAACCCCCCCTCCCTGCATTTTGTCAAATTAAGACTTTGTTTAGTCGAGTTAAGATGAGGTTTTATGCTACTGGTCATTTGTTCGAGAAAAAGGAGGATCTTTCTGAAGAGCGTACGTGAGATTCATGTTGGTAATGTTCAACAAATGCTCTGTCAAGTGGGAATTCCTTTCTGAAAGTCATCCAGTCCTCTTTCAAATTAGAAATTGTTGCTTGAAGCCACTTCATTTGTTGGTGTCCATATGGACTTGCTTAATTGTGCGCACTAAATTCTCATCACATCAATGTACTGGAATGGTATTTATGTGCATGTTAACTTTTCAGCTTCCACTGGAACAAGGGGGTGGTGAGGGTAAAGCAATGTACATAGATGCAGAAGGCACATTCAGGCCTCAAAGACTTCTACAGATTGCAGACAGGTGTTATGCCACTATTACAAATGAATTGTTTGCTGTTGTAAGACTAGTCCTTAATAGCTCTGTGCTTTGCAGGTTTGGACTGAATGGTGCTGACGTTTTGGAGAATGTGGCTTATGCTAGAGCCTATAACACTGATCATCAGTCAAGGCTTTTGCTAGAAGCAGCTTCAATGATGGTAGAAACTAGGTATCATTTTTCTGTAGTGTGGTCATGTTTGATCAATGTCTTGGCATTGGTCCAAGATCAAGGGACAGAAGCTTTTTGGTTACTCCTGCTTCAGTTGAACTCTACTGAATTGAGTCAAAACTGAAAGTCGATTATATTTCCCTCTTTCTTGTTAGTCCTTATGCAGGTTGTGCTAGAGAGGCCTTGTATTTTGAAGCCTTTTAATGTACTTTGTGCCCAATTTATGTACTGGAGGAGTTGTCTCAGGGGTTTCAACTCTGATTTAAAACTGGTTGAATCTTTTTGCATAAACAGTGGCCATAAAATACTAGGTAACCTGATTGATGGTATTATGGGCATTGCATGTATAAAACTCATATTTCTGGTAGTTTTAGTTCCTATTTATATCTAAGGATGAAGGATTGTTAATATAATTAGAAATACTATTGAGTAAAGTTCAATATGTGCATTCATCACAAAACCTAGTAAATAAGTTTCATATTTAAATATTATTAAAATAGGTTAACATGGCATACAATTACATTTTATGTATCTTATATTGAAATTGAATTGCCTTGTTCAAGATTCTGCTTGTAATTACGTTGGTGAGATATCTAGTTACATTATCTGTCAACCCCCCAAAAAAAAAGTTCTATATTTATCTGGGAATTTCTTGTATTCCATCTGATCCCTTCATAAAATACATTATTTTAAATATTTGCTAGGCCTTGGTTCAATGCTTTGATGGAGTTGTGCAATGCAATCTCTTTGTTTAAATTATTGTTTATTTAATCCTGATTTTTTTCTATAAACCATAATTCTTTTGGGTTGCTAACTCACCATTAGATTATTGGGCTTTAAGTTGCTGGGACCTTTTACATGTTTGGATGAAGAAAGGGATTCATTTGTCATATTGATAAAGTGTGCAAGACCCTGACTGATTCTGAAAGGTAATGAATCAAAATGGGTTTTATTTGTTCAGGTTTGCTCTTATGGTAGTGGACAGTGCTACAGCTCTCTATAGAACAGATTTCTCTGGAAGGGGAGAATTGTCAGCCAGGCAAATGCATCTTGGAAAATTCCTTAGGAGCCTTCAGAAGTTAGCAGATGAGGTAGGCCTTATTTCTTTGTTTCTTAGAGAATATCTTCCAATCAAACCTTTTTATAATTATTTAATGGATGCATAGAAGTTTTGGTGGTTATATTTAGTAGATAGAGGTTAAATTTGGTTTTGAATCCATCCTTGGTTGATCTACTTATTGAATGGTGTGTCCTGCAACCGATGTATGCATCAGTGATAGAAAGATGTTTTTTGATGGGCCCTAAGATTGTGTTTACTCTCTTTATGATGTTCAATTGTACTCGTGAATTAGTTTGGTGTGGCAGTAGTCATTACAAACCAAGTTGTTGCACAAGTGGATGGCTCTGCCATTTTTGCTGGGCCCCAGATCAAGCCAATTGGTGGAAACATCATGGCTCATGCTTCTACAACGAGGTCTGTCTACCATGAGATAAGAAACACTTTTCTTTCCCTCCTCTTCTTACTGATTTTCATTAATTTGCACTGTTATATTTAGGCTTGCCCTCCGCAAAGGAAGGGGAGAGGAGCGCATCTGCAAAGTAATAAGCTCCCCATGTTTAGCTGAAGCTGAGGCACGATTTCAAATCTCCACTGAAGGTGTTACAGATGTTAAGGACTGATCAATGTCAACTCTGGTGTCCTCCGAGTCTTCACCCTGTGTTCTTGTACCTATCTTTGGGTGACAGTTTGTGTCCTTCAATTGTAAAGGATATACGTATTGGCATGGTGGTACCTTTTGGGGGGTGGGTAGGTTTTGGAAGGATGTGAGAAAATGTATCTATTTTTTGAGAGATTAAAAAGCATGCCAGATTTCATGATTTGCATGTATTTTAATAGAAGAGGGAGGGTGTATTTACCCTTGATGGATTCAAGCATGGCATGCTTCTTTTAATGTCCATGTGTGGCATTTCTGCCTTCCTTTTCTTTGCATTTTCCTTGTTGATGTGCTGTAATTGTAAAGAGAACTTTCATGATTTCTTTGGTATTGTAGAAGAATGTCATGTTGTTAGATGTTTCATCATATTGTAGTTTCTATTAACAACATTTGTCTTAAGAATTTTGAATACATGGTAATTCAAAGCCAAATGTTTACTTGATTAACTTCAAATGATTTTGCATACTAATGTTGACATCTGACAAATTGTGGGGTTTTTTTTGGTACTAGATTTATTTGAATGGAAGGGGATTTTTTTTTTCCTTCCTTTTTTTAAGAAAATCTGGGATAAGACTATCCATGGTTTAGGTTCAGAAAGGTAGAACAAAACCAATATCAGTTTATCTCATGCATATTCCTTTGGAACAGCCTTCATAGAAAGCATTGCTGGCAGGCTTCTATATTCGAGCAGGAGCCATTTGAACCACCTGCCTGATTGTCAAACAGGTATGATGTAGGCAAGGGCATGAGTTCCAGTGGTCTATTACAAGTAAGGTAGCAATGGGCATGGTTTTACGTATCACTGTTGGCTATACATGTGATTCTCACTTTGTCATGAATGTCATTTAATGATGACCTGAAGCTAATTTGCATTAGCTTTGGTAGGGGTCGGCTGCTGGGATTGACACTGAAACGAGGAGCAATGGCATCAAAGGAAGCAGAGTGGGAAATAAATCCTCTCATGCTGCTCATGCGAACATGAGGAAATTTAGTGGTTGTGGTTTACTATGTGCATATATCGATGTATTGGTATACGTGAATAATGGATGACAACCATTATATTTCTTCATACTGGCATGAGGGGCATGAGAGGATTTGAATCCATCAGAGAGAATCCATCAAAGCTACCTAAAATAACAGTTTTGCTAACCTCACAAAAGTGGTGAGCGCGCATTAGTCACAATTCCATTACAAACACATCATGTGGGAACTTTTAGTAGGGGGTGCAAGTTTGGCCTTGTTGGCCTGGCCAGGCCCGCCTTGAGTCTGTACTACGTCTGGACTTAGATACCATGAGTCAGGGTTGGGCCGGGCTAGGGATGAGCCCTTGAGCTGAGCCCGGACCACCCCAACCAGGCTCTTTTTTTTCTTCATGTTCTTTCTTTTTCTTTCACCGATTTGACCCAGCTCTTGCATCTTCCATAAGAGTCAGATTCAGCGCTCAGTTCTTGGGGTGGGATAGGTTTGGATTTTTCAGGCCCTGAGTGAGGGCCGGGCCAGGTCTGGGCTTGGGTCTAAGCCCAAATAAGTCATTCAGGGTTGGATTCGATTTAAAAAAGCACAGACTAACCCGACTCTGTTGCAAGTTGCAACCCTAACTTTTAGCATTTAGACCCATAAAATAGGGGACAGAAAAAAAAATTTATTTTCCCAACAGTGTGACTTGCAAATTTGCAAAGTTAGCCTTTGAGCTAAAATAATATTAAATTACACATAAAGTACCCGATGTTTTAAAATCTGTGTTTGGGACACCCAAGAACAAAAAGGATATATATCTATCAAGAATTCTAATCGGAATTATATGGTTCAATAAAAACATTCAGTATTTTACTCATGTGACTGGATGCTTCTCCTAATCTCCTGATCCAACCATCGATAATCCTTCACCATTATATATACCATTATTAAATACACTAAACGAATGATTATAATGCAAATCAAAAGTATAAAAGACTAAAATATAAGAATTGAATTGCATCATTCTAATTGAAATCGTTTATAGTTTTATGATGGTCTTATCTTAGATCATGTCAACCATTGTGTTTGTCATATTTTTTCAATAAAAATATTTTTGAATCTATTAATGTTGTGATCTCAGATCAGTACCATGGTATTTACCATGATTTAAAATACTATATGAACAACCATTATCTGAATCAATGGTTAAACAAAATATGAAAACGAGATATTAATTTTTTTGTTAACGACATGTATCTAAACCTTTGGTCTACCTAGTCCGTTTGGCCTTGCACGAATCAATGAACTTTTCTAAGTGTTTCATGGGTCTATATTGACCCCACAACGGTATAAACCAGGTCATTCCAAAGTCAAATGAGAACTATTCCATTTGCTCCCAAAGCAAGAAAAAAGCACTTAACACCTTGTGCGAGTATTATTGTTCCAATTATAAATTTTTTGATAGATTAAAGAATTTGGGTCATTTTGATTATTACCTCAAAATATGTTAACACCTCCTTAACATTGTTTTCGTTGGGGTTTCCCAAACTTAGTTTTTATAATATTAAACACCTTGAACATATTTTTTCTTGGATAAATTATTTTTCGTATAAGGCATTGTGCTATCATGGTATTGGTACTATTAAGTTTTTCATCAAAGAGATTTTATTTTTGTCATCTTAGTATAACACATTTTTTTCTTTTAATGGGGGGAAATTCTTGTCATTTCGCATGTGTAATTGAGCAACGTGCGAGATAATGATATAATGATACATTGGTTTAAAAAACTAGTGAAAAATCGATTTTTTCTTTGATTTAAAAAAAAGAAAAAAAGAAATAAGACAATGGACAATTAAAAAAAGATAACATGTTCAAAATAAGACAATAGACAATTAAAAGAGGTGTCAATTTTAAACTAAAACCAAAAAACCAAACCAAACCAAAACTAATTATCTAAAATAAAATCAAAACCATAATTAATTGGTTTGGTTTTGTTTTAAGTAGTAATTGGTTCGGTGCTATCACACAACGGATGAGTGTGCTAGCGTGAAGACGTTGCTTGTTGGATGGATTGTCTATCTGATCTCTTAATGCTAGGATGACAGATAGAATAAGTTCTGAGGCAAGAGAGACAGTAGAGCTAGATGGATTGATACTAGATTCAGATTGAGGTCCCCGAAATGTATTCCTCTGAGGCTGCTCTGCTAGTTGTAATGCATTAGCGTGCAGAGACTCTTTCCTGATCTTATGAATCTACAACTCTCTTTACTGAGTGAGACTCCATCCTCACGCTTTGAGACAGCAATAGTTTGGTTAAGCGGTCCGCCCCCCCCCCCAAAAAAAAAAAAAAACTTGCCGACCTTCCCCCTATCCAGTTTTGGGAAATAGCAGGTTAGAAAGATCACCAAAAGTAACAATCACTAAGATACGCATGGTGATTCGATCTTTTGATCACCCATTTTTGAAAAACCTTTTTTAAGGGTTTCTGCCCTACACACGGAAAATTGGATTGCCTAAATCAGGAGTCTTATATACTTTTTACCATTGTAAGAAAATTAAAATCAATTAATAATCAGTTGGATTTGAAAAATGTTAAAGATTAATGAACCAACAAAAAAAAAATTTGTTCTGAAATCCTGAATTGACTTAACCTTCACTATAGGTTGGAAGGAATCCTACAACACTGCCTTTTTAAGCTATGGCAAACAAAGAAATAAATAAAAATAAAGCAAAAGTGGGTACTCCCTTTAGTTACGAAGAGATAGATGAGTCGATGAGATAGCCCCACATTATACGGGTAACAGGTTAAGCATGCAGTAGCAGCCCCACGCTTCCTCCTCACGTGTGTCTGTGTGTGCGCGCGCGTGGAATCCTCTCTCTCTATCACACTAGACACGCACACTCAAGAAAGCACTTGTTAGCAATGTAAACTGCTTTTTAATTCCTTTGCCAAATGCCTTTTTTCTCCCTTTGTAATAAAATAATAATATAAAGACAAATTCTTCAACAAACTCGCTGCTTCCTTTTTGTTATATGTAAATTTTTTTTTAAAGCTCCGACATTTAAGCATTGGGCACCTCTTTCTTTTTTAATCAGAGCTAAAACCCTAGTGAGAATTGGGCAGTGAGTTAAGACTTAGAGTGACTCATTTTCACATCAATGTAATTTTTTAAAATTTTTTTGAGACTGAATTAGCTATTTGATACTGAGGTTTGTCGACATCTATTTTCAATTTCACATAAAATCCATTCTTCATTTACGAGAATTGCCAATAATACTGTATCTCATCTCTCCATCCATCAATTTCTCGGGTTTATGGATTAGAGAACCTCTTTCTGATATATAAATAAAAAAATAATGAACCAAGAATTCATTATATTCTAAAATTAAGATTAAAAAATGGTCTATTATTTGGGTTTGGATCATCTGTTGCCATGCAAATACAGCCTCTGCAGCTGCATTCGACCAGTTGGAATGCATCGACGCAAGTGCAAATGCACTCTCAATGGTCCGAATGCAACTAAACGATTACACGAAATCTAAATCCCAGTTACTTTTCAAATGTCAGGAGGATGTATCTATTCTACCACATAAATATATGAATAGATGATATATCAATTTTAACCATTGAATAACAAAACATGATTTAAATTAAGGGTAATTGACACATACCACCCCTGTACTTTAACCCGATTCCAGATAATTTAATAAGTTGCTAAACTGAACCAGTTACCCCCTAGTTCAACCATTCTTAAACAAATAGAGTAAATATACAATTTTACCCCTTAGTCTAACCATTCTTGATTTTTTCCTCTTTCTTTTCCTTTGTTCATCTTGCTCTCCTACTATTCTTGTTATTATTTTCCCTATTTTCTGTACGATTTCCTTCTTTAATTTCTTGAAACTGGAAACCGTGGCTTCGCGATGGAATCGAATCACGTTGAATGCTTCAAAGGTATATTTGTTTGCTTCTCTGTTTTTTAAACTGTTCTTTAAACTGGAAAAGAGAAAAGGAAAAATTACTTCGCTGTCATCAGTCCAGCCGCTGATTTGGGTTACCGATTCTTCTTCCAAACTTACATTCGCCAACCATCTTCTTGATTCGAATCAAAGCTTTCACATTACAATAAATTTCAAAGAGAATCAAAACCAGGCATTCCAAAGTTTAGAATCAAAATATCTACATCCATTAAAGACATAGACTACGGCGAGTTCGATAGTGCCAACATGGCCAGTGACGGTACTAATGTCTTGCCGGTTCAGTTGTAGAAAACCCACTGCGTCGTCTTGGTTCCTCTCTTCATTCGGGAGCACTCAATATCCACTTTCGTGTGGGTATTTGTATTTTTTTGACAGTCATCGCAGTTGCCGGAGAAGAAGAAGAATTTGCTTCAAAGTAACCTACAACCTGCAACCTGCAAAGGGTATTTTGGTCATATTCAAGAGAATAAATAAGTTAAACTGTAAGGCTCGATTGATTCGTCAATATGATGTAAATTAAAGGGTGGTATTCGTTCAATTCAACAACTTATTAAATTATCTGAAATTGGGTTAAAGTACAGGGATGATATACGTAATTATCCTTAAAATTAATCATATGTCAAATTTTATATTCAAATTTAATCCATCTGATTTGTTTCTCTCTATCTTCCTTCTATAATCTAATAGTAAACCTAATAGTAAGTAGTACACTGCTACCACTTCCACAATCTAAAATTTTCAGTGGCCTCAGTCTGTCTTCTTGAGTAACAGCAGCAGTGAGACTCTCATGAGTCATAGTCCTTGGGTTCTTCGTATTTGAGCTTTGAGTTTTGAGTTTTGCCTGAGTCTGTCTCTTATGTCTGTGCCTCAAAATCTCAACAGTAAAACGAGAGAGAGAGAGAGAGAGAGAGAGAGAGAGGGGAAAAGAGAAGAAGGGATTCCGGGTGGTGGTGGGGGTCCAGCTAAGAGCTTAAAGCAGATACTGACAATGGGTGGGCATCGAGAAGTCTGCGTTGGAGGAGCATCAGCATCCCCATCTGGATTCTGGAACCAACACGAGAAAAGAGATCGCAATTAGCGGCTTTTTCTTCTCCATTTCTCCTTTCTTCTTTCCCCCACCAAATACCAATTTATTTTTTTATTATTTTAATCTCCTCTTCTTCCTTCTTCTTCCTTACTGTTTCTCGAGTCTCTGGCCATTGACTTATTGAAAAGAAACAAAAAGAAAACAAAACCCTTTTAATGGCCTGAGTTCTGACACAGACATATTATTTTGATATTTGTTTATATAGAAACAAAACTCTCTCTCTCTCTCTCTCTCTCTCTCTCTCACACCTCCTCACTCACATTCACAGAGAAAAAGAAAGAAAGAAATTAGATAGATTCCTCAACGAGGTGTGTTGGGTTCTGGGGATGACTGACTGCTTGAGAGATTTGCTTTTGCTTTACAAAGGTCAGCCACCCCCTTTGGCCCTTTGACATATCTATGCCTTTCTCTCTCATTTCCTCCCTCCCCTTTTGTTTACGGCGGAAAAAAGGGTTCTTGATTAGGGTTTGACAGGTTTGAAGATTAGGTATAACGCCACTAATTTGTTTTGAAGCTTTGGGTTTTCCTTCTTCTCTCCTATTATAAATTGATTTTAAGAACCTGATTCTGGGTTTTTTAATTTTTGGCTAAAGCAATGATCAGGGAAAAGAAGAATTCCCACTACAATCCTCCAAAGTTTATTCTAGATCTTTGCTTCTTTGTTACGCTCATGACTTACTTCTCAGTATTAGCCCCTATTTGCAGCTTAGGTCACACCTCAAAAACTTTCCATTTCTGGGTTTTGCTTGAATTAGATTTCCCTCAAAAATCTTTTCTGTACAAAATTTAATAAAAGACATTGAGAAATCAAGCAAAATTTATATATACGAAAAATAATATATTTATTATTTTTATTTGTTTAATAATTGTGTTTGGATAGTGAGAAAGGAAATAGTATTTTACCCAAAAAAAAAAAAGAAGAAAAAAGGAAATAAGACACCATCTGCCAGTCTGCAGAGAACGGAGTCTGAGCCAGCGAACCGTCACATGGACTTTTCTCTCTCGGATCCTAACCGAGTTTCAGATCCGCTACAACTTTTTCTCTCACAATATATATTTTTACATTTCCCTCCTCCCTCACTCTCTGTCAACGCAAACAAAAAGAGCTTCCCAGGAAGCTTCCTCGCTGCCTCTCTCTCTTTCTTTTTTTCCCTTTCTCCGTCCCTCACTCGCCTCTACCATTATAACGCAGTCCTCTGACCACTCAACTTCACACAGTACTACTGTATTTTATTGTCTTGCCTTGGTGGAAGTGTGGAACGGGAGAGGTGCGTTTTCTTCCCTGTCTCCACATTGTTTAACGTCTGTATACCATTACAGTCATATAATAGGTGCGTTTCCCCTGTTCTTCGGCCTCAGTTAATCTGTTACTTTTCTTATGTATCTTCCTTTTGTTTTTCTTATTATGTATTTGATTGGACTATGAAGCACTTCGGAACCCACATCATAAATTTTTCTATTTTCCACCAAAAACACAATTCCTTGGGTTTATGGACATGGAAGAACCACCCAGTAAGCAGGCAGTTTTGTTTTTTGTTGGAAGTTGTAATCTTGGTGTCTCTCCTCTCTCTTGTATCCACTCTCTAAATTTTTAAGCTTTCACACTAAGATAAATTAGGGTTCTATTGGTTTGGCTTGCTGGGTTTTCTCAACCTCGTCTTTCATTTATCCTGGGCTACTCTTCCCCAGTAGTTCCCTCCTTGTGGATCCAGTGTTTCTAATAATCTCTTTGTTAAGTACTTATTACACCGGTTGCTACTCTGTCTCGTGGGTTAGTGTCTTTTCGTGGATCTGTTATGGGTTCTGCAAGCACAAGTGATATCGATTGATTCCTTCATCCCTTTTCTCCCCTCTTATAACCTTAGTCTCATTTTTTTTCCTTTTTAGTTTCTCCCAAAAGAGACAATGGTATGGATAACCTTTCTGGATTTCGTATGATCTTTTCAAAGTAGAGATGCTCATGGACTATGGACTCTCCTATTAAAAAAATATAGTTTTGCCTTCTGTTGTTAAGTGTGCTCGGGAGGTTTTGCTGCCTCCTTATACTATTCTGGATGGGAGGACCTGACGGAAACTCGATTAGGTTTAATGAAACGATATCTTCTGATTAATCTTTCAATGTCTATAAAATTTCCTGGGATTTTTGTTTTGGGGGTAAAATATCCCTTACAATGTGTACTGTTCAGGTTCTTCTGGGTTATTTAGGGGGCTATTTGTATCTCCAGTTGGTAGCTTCGTAGAAAAGATAGAAAAATACTCTCCTGTTCCTCAGTAATTTCTGCAAAATGCATTGCAGGCTTTGGTACCCTGTTAGATGAACAACTTACCGGTATCTTGGTGTCTCCCCCTCACCTCCATCCCCCCTCCCCTTCCTCCCCCTTTTTCCTGTTATGTGGTTGGAATCTGTGGCCTTTATATATATTCCATATTCCAACTTGCGCTAGATGAGAAACTTACTGAATTCTTGGTGCCTCCTTCCCATCCCAAAAAAACTGCCCCTTCTCCTGTTATGTAGTTGGTATCTGTAACTTTTATATGTTCCATATCCAGCTTGGGTTACTTTAACGATTTTTGTATTTCTTTGTATGCATTTTTGGTTCTATTTAAACGATTTCTGTATGCATTTTTAGATTATTTCTGCACCTCTTTCTGCTGTTCTTTTGGTAAATTCAAATTGGATCAAAGAATCGTTGTTCATTTTGTTCTTTTTATTTTTCATTTATATGGACACCGTGGCCACAAGTTGCATTTGATTTTATGATCAAGGGTCCTTTTTGTTTTGGTGACTATATAGACTTCTTTTACTAATAGTAGTGTTACCATTATTGTTCTTTCAGTCCTTCGTACATTTGTGGTCCATGGAACAACATCAGAGTCAGGTTATGAGGAAATCGCGGAAGAGAAAGCTAATGGAGGAAGGCCATGACGGGCTGCTCGGTTTGTCCTTGGATGATTTGAATGAAGACCTGCTTGAAAGGATCCTTTCATGGTTGCCCACCTCGAGTTTCTGCCGCCTTCGTTCAGTGTGCAAAAGATGGAGTTCTGTTGCAGCCTCTGCAACCTTCCAACTTGCTTGTTCTCAAGTTCCCTCCCGAGATCCTTGGTTTTTCATGGTCAATCCCCATCTCAGCCAATCAATTGTCTTTGACACTGCTGAAAAGAATTGGAAAAATCTCAACTATCCACTTCTACTACAACAAAACCCCAACTGCAATGCCATCCCAGTTGCTGCTGCTGGTGGATTGATCTGTTTCCGCACCAATTCTGGGGACTTTATTGTATGTAATCCGGTAACAGGCAGCTGCCAAGAACTACCTTCAGTTGGTTCTGCCACTTTAAGTCAAAACCTCCAGGCCGTTGCAATGATTTCATCTTCCAAGCACTCCTACAAGCTCATATTAGTCTCTGGTGAACTCCCGCGTTTGTGTGTCAAAATCTATGATTCAAGTAAGAATCAGTGGGAAGAAGAAGTTACCATATGTCAGAAGGGCAGTAGCTTCCTGGAATCCGATTCAACTGGGGATGATACCATGTATTTCCTTAGTAAGGCTGGAGATGTGGTGGCAACTAACATGCAGAGGAGCCCATCTAAACAATACTCGTCTGTTGTAGCTGTTAAAGATGGTGAAGAGATTATATATTTCCTTAGTCCTGCAGGGATGGTTGTGGCTTGCAACCTTGCTCAGAAATGCTTCTCCGAGTACCCAAGATTGCTCCCAGTGTTTTTTGAGTACTCAATTGATGTGATTGAATGTAGAGGCGAGATGATGGTGGTGGTCTTGTCTGAGTTCCTGGAGAGCGCAAGCCTCAGGGTCTGGAGATTCTCTGAAGTTGACCAGGCATGGCATCAGATTGCTTCAATGCCCCCATCAATGTCACACGAGTTCTACGGCAAGAAAGCTGATATAAACTGTGTGGGATGCAAAGGTCAGATACTGATCTGTGTGAATTCCAGTGAGTTTAGTAGTTATGTCTTATTTGATTTGGGGACAAATAAATGGGTTGAATTGCCGAAGTATTTTGTGGATGGGGAAGCTAAAGAGTTCATGTCTGCTTTCTCGTTTGAGCCGAGGATTGAGGCTTGTGTGGGAGAAATGGAGACAATGTTGTGAAAGAGATGGAGAGTAGTCTGATTTATGATTTCTTTCTTCTTCTTCTGTTTTTTTTTTCATTTTTTTTACACAGGCTTAGCATTTGAGTATTGCTGTGAAATGGCCTGCAGAAACTGGCTTATAGGTGATGAATGTAGATGTATTTTTTTAAATGCTGGCCTCAACCATTTTTTCTTCTTTTTTTTTTTTTTTGGTGGTACTAAACCATTGAAGATTAATATTACCAATTTTATTGCTAATATATTAATCCTTTGAGAAGAATCTCACCAAAAAATCCTTCTCTGTTAATTTGAACATTTTATCAGTTGAGTTCTCAAGGCAAACAAGAGAGAGAGAGAGAGAGAGAGAGACAGAGAGAGAGAGAGAGAGAGATGATCCTATGTCTTTGAATCCTTCAGAGGATAGAATCTTCTCAACATGGGCACAACGAACGGTTAGTGCTCTTTGAGGAGAGAAGCAGTTATGCTTCTATTGGGGGATCCATTTATCCTTTTGCAGTGAAGCAATTTTTGTCCCTTCACTGTGAAAGGTGATGTAGGATCATTATAGGGATTTACTCATTTACATTCACCATTGTAAAATGGTGATATCGGGCGATCCAATGTTTGTGGAAATATGCACTTTTGTCAGCTGAAAAGTAGTTGATGAATAGGATTGAGTCTCCCCAATTGTTCTCAACAGGGTTTGGCAAGCACTTCCAAGCTGATGATGAACTTAAGATTTGGTCACGCGCTAATGTCCTTTCAGTTGTTTTTCTTTCAGCCCACTTTATTATTTTGCCTTTTTCCATGACATAAAACTACTTAGCATCATCATTTGTTTCCAGGTAAAAAAACAGATAAAAAAGATGAGGGAATGAAGTGTCTATGAATTACCCTTAATACAATTGTAAAAAAAAGCCTTACTCCACTACAAAATTATAGAAACTCCCAAAAACAATTCAGAACTTAAATAGAACTCCTGTTGTCCAGCAGAAACAGGGTTCAAGGACTCTACTCGGATCCGTTCGAATCGGCCAATTTTAGGGGATTTTATAGCTGATCCTGTTCCCAATTCCGAGCACTTGAACCTTGGACTGAAAGGAACATCTATCTGCCTCGTTTGACATTAGGTTTAATTTGGGGGAGGATAATAAATTCCATACAGATTTACAGTTCAGAGATGATGGAAATAGCATAAGCTAATAAACTAGAAAGTGATTGTTTTGGGGGTGGGATTGAGCAATGAATAATCAATCCTTAAGTTAACTGCATCATGGAAACATTATTACCCACTGGCATATTTATATTTTAATGGAAATGGTGATGTCATATGGTTGTCCAAAGGTATGATTTGTCAGAAATTCTTTTTAATAAATAAAAAATAAGAAAAAAAATGATTCTAACCTAGCAGCTTGTAAGATACATTATCTTATGTATCTTTTTTTCTCTTAAAAAAAAAATAAATATTAAGCATGCGTAAAGATAAGTCCACACTACAAACTCAAAGATCATTTACCAAACAAATAATAAAAAATATTTACCGCATGATCCATGCTGAGGGTTTTCTTTCGACGCGTCAAATATCCATATTGACAAATCAGAGAGGGCCCATTTTTTTGTTGATAATAGATTCCAATGTTGTGAAAATGTATAATAGTGGCTAA
Source organism: Protea cynaroides (assembly GCA_028583415.1). NCBI lineage: Eukaryota > Viridiplantae > Streptophyta > Magnoliopsida > Proteales > Proteaceae > Protea > Protea cynaroides. The sequence goes on from CM053276.1 coordinate 106,494,922, forward strand.
TAAAAAATATACCATCTCTATCCAATGAGTGGAATAGCCACATCATTTGTCTATGTGGCATTATATGGATGGACCATGTTGAAAGGCCTTTCATACCAGATTCTGTAAATGAGTTCTTCTAATGTATATATATATATATATATATATATATATATATATATATATATATATATATAACCAGGTCTAAAAAGTATGAAAAGACCTACCTACCGTGATTAATTTTTAATATTATCTTGAGTTAACTAGATAACAATACTGTCACTGATAATTGAGAGCAAAGTCGTATAATTAACATACAAGAAAGACACATCACACACATGAAAAAGAGAAAGGTTGACGACATGCCACTGAGTCCGGATCCTCTCCTCACATGGTAACAATCTCACACCTTTAGAAACCGTTGATGGGTGTGGATCCGACACTCCCATAGGTGAGTCCCACACCCCATCCACGCTCCATGAGTGTGAGAGATGGTTACCAGATGGGGGAGAGGAACCCTCTATCCACCCTAATAAAATAAAAATATTAAAGGGACTCAAATCCCAATCGCTTTCGTACTTCAGTTATTAGATAAGGAAGTACCAAATGAATGCCACATGATGATTGATTACTGATGATGAAGAAACTGTAACTCCATTACCCAGATCCTGTTTCTATATAACTTGCAGAGAACTTATCAATCGATGATCAAACAAACAATTACCTGAAATTCTGAATTACAATTTAGGAATAGGAAGAGTGACCATCCTGGTAGTAGCAGCAGAGACATTGGTTTCCTCCACCTATTCAGTTTCTTACTGAAAAAGAAAAACAGAGGAACTAATGGCTATGGGATGCTCTTCCTCACCAGCGATAATTCAGTTTAATCCAGTCAGAGCCAGAGTTTCTATGAAGAACAGGGTTTTCATGCTTCACGACAGTCAAACTCCAGCACAGAAACCAGTTTCTGTTCATATCATCAAATACTCCCCAACCAACAAGGTCGTTCAGGTTTTCCTGGATCTCCAGTACTACTTTTCTGTTAAATTCACGATCATCAGAAGCTTTAGATCCCATCTGTGTCAGTGTTTGAAATCTGGAATTGCTTTTTTTACACAGGTTTTTGAGGAACAGTCAAGGGGAATAGTCTGTTATAGGGACAACAGAGGAGAGATAATCTGCGAAGGATTGGACGAAGGCCCGCGTCCTTGTCTGCAGGCTCCCACACCAGCTTATCACGTAAGGTTAAAATTATTTCAATTTTTGCTTGGACAAGTCATATGTGTGAGCTTGCTTCACTTTCTAAGTTGTAACTGGGATATTTCTGTTTTTTCCAACTATGTATGAATGGGTTCAGCCATGGAATATTAATGGATCTTCTGCTACACCAAAGTTGCTTTCAAATGGTCGAAGACGATGGATGGGCTTCCCTGTGTTGACAAGATTGTGAGAATCCCTATACATGGTTTCACTTGTTTAGGTTGAAAAACAATCCAGCCCTCTGCGCAGCAGTAGTCAAGAAGAGTTCTTTCATCCATGGATGTAATTACTTAAACTAAATACTCCCTAAATTTATTGCTGTTTCTCTCCACCTTCCCCTTCCATATTTCGCCTTTTTTTTCTTCATGTCAACTAAAATAGACATGCTACACACACACACACTTAAATTGATATGGCAAAAAAGGAAAATAGAAAGGGGGGAAAATCCCCCCGATGCCAGTGTGGGAATACCTTCCCACGTCTTTTCACTTTCTCACATTCTGGCATTTTTTTCTCTCCTCCTTGATCAATCATGTGGGTTCTTCCATTGGATATGTTGTTTTTCATGCTCTCATGGATGTGGTATGAGAGATTTCTACTTATATGGGAAACTTGTTAGACTAATTGCCCATAGAGTGACCCGAGAACATGATGGGATTATAAAAGATATCATAATGGTAAAGACATACATGTTTGTAAAAATTTGATTTCTATCATATTTCAATAAAAGCTTTGATCACAGTCTTCTCCAGACTTCAGAGGAATTTTATCGCTCCTCTATGCATATGGCAGGAGAGAGAATTAAAACAACTGACACTGCAGATATTTATGATCTAGTATTTATAATATTGCCACAACCCTACTACAGTTCCACAATGACTAGGATTATCCATCTCTATTATGTGACGAACCAGACCAGACCGATCAATGGATCTGATAATTAATTAAACCTATTAGAATAACATCTAACAAAACTCTCCCAAATAAAAATAGCACATTACCTCAGTCATTTAAAAACCCATATCTGCCATGTTGCCGGTCAGATAGGACCCAAAATTTTATGAGAGCTAGCTAGTTCTCACTCTCTCCTACTTATATGCTAAATTTAACCCAACTTGAGACCCTGCCAAGTGCCAAAATAAAGCAATGAAAATGGTGAAAAAGCACATATACTTCAATAATTCTTGACTACTAAAATACAAGGGAAAATGTACAAAACAAATGTAGGCCACATACGATTGAATTACTGAATTGAGAATCTAAATTTGACACATGACCAAAACATGGTGTTTTATTTCCTTTCAATGGTTTGAATTGTCTAATTGGCAATATCATCATAGTTTAAGTTCATGGAATTAGAACGGATATCGATCACTCTGAAACCGATACAGAATCGAGTAGCATCCATAGCATTCAAATAGAATAAATACACCGGATTTTGGATATCTAGAGAGAGAATTTTCAGATTTGGAAGATATTCGAGTAGCATCCATAGCATTCAAATAGAATAAATACACCGGATTTTGGATATCTAGAGAGAGAATTTTCAGATTTGGAAGATATTCTGCACAATCCTAGAGGTAAAATGTTTTCACTCTTTGTTGGTTTTGTTTTGAATTTGATGCATGTGGTGTTTAGATCACAGATCTACAGGCTAGTGGATCATTTATGATATTTTCAGAAATTATATTTTTAAAATGGAGAAAATTTCACGCACTTCCCTGAGGTTTTACTCGAACTTCAACCACCTCCCATTATCAACAATAATGTCAATCGCACTTTACGCTGTTAAGTTGCCTAATAAAAAATTAAAATAACATTTTTACCCTTGTTTAAAAACACTATGATTGTCATTGCAATTAGAACGATTGAAGAAAATGAAACCACTTATTCAGTCGTAGATACAAAAATAGCAGCAATTGAATGTATTTTGGTTTGCGTCGCCACAGATGAGAAATTCCAACTAGTACTGAAACAATGGAAATGTTGCCGCTACTAATTAAATGGAAGAAGGAAGAGGAACCGTTAGAAAATGCGGCTAATCAACAAAAATCCAAGAAATCAAAGGATAGCTACAATAGATGTTCTGTTGATCAGTCTATTCTAATAATTATTTTCTTCTCAAACTAAATTCAATACAGCAGCAGCTTGCAGCTCCCTCCTGATTTCTGGTTTTTCCTTTTTCTCGAACTAAATACAATGCAGCAACAGCTTAGAGCTCACTTTATTCTTCTGATTTCTGGCTTTTCTCTTGGTAATTTACAGAGTTAAATCTCCTCAATCTCTTACCTACATTTCTCTCTCTTTCTCTTGTCTTATATTATGAAGGAGTTGTATTTGTAATTTGGATTTAGATTTATTATATTTATAAGAATCAATTTATAATTATATGGGATTAGGGTTTTCAGAAAACCTATATATTATAAAGCAAAAGGAAAATCAGAGGTTTAGAATATTTGTTGGTGAATAAATTTTTTTTTTTATTATCCAGGTGGAGGTAAGCATTTCGCATTGGATGCCGAAAAAGAACGAGAACCTTTCTTCTCCCACCCGGAATTGAATCTTGCTTTAAGAAAAGCAGAGAAAGAACAAAAATGAAGAAATTAACGAGGGATATTTAAAAGAGAGGAACATGATTGGAGAGGAGGGGGAAATGGAGGGGGAAAAACGTTAAGGAGCTTGCAGAAGAAAGTAAAAATCTGAGAATGAAGAAGAAGAGGAAGGAGGAGAAAAAAAGAGAAGCAGAGAGAAATCAACAGTGAGTTTCACCCTTTATCCGCGATCGACAGCGACATCGAACTTCATTATTTTGTAATCAATATCGGAAACGACAATTGATTTGTTTTTTTACCCCTATAATCAATGACAACAATGTCCATGCTTCTTTCTTTTTTTCTCCATGACTGAGGATGGTGATGGCAGAGTTTCACCGTTTTTTTTTTTTTTTTTTTTATCCTCTGGTCACCTCAGCAAACAATTAATTTGTTCTTGGAAAGGATTTGAGACAAAAATAAGAGAGAACAGAGAAAAGGTTTGAGACGATTCAAATAAAGATAAAAAAGAGGATACGAATAGAAGAACTGATCGTTTGGGAATCCTTGAAGAGGGTTCGAGAGAGTTTCCTTTGAGTGGATTTGGTGGCAGCGAAGGTCTCCGGCTTCTTCTTCTTTCAACGGCGAGATTTTCTTTGTTCTTCAGTTTTGATCGTAGGGTATTACAAATGGTAATGATGTCATTTGTTATGATATAAGAGGGTAAAAAATTAGTCCATAGGTGTTTAAGGGTATTCTTAACATTAAAAATTTATATAAGATGACACATCAGTATCTGAGGGTTTACTGACATAAATACCGATAATAAAGTGGATTTTTTTTTTGGAGTAAAAGATGATAAGGTTGATTGAAGTTAGAATAAACCTCAAAGAAGATGCGTGAAATTTTTTCATTTAAATTTGTATTAATTGTTTGGATCAATTTATGAACCAATCAACAAAATATGGATTGACTGGAGGAGTTGATCCATTCCTATTGATTCTAATCAATTGGGATTGGAATCAATGGGATTGAATTCTGGACTCAAATCGTCTCCCGTGCGTCAGTCTTTCAGCCCATCATCTGACGGGCTGGAATGCACCGGCACGTATATCGATGCATTCCAGCCCGTCAGATGACGGACTGGAGGGCTGGCGCACGGGAGACGATTTTTTTGCTTGAATTCCCTGTTTTAAACCTCAGAAAGAAGCGATGATGTGGCAAAGGTAGGTCAGCAAACAGGACCACCATACAAGATGGCAATATTTTATCAGATTGAGTATGAAAGTTTAAAAAAGAAAGGACAGGTCATTTTGTATAGGTTATATATATATATATATATATTTTTTAATAATTAAGTCTATCCAAAAAGTATCTGAAACATTAACTACCATCTACAAATTTCTGACATCATCAATTACCATCTCAAATATTGACACCACTAATCATAGGAGACTTCAGATATACGATAATGTCACTCCAAATCGACTTTTTAATGTATAATACTATTCTTAGTGTAAAGGTCAAAAGATTATTTTACCTTAACTCCCAAAACGTGAAATCGAACCAAACAGTAAAAAATCCCTCGACTCTGTGTGGCACATTTCTGGGATGATTCTTCTATAGCACACCTCTAATAGCCTACTCCACCCATTAATGCATTGTCTCGCTTCTTGCGTGTAAAGGTACACAATTCCAAACAAATCCACCAGACAATTGCTGGAGATCGGAACTCACGCAATAGAGACAGTGTTGGCTCTCGATCGTCGTCGTCGTCGTCGTTCTTCATCTTGTTCTGAGTCTTCTGACTTATTTTCCCTCTTTTTAGTTTTGGTTTATTTTTCATTGAAGTTTTCTATTCTTCATGACGCTGCAACCCCAACTGAATAACAAGAAGAATTCTTCTCTCCCAATTTCATCCCCTCAGTCCTATCTATGTTTCTTTCTTGATGAGTAGCGTACAGTAGTTACTTGTGAACTTGATTTCTGTCGATGAGCTCCAAAGTTTCGACAAGAGCGACTTCTTGGATATCGGCCATCCCCTCCTTAACTGTATCATCGAAAGCTTCTTTAAAGCCACTGAGATTGGCACCGTTCAGGTGAATCTCTTGCGAGGCGTATGTTCCAAATTTCGTCTTGGATATCGGCCATCCCCTTCTCTTGTCGTGTGTTCCAAGCATGTCCCAGCAACTCCGTCTCCGCCGACGACTGCAACCACGATTCTTGTTCTGGTGATGATGATACAATCCATGGTTGCGATCTTGAGCGACCAGTCTTTGGCGATTAGGAAGCTGAGGAGTTTGGGGATTTCTCCGTTGGCTTCAATTTCATCGACGAGGGGGCTTTTGATTGATTTGATTAGCGAACAAAGGATCTTCCCTTTCTGTCATTCTTCTTCCTTTCTCTCTCTCCGGAACTCTATGTTTCTCGTCATATATGCCTGAGCTATTCAACATTCATCCACCGATACAGGTATGACGATCCATCTCGGAGCCTTACTCTAGAAAATCGAAAGGAGTACCCATTTCTTCTGAATTAGAGGATTTAAATGGTTTTGCATGAAATCTGCCTTGGACTGACGTGACCTTATTGTCATGTCAGTCTGACATGTGTGTAAAATGGAATCCATCATCATTTGTAATTGTTTAGACGAGAGACACTTACAAAGGGGTATATAAAAAAATGATTCTGGATTCTAAAAAAATTATGATCCATCCATTTGTATCATTCTAAAGAGAGACAGAAACCAGAAACCCGTCCCTTAATACAACGACAAAGACATTAGAAAAAACTTGATGGCAATAGCATCGAATACCTCGAGCACTTCTGTAGTGGTTGATTGATGGCAATAGCATCGAATACCTCAAGCATTTTCACAGTGGCTGATTCGATATTCGTAGGACCAGGACCAGCAGGAGGTATGCTAATCTCCTTTTATAGCTTTCATATGGTATCTGAGCGAGGTTCGTATGCCTTGCCTATCAGTTTTTTGGTTTTCCTCGGATCTGTTGTCGGTTAAGAAATATGCAGGATGGCATTACTTTTCCGGGCAGTTTTCAGTATATTTTTTCCCTTATATTTTATTTTTGACATTTTTGGAATGCTTTGCGGCAACCGCGTGATGAGTACTTGCAGGTGTGCACTCGCGTGGCTGCCAGCCCACAAGCCCGCAGGCCAGCAGGCACACACCCACAGGCCTCTAGCGCCTCAACTGTATTTTTTCCCATATATTTTATTTTAAAAGGTAAAGAATGCCTTCGGCCTACCGAGTGACGGCTACCTGCATCCAGTATTTCCCCGCAGGCGTTTAGAACAACCAGCAGGTCCACTGGACAGCCTGCCGCTGCCTTGCGATGCACGGCCAGCAACAGTTGCTGCACATGGTTGCGATATATGGGGCTTTGCCGGTTTATGGTGGTGGTGTTTTTCGTTGGTAGCGATGGCACCGTGGTGCTCTCTGTTCTTCGAGGGGAGCCAAAAGTTTCGCCAAGTTTTGGAGTCGTTTACAACCGACGTATCCTTTTGAATTCTTTTGGTTAAGAAATAAGGAGGATGGCATTATTTTGAAAATAGAATATCTTGTTGGGGGCTTTTTGGTCCTTTTAGACCATTTTAAAGAAATAAAATAATAATGATAATGTTTTTTGGTTTGGTTTTAATCTTAGACCCATCCGGGTTGATCCTTAACCCATATTAGTTAGTAATATGGGCAATCCGAAAATTCTTGACCCAAACCCGTTTTGTAAAATTTAAATGATTCTGTTTATGGTGTTATTTAGCATTTTAAACCTCTTTTTATTACCTATCACCATTGCATAGTTACAGACCGAATGTCACTTTTTATGTGACTGCTTTTTATGACAGTCTGTTCTGGACGACGCTAAAGGTTATGAACAATGGATTGTTTCTATTGTGACAGTATGTTCTAAACATCGCTAAAGGTCCAATTTTTGTAAGGGACATTTACAGATAGAACGTCACTGTATCTATAACAGAATGTATTAAGCATTTTTTGGTTAATTCTAATTGTTGTTTTGGTTTTTTTTTTTTTTTTTTAAGTGGTTTTGATTATATTATTGTCTATTGCTGCACTTCAATATTATAAAACTATGAAACCCATGTGACATACTAAGCATATGGGTATGTGATGCAAATTTATTTGTAAAAAATTACCATTGAGGGACTAAATTGTTGCCATAATTTTGAGAAGTCCATTATGCTCAGTATAAGAGGCAGTTTAATGAATAAATTTCTCTGGCGTCATTTGTAATGCAACATGTGCATGGATTTTGGCACTTGTCCCCAAAGGGAAATAGTCAATCTTCATGTATGAGTTGGAATAAGATGAAATGCAAAGCATTCAAACAAAATGAATTTTTATGGCCCAAAGGTACGAGATTCCTTTTGACTTGATTGTAATGTGTTTTAATCTTATTGATTAAGGAGTAGACCTCACAAATTACAATCTTTGCCTAAAGGTAGACTATGAGGAGTTTTGGTTTGCTGCTGACGTTATCATTATGGCTTGATATCAGCATCTAAGTAATAACTTGTGATAAGTTACATCTTTTGCCCAAAGGTAAGTTGTAGCAAGTCACATTTTGTTTATGATTAAGCATTGACTTTTTCATTATTGAGTTAGTGAGCATGTCACTTATTAAGGTAATGTTTTGATTGCAGTTGTACTGGACAATCAAATGAGGCTCCCTATATTGAATGGGGAAAACTATGTTGAATGGCACGAGTTGCTCGAACTAACCCTAGGCTGTATGAACCTTGATTTGGCTATCAATGAGGAAAAACCTGAAGATCTCACTTATCACACCCCAATTCTAGTCTAACCGGAATGGTGTAATGAACCGCCAATAAATCAACTGTTCAATCAGGATCTCGTATAGGTCGTACCCACTATATCAAACCACACACATTCATTCCACATTAATAATCAGAGATAATAAACAAATAAGCAGAAGTCTTACAGATAATGAACTGAGTATCTAACAATGATAATAAATAATTAATCCGATTATCTCCAAAACTCAAGACATAAAAGTAAATAATCCATTACATGTTTCATTAATCAAATATAGCTAAACTAATCAAATATGTACTGGTTGCACTCGCATGATGAATCATGCGCATCTTCAACAGCTTCTACGTCCATGGCGGCAATGTGTCCATAAGTCGGCGCATACATATAATCTTCAATAGTAGGACCTGCATAATCAACTAAAAATATTTGACGTCAAAAGGGTGAGCACACATCACGGCTTAGTGAACAAACAAAATAATACAACAAACATATGCATGCATTCAATTTATATCTTTGATCTGGTTTTTAAGTTTACAATATGCTATAGAAAAGTTTGGTGGCCCCCGCACCTCAATACACGAGTGTGTGAATCCACCCAATGGATCAAACACTATTGTCGTCCCACATGCACCCACCATGGAATAGAAATAGAGCTAAAGTGTCCGAATCAAACACCGCCAACACTTCCCCTGATGTCCTACCCATACCAACACGTAAGTCCCTATTGGCGAGGGCTTACAAACTGGACTCGCAACTAACAAATCCTAATGTCAAATAGGGTATCCAAGGCCTCACTTCAGCATCCCTCAATATGTCCATAGAGATAGAGCTAAGGCCCCCTGACAGAGTCAGAGACCATACAGTCCGAGACCACCTCCCCTGATGTCCTACGACGTAATAGTTCTGCTAAGGTAATGGTGATATGACGATGTTATTGGGCAATACTTGAGTAGAGATAGAACTAGAGTCTGGTGACGAGGTCAAAGACCACCATGCCACGTCCTCTCCCTGATACTCCACTCGCATCCAATACACTAACCACACACATACATTCACGTGCCTGTTCCTAGCATCATCATCATTATCATGTTATAAATAAACGAAATTAAATATGCATGAACAGTAATAGCAGAAATATTGGATGACATGTGAGATGTACATTACAAGCATACAAACATAGAATCAATCATGGCATTGGACTTAATAAAAATAAATAGTTTGATATTATCCAATTAGTTTAGGTCTTGTTCCCTTACCTGTTAGCAATACTCGATCTCCTTCCAAGCCTTGAAATTCTCTTTGAATTGATTTAACAACCTAAAAGTTATATGAATTTAAATTAAGGTTCATATGTAACATGTTACAGTAGTCGAAAATCGAAACAGAATACTGATAAGTGTCTGATTGGTCCTATGGTCTCATACTGTGTCGACCTTACTGCCTACGGTCAATACCCTACGATCATATATGGTGCGACCGTAGCTGCGACTATATGGTTTCTGAATCTTCCCGAATGCCTATGGTTGATCCTCTGGTTATGCTGGTCATGCTATGATCGATCATAGCTGCGACCTTGAAATTTTTGGTCATAGACTACATGCAATTCGAGTTCTTCCTTGGTCAAATCCTCTACTCTTCAATTGGATTTTTTCTAAGGTCATCCTATGGCCATCATTAGTAATTTCTTATCAACCCTAATCATCAAACTCTCTCCTCATGGTTCTCCTTGGGATTTTCTCAAGGAAATCACATAGATCATAATAGATTGATATTGCCTATCTTCCATAAAAGTCTTATTCCTTAGAATTTACATATCTAGAGATTCGGTTCATACATTTGCTTGTGATAGAGAGCCAATCTCTTCTCAGCAAATTCCTCTCCTTAGCCTTTTCTTCTTCTCCTTCTCTTCTTTCTCTTCCCTTCTCTTTCTCTAGGGTTTACTAATGTTCTAAAAGAGTGAAAAAGGACTGAGGGACGTCCTTTATATAGAGGAAAACTAATAGAGTCATCTTTCAATTAGGAAAGAAATCCCTTAGTTTAGAAAATTTTTCAAAACTCGAAGTTTGATTTGGGGTCGCACGGTCGATGGCTACCGTCGCAAAACCCGTCGACCGTAGGGTTGAAATCATCGACCGTAGGGTTATTGATCAGTGACCATTGTTTCTTTCCATATGGTCGACCATACCTACCCAGGTATGCGACCATATGTATACAGTTTTGGGTGTTGAATCAATTTTTATAATTGATTTGTGATCTATCTTCACACGCTCGGTCCACTTGGTCCAGGAATGATGGAAAGACCTAGCACGACACGGTTAAACCAAGTTAGTAGAGTGTGAGTCTTACATCACTGATGAAAATACATCAGATCAGAGAGACTACTATGCAAAATGGCAAAGGAACAACAATATGAGTTTGAGGCTTATTAAGGCCAACAAGAATAGGACAATCAGAAGGTCTATTCTAGACAAGCCTACTGCAAGAGAATATCTTGATGCTATTAAGGAACAGTATGTCAGCACTGATAGTTCTACAGTGAACACCCTGATAGCAAAACTTGGAGCTATAAAGTACAATGAAAGCAAGGATGTACACGATCACATCATGAAGGGAAGAGACATTGCAGCCCAACTGAAAAATTACAAGATAGATCTTCCAGAAGTCTACCTTGTGCACCATATTCTCAATTCTCTCCTAAAGAATTTGAGACCTTTAAGGTCACCTTCAATGCCCAAGACAGGAAATGGTCTGCAAATGAACTCCTGACCAGATGCTTGCAAGAAGAGGGACGATTAAAGAGAGAATCTAAAGCTAAGAGTGCCAATTTGACTTTCAAAGAGCTTGGACAGTCCAGCAAGTCAACCAAGCCTTGGTTAAAAAAGAAAAGAAAGAAGCCTATGAAGAAGAAGGCAAATCTAAGGAACCCAAGTGTCACACCCCAATTCTGAACCAATCAGAATGGTGTGAGTGAACCAGCATTGAACCAACGGTTCACACCAGGATCTCAATAAGACTGTGTCCACTCATACAAACCATCGCACATAACCACAATCAGAATATAATAAATACAGCGGAAGTCTTTAAATAAATGAACTGAGTATTCTATTGATAAATTTAAATAAGTATTCAATTATCCAAATTTCAAACGTAATTAAATATCTTTACATCACTTTTATAAAATAACTGAAACAAATAAAATAAAGTCAAAGGTACACGCAGAAAGGGCACTCGAATGAAACGTCATGCTCGTCCTTTCCTGCCTGTACGTCCAGAGCAGCAACACCTCCATACGTCGGAGCGTTCGTATAGTTGTCCATCGTGTAACTTGCATCAACATCTAAAAACAGTATATATACAAAGGGTGAGCTCACAACTTAGCTCAGTAAGACAATCAGACAGTGTATCGATATTATATGCATGAGTAACAATCATTTTATGTTGTGGTCTGATTTAAGTTTGCAATGTGCTATAGAAAGGTTCGGAGGCCGCCTCACCTCTATACATGAGTGTGTAGCACTGCACAGTAGACCACACTACCACCGACCCACATGCACCCATCATAGAATAGAGATAAAGCTAAGACATCCGCTACCTCCCCTGATACTCCACCAATACCAATACATAAGTCCCTACTGGCTAGGGCTTGCAAACTGGACTCGCAACTAACCAATCCTATATGTCATCACTGTAGGCTCCATCTTAGTATAGCTCACTACGGCATAGAGATAGAGCTAGAGCGTGGTGGCCGGGTTGGAGACCATAATGCCACACCTCCCCCTGATGCCCTACCCGCATCAAGCATACTAAGACAGAACAATACGCAGGTAGACCCTATCCCAACATAACTCCCTACGGCATAGAGATAAAGCTAAAGCATCGTGGCCAGGCCAGAGACCACATGTCAGAGACCACAGTGCCACAACATCGTGGCCAGGCCAGCGTCAACATGACATAGACCACAGTACCACGACCTTCCCCTGATGCCCTACCCGCAGCAAGCATGCTAAGATAGAATACTACAAAAAGGTGCCAGTGTGAGGAATGATCCCAGGCCCCAGGCCCTTCCCATTCCACACACCAACGAAAACAATCACATGCCTAACAATCACATTCTATCATATGGAATATGCATGAACAATAATAATAAATTGAAATAAAGGATGACATGTGAATATGCACAAACATCACACCATGTATTCAGGGTCATTAACAACGTTTTACTGTCCATTAATTATTAGGGTTTAGGTCAGATTCCTTTACCTGACGCTCGTTTGATAGCTTGCTCCACGTCGCAAGACCCAAACGTGTTATCCCAGAGTCCTACATAATATTAGGGTTCCATTAGAATAGTTCTTAGGGTTTCACATTGGTCGGAAAACCAACAGGGTTCCAAAACCAGTCTTTCAGAGCTGACCGGTCGCAACATATCGATCGCAGCTCTGTGGAAAAACTAGCGACCGATATGGTCGACCGGTATGTCTCCGGAAGACCATTCTTTAGGTTTTTCGACTGCCGTCGATCATTCTCCATGGATTTTCAGGATTTCTCCTATCCATTCTAGGTCTAAGCTTTGAGTTAGAGTTATCTCCAACTCATTTAAGTCTAGTTTTGATGATAGTCATCTTAGAACTCGAATCTATGGTTTGACGGCAAATTAGGGTTTAATGGCCAATTAGGGTTTAGATCAATACCTGCTTTGCATGGTATTGATCCAACCATACAAGCTATCCTAGAGTCATAATGTAAGAGGGATGATTCAAACACTTACCGTCGACTGGTGTAAGGTGAGCGTCGTCGAACGGCAATGGCGGCACTTCCTTCTTCTTCCTAGCTCCTTCTCCTTCTCTAATCTCCTACTCCTCTCTAGGGTTTGTAAGGCTTGATGGAAAAGATTTGAGGAGGATTAGAGGTGTTTATATAAGCTAGGATTAGGTTTTAGGAAGTCTATTAGGATTAGGAAGGTCCTAGGATTAGGGTTTAGGAAAGTGGGACCCGTAGAATCTGATTTGTCACACCCCAATTCTGCACTATTCAGAATGGTGTGATGAACCACTAATAAACCAACGGTTCAACCAGGATCTCAAATAGGATATCCCCGCGTTATCTAAACTTACATACATCCGTAATCATAATCAGAGTAAATACACAATAGCGAAAGTTTTATAATAAGAAGAACTGAGAATCTATGTGATATTAAAATTTAAATAACAATTTATTCTGTTTCAACTGAGACATAAATATTTGAATACCAAATACATGTCTTAATAAATCCAAATAAAGAAACCTATAAAATATCTAATCAAATACACACGAGTTGCACTCGCAAGAGGAGTCGTGTGTATCCACTTCAGCTCCAGCTTCCATTGCGGCCACGTTCCCGTACGTAGACGCATTCATATAATCTTCAACGGTATAACCTGCATCATCAACTAAAAAATATTCGACGTCGAGGGGTGAGCACACATCACGGCTCAGTGAGTTGACAAAAAAATGCAACAATACATATGCATGCAATCAAGTTATATCTTTGGTCCGGTTTAAAGTTTACAGTATGCAATAGAAAGGTTTAGGTAGTCAAAGGTTGCGTTTATTGACCCCGCCTCTATACACAAGTGTGTGACGTCACCCGAAGATCACGTTTATCGTCGACTCACATGCACCCAACCATGAACATTATATAACAAAGGTTAACGTTTATTGCTTTATATTGCCATACCAACACGTAAGTCCCTGTTGGCGAGGGCTGCAAACTGGGCTCGCAACTAACCAATCCTAATGCCAAACAGTGTATCCAAGGCCTCACCACAGCATCCCTCAGAATGTCCACAAAGATAGAGCTAAGGCCCCCCGATAGAGTCAGAGACTACAAGGACCGAGACCACCTCCCCTGATACTCTACGACATAATAGTTCTGCTAAAGTAATGACGATACGACGATGCCAATGCACAAGACTTGAGTTAGAGATATAGCTAAAGTGCTGAGACCCGCCAAAGGTTAACGTTTATTGACGTTCTCATCACACCCCCCCTGATACTCGCTCGCATCAAGTACATCAACCATACACATACAAGCACATGCCTATTCCTATCATCATCATCATCATCATGTTATAAACAATAAAGTAAATATGCATGAACAAGTAATAGAAATATTGGATGGCATGCTATATGCACATTACAAACATATTCGCATAGAATCAAGCATGGCATAGGACTCCAGATAATAGAAAACAGTTTTGTTATTAACCAATTAGTTTGGAGTTCTGGTTCCTCACCTTAGCTTGCTAATAGATACTCTTCCAAGCTTTAGAATCACCTTTATAATGTTATTATATTGCTAGAAGACCTAACAAAGTCGATAGAATTTAATTAAAATTAATTCCAAATTTAAAAATCATTCTGTTAACTGAGGGTCGGAGGTAGGGTCGGAGTCCTGATCGACCCTGGGTGCGACCCTCCCTTAACTCTGAACTTCTCGAACACTGAGGGTCGATGGTCAGAATCACCTAGGGTCGGATGGTCATCGACCCCCGGTGCGACCCTCGGTGCACTTTGGTCCAATTCCCTCTTTTAGTCCATTCTTCGTGCTTGGGATCCTATGTCTTGCTCCTACTTTCCATTCTACATTCATTCCATGCTCTGAAACCATGTATAACCCACCTAGATAGCTTTCATGCATTCTCCTATGGTTTTCCATGAAAATCTAACAATGGGTTGATGGTTTGGGTTTCTCCGAGATCACACTCTCATCAATAGCTAACCTAAGGTCTGTAGAAACTCATGGAATTAGTATCCATACCTGAGAAGAATAATCCTTCTCTGCAACTCTTCTCTTTTGGCTTAATTCTCTTCCTTGTTTCTCTTCTTCTTCTTTTCCTTCTCTTCTCTTTCTCTCAATTCAATTAGGGTTGTGAAAGGAGTGAAAGTGGCTTAGGGACGTCCTTTAAATAGAATAGGAACATCCTAAAATAAGTCCCTTTGAGATTAGAAAAGAATCCCAATAAAAAATTAGGAAATTTCCTAATTCTATTTCCTACGGTAACCGAGGGTCGATGGGAGGGTCGATGATCCCGTCGACCCTAGGGTTCTAAGCTGTCCGACCCTCCCTTCAAAACTGAGGGTCTGACTTTCTATTTTGGGAGGTCTGACCCTGCTTAGCTGGGTATGCGACCCTCCCTTCAAATTAAGTATTTTTGGGTCGATTTGATACCTGGGATCTCGATCTCCTTCACGCCCTTGGTCCATTTGACTCAACCATGATGGGTAAACCTGGTTCAAGGTGATAAGACCGGGTTAGATTGACACGGGTCTTACAACTCCCCCCTACTTATAAAAATTTTGTCCTCTAAATTGTACGTACCTTCTAAATCAAATAAGTGAGGGTATTGCTTTCGCATAGCATTCTCTTCTTCCCATGTAACTTCTTCCATGTCTTTACTTTTTCATGTGATCTTAACATAATAGATATCTCGGTTGCGTAGACGTTGAACCTTTCGACTAGTGATTTCTGTTGGTGTTACTTCAAATGTCAAATCATCAGTCAATTCCAGCAAATCCACTGTCAAAACATGCGTTGGGTCTTTGACATACGTCTTCAATAGGGAAATGTGAAATACGTCATGCACACTTGACTTAGATGGTGGTAGTGCTAACTGATAAGCCACTTTTTCATGCTTAACTAGAATTTCATATGGCCCGACATATCTTGGACTTAGTTTCCCTTTCTGTCCGAACCTCTTCAATCCTCGTATAGGTGATACCTTCAAAAATACTTTATCACCTACGGCAAACTCCAGATCTCTTCGTCGAGTGTCTGCATATTGCTTCTGATGGTTCTGAGCTGTTCTCACTCTTTCCTTGATGATGTCGACCACTCAGTAAGTCTCTTCAACAAATTCCGGTCCAACAATACTACGTTCTCCAACTTCATTCCAAAACATGGGAGTTCGACACTTCCTGCCATACAGTGCTTCATAAGGTGACATCTGTATAGTAGCCTGATAGCTATTGTTATAAGCGAACTCGATCAATGGTAACTTTTCATCCCATGATCCTTTGAAATCAATTACACATGCTCATAGCATATCTTCTAGAATCTGGATTGTACGCTCTGACTGTCCGTCTATCTGTGGGTGGAATGCAGTACTGAACTTCAACGTTGTACCCATAGCCTTTTGTAATCCCTCCCAAAATTTGGAAGTAAATCGTGGATCTCTATCAGACACAATGCTTTTTGGTACACCGTGTAACCGAACAATATTATCTACATACAGCTTTGCTAACCTTTCCAGTGTATACTGAGGTCGTATAGGTATGAAGCGAGTTATTTTAGTCAGACGGTCCACAATCACCCAAACTGCGTCAACTACTCGAGGAGTCAATGGTAGCCCTGTGACGAAGTCCATAGTGATGCAGTCTCATTTCCATGCTGGTTCCGATAATGGCTGCAACAGTCCTGCGGGTCTTTGTCACTCAGCCTTTACCTTCTGACAATTTAGGCATTGGGACACGAACTTAGCTACATCTGCTTTCATTCCCCTCCACCAATATAGTTTCTTTAGGTCATGATACATTTTTTTACTTCCAGGATGTATCGAATAGATGGTAGTGTGGGCTTCCTTCATCAGTCGGTGTCTAATGTCTACACTTTCTGTTTCAGGTACACATATTCTTCCTTTGTATTTCAGTACTTTCTCATCATCCAAGGTGAACTCAGGGTTAGTCCCTACCTTTCTCAATATCTTCTTGTACTGATCTCAAATAAGGATCTGCTTTGATAGCTGTCTTCACTTCATCCACTATATCCGGTATAATCTTCAATGCCGCGAACATATTCGAAAACCGATGAATAATCCCTTGGTTGGCTGATCCATCCGTTGTATCTATCACATACTGCTCGTTGCCGTGATTGAATACCCTTTCGGTAGTACACATTGCTGCAGTCGTGCTAACTTCTCCTTGCGATTTTATCATTGCCTTTCTTCTTAATGCATCCGCTACTACGTTCGCTTTTCCCGGATGATACTGGATATCACAATCATAGTCTTTCAATAGTTCCAGCCATCTTCTTTGTCTCATATTCAACTCCTTCTGATTAAATAGATAAGTAAGACTTTTATGGTCCGACTTAATCTGAAATTTCTCTCCGTATAGGTAATGTCTCCATATCTTGACCGCATGTACTACTACTGCTAACTCCAAATCATGAGTGGGGTAATTTTTCTCATGTACCTTCAACTGTCTCGAGGCATACGCAATTACTTGCTCCCCTTGCATAAGCACACATCCTAATCCCAATCCCGACGCATCAGTGTATAAGGTAAACGTCTGTCCTGGAATAGGAATAGTCAAAATCGGGGCGGATATCAATCTAGACTTTAATGTCTGGAAGCTCTTCTCACATTTATCCGTCCACACAAAATTTTCACCTTTCTTAGTCAAACTGGTGAGAGGTACGGCAATTCAAGAATAGTCTTCTACGAATCTCTGATAATAACCAGCTAGACCCAGAAAACTTCTAATTTCTGAAACGCTCTTTGGTGCTTCCCACTTCACAATAGTCTCGATCTTGCTGGGGTCCACTTTGATTCCTTCAGCGGATACTACATGGCCTAGGAAGGCGACTTCACTTAGCCAAAACTCGCACTTTAAAAATTTGGGATATAACTTCTCTTTCCTTAAACGCTGTAGGGCTGCGTTTAGGTTCTTGATATGGGTTTCCTTGTCCTTGGAGTATACCAATATATCATCAATAAATACTATAACCGACGTATCCAACATATCATGGAAAACTCGGTTCATAAGTTCCATGAACGTTGTCAGTGCATTAGTTAATCCGAAAGACATAACCAAAAATTCATAATGTCCATATCTGGTCCTGAATGCTGTCTTCGGAATATCACCTTCTTTAATCTTCAGCTGATGATAGCCTGATCGAAGGTCGATCTTCAAAAATACTTATGCTCCTTGTAACTGATAGAACAAGTCATCGATCCGAGGTAGTGGATATCGATTCTTGATTGTCAGCTTATTCAACTCTCGATAGTTGATGCATAATCAAACGCTACCATCCTTCTTCTTTACGAACAACACCGGTGCCCCCCATGGAGATATACTGGGTCGAATATAACCCTTGTCCAGCAGTTCTTGTAGTTGCATTTTTAATTCCTTCAGTTCAGTAGGAGCCATTCTATAAGGTGCTTTTGACACTGGTGCGGCTCCAGGTATAAGGTCTATCACAAACTTTGTGGCTTGGTCGGGTGGTAATCCGGGTAGTTCCTCCACAAATACGTCAGGGTAGTCTCGCACGACGTCAATGTCTTCCATTCGTGGTGCTTCCTTGGTTAGGTCGACCACTGATACTAGATACCCGACTGTCCCCTTCTCAAGGCACTTCTTAGCCTTTAGTGCTGAAAGTATGAGCTTGCGTCTCCGGGGAAGTTTGGTTCCCGAGAAACTGAATTCTTCTCCTTCTTTGTCTTTGAACGTTAGCTTCTTTTCGGCGCATAACAGATTTGCAGAATGCTGAGCTAACTAGTCAATTCCCAAGATGACATCAAAGTCAGTCATCTCAAGTTATATCAAGGTTGCATCTAAGGTCTTCTCTCCAATGAGAACTGGACATGGTCCATAACCTTTCTCTAATTCCACTTCTAACCCCATCGGTGATCGTACAAGTAATTTGTAGTCTAATGTTTTGATGGGTAAGTTTATCTTCTTTCCGAATGACACAGATATAAAGGAATGAGTAGCTCCTGAATCAAAGAGTACTCTGGCGGGTGCGCCATTTATAGGTACGATACCTGTGACCACATCGGGTGATGCGGCCGCATCCTCAGACGTAACAGCATATACCCGTCCCTGATGTAACTGCTTCTTGGGCTTTGGGCACTCTCTTGCCATATGTCCCGCTTGGTTGCAGTTAAAACACTTCGGGCCTTTAGAATTTGGCTTTGGCTGAGGTTGAGCTGCTGAAGTAGTCCTGGTTGCAGCAATAAAATTATGAGGACGGAAAGGCTTATATGTCCTGTTATTGCCTCCGTTGTAAGAATTTCTGGCTGGCCTTTTGATGCCTCTGTTCTGAGTAAAATAGCTCTCCTTCTAGCTCGATTCAATAACTCGAGCAATCTGGACAGCTTCATTATAAATTTTCTTTTCTAAACCCAGAACATGTTCTCTGATGTTTCCTCTCAGTCCCGTGACGAACCTACGGGTTTTGGTGTCTTCTTCTTGCATGCTAATTGGGGCAAAGAAAAATAGCTCTTCGTAGCGCTGTTGATATGCGTCCAAGAGTCATCCGTCCCCGATATAAACTCAGGAACTCTTTTTCCATAGAATCTCTGAAGCTCCGTGGAAAATATTTCTCAAAGAATGCTTCTTTATATATAGCCCAAGTTAGTAGGGCGTGCTTGGTCAGTAGATATGCCTTTGTGGATTTCCACCAATGATGTGCGTCACCCTTGAGCATGAAGGTGGCACATAATACTTTCTCTTCCTCTGTGATAGTCATCATGAGGAAATTTCTCTCCATCTCGTCTATCCAGTGTGCTGGCCACAACGGATTAGACGGTTTGCCGTTGAATTCCTTGGGTTTCATCTTCAAGAATCTCTCCACTAGTCGAGAGTGGTCCAACTGATTTTGGGGGGTTTGCCCCAAACATATGGGGTGGATACCGGTAATTACCCCTGAGCCGCTTTGGAACCCTGCACCGGAATGCGTGCAAGCAGGTTGTTGAGGTGTCGAGGAGCTGGGTGGTTACCCACCGGTGTTGCACTGGCTTGTCCGTGTGCATGGGTGCAGCCCGAGTGGCTTGAAACATAATGCCCATGGCAACTTGCATCCGAGCCCGTGCGTGTTGCATCCGCTGCAGCTGTTGTGCCAGATTCATCACCACGGTTGCTAGCTCTGGTGGTGGAGGTGGAAAATTTGTAGGGTTTGCCGGTTCTGGGTTACCCGGTGCATAATCGTTTTCCTGACTGGTCTCCTCCATGGGTGGTGGTGGTGGAACTGCATTCCGGGTCTGTCGGGTTACTCTACGTCCAGACATAATTCCTTTCTGTGATTGGTGGTTCCTGAAAATTATCAAAATAGGTGAGAAGTCATTTATATTTCATGTAGGCACGTTAACCGATAATCAATTCCAATTCTAGCTCATTTTATAAAAAAAATACTGTCTTTTCTATGTAGGGTCGATGGTGAGGGTCGATGGTATGTCCGACCCTTGGTATCCGACCCTGGGAATGACCTGTTCTTCCCGAGAGTTGAGGGTCGATGCGAGGGTCGATGGGTGTCCGACCCTCAGTTCCGACCCTTAGTTTTCTGTCAGGTTCCCCAGAGCCGAGGGTTGATGGGAGGGTCGATTCGAGGGTCGATGGTTCAAGTCGAATTGTCCGACCCTCAGACTAAAAATCAGATTTTTAAGATCCGATTTTGAGTCATTTCCTATTATTTCTCCTCCGTTTCGACTCGTCTCTCCTCTCTGAGTTGCTACAGTGCTACTCCACTGTTTTTTGTCGGTTTGACTCCGGGTTTCGACGTCCACGTCATCCATACAGGTATGTTCTCTCATTTTTACCTGTTTTTAGGTTTTCTTTTCTAGGTTTTTTTTGTCCATTTAACTTGTATTTTTCAAATTAAACTTTTTTCAACCGTAAAAATTTGATTTTTATTGGGGGCATTTGTTATTGGTGTCTTAAGGAACGAAAGCCCTCAAAATTTTCTAAGTTTCATCGGTTGGTTATCGAGAAACTTGAATTTTCCCTTTTTACCCTAATTTGTCGACATTTTCAATTTTTCTTGAATTTCTTCAAAGTGGACATCGTCAGTTAAAATTTCCTACTGCATGTGGGTTGTAGGGTATGTTTAAACCTACTTAAGTTCTAATGCCCACTTGTATGGTGAGAAATGGGGCTTTATGGTCAATTTATGTCGTTATTAAATCAAATTTTGGATTTTTATCCTATTAACCCCTTGTCTCCCTTTCTCTTTCTTATCTGCAGATACCATGACCCGTACCAAGATACCCAGAGTGCGTGATCCACTTCGCTTCCGTTCTAATGAAGCCGAGGCACAGTATGCCGAC
This sequence comes from Protea cynaroides, assembly GCA_028583415.1. Taxonomy (NCBI): domain Eukaryota; kingdom Viridiplantae; phylum Streptophyta; class Magnoliopsida; order Proteales; family Proteaceae; genus Protea; species Protea cynaroides. The sequence continues at coordinate 106,516,587 of CM053276.1, forward strand.
TATACCCGTAAGAAAGTGGAAGGTGGTCGTATGGTGAACTTGGCTGAGCTAGCCTTGTTCAACGTAGAGAGGGCATTTGGTGATATGGGGTGGCTCCCTGTCATCACCTACGACGCGTGCACATGTCCGGATTTGGTGCGCCATTTCTATTGTAATCTCCAGGTGGTGGGGAATTACAATGACGTTGAGCATGGTCAGGAGTTGCGCATCACCAGTTACGTTAAAGGGGTGCACATTTCTTTTGATTATCGGCAACTAGCCGATCTGTTGGGCATACCTTATGATGGCCCCATGGTGTACTGTGCGCCTGGAGAGCCACAATTTGTTTCTATGGAGATGAGGGCAGAGATCGACAATCAGCTGTTACGACCTGATCGCTGGCAGATGAGAGCCTGTTACCTGCGTCCAGCTCCACGGGTCTTCTGCAAGATTATCCAGCATAATCTGATCCCGCAGAGTGGGCACTATGAGAGGGTTTCTCAGCTGACCCAGTTTTTGATATACAGTATCTGCACCAGAGAGCCGGTCTGCCTTCCTTACATCATCATGCGGACCATGATTAGTGCTACATTGTCCGGTCATAGGGGTAATCTACCCTATGGACGCATGATTACAGTGCTACTGACCCGTCTGGGGGTTGACCTGGTAAATGAGAAGATCCAGGAGAAGACCTTCTCGTCGCCTCTAGATTGGGAGGCTATCTGCAATATGGGTATGCGGGATGCCCAAGTCAGTGATGAGGAGAGGAACGCGATGGTGCGCCCTCACACTCGTATCGAGATGGCTGATGCTGAGGCTGCTGTTGCCGCTGCTAGAGCTCATGTGGATCCCGTCGACGATGATGACCGTATGTATATGGATGTTGACGCGATACCACCGCCTTCACCTACGCAAGCGGCTGGTGTTGGTACTTCTTCTGCGACGGATCCTGTACCGGAGACCGATCATTCTCATGTGGCTGGTCCTTCACGCCCACCTGCTGATGATGTGCTGAGTATGTTTCATGAGATTAAAGAGGCTCAGCGCGCATCGGATCTGAGGATAGGGGAGCTTTTAGACGCCCAGCACCGGACTGATCAGCGGGTGACTGATCTCACAGCTAGTCTGCAGGCGACTCAGACTCAGGTGGCATGGTTGACTAGAGTCAATGCCGAGGACTACGACAGAGACCGTGAGGCGCCGCCTCCTCCTTCGCCTCTAGCTTTCTGAGTGTACTTTATTTTCCTTGTACTATAGAGTAACTGTCCGGGTTGTGGACTGTACTCTGCTTTAGTTATATATATACATTTTGTTTCGCTCTCATTGTATGTAAACTTGTTTCCCCTTTAATAGATGCATTATTCCCTTTTTAAATTTGGTCTCAATCATCACTGGTGCTTATAATGTGTTAATATTACTGTTTTTATTTTTATCCTATCTCAGTTCACATTTGTCTTGAATGTATGTTAGTTCAGCGGACAAGGCCTGAGATGCTCGGATACCAAGTTGTCACACCCCAATTCTGTACTATTCAGAATGGTGTGATGAACCGCTAATAAACCAACGGTTTAACCAGGATCTCAAATAGGCTATCCCCGCGTTATTTAAACTTACACACATCCGTAATCATAATCAGAGTAAATACACAATAACGGAAGTCTTATAATAAGAAGAACTGAGAATCTATGTGATATTAAAATTTAAATAACAATTTATTCTATTTCAACTGAGACATAAATATTTAAATACCAAATACATGTCTTAATAAATCCAAATAAAGAAACCTATAAAATATCTAATCAAATACACACGAGTTGCACTCGCAAGAGGAGTCGTGTGTATCCACTTCAGCTCCAGCTTCCATTGCGGCCACGTTCCCGTACGCAGACGCATTCATATAATCTTCAACGGTATAACCTGCATCATCAACTAAAAAATATTCGACGTCGAGGGGTGAGCACACATCACGGCTCAGTGAGTTGACAAAAAAATGCAACAATACATATGCATGCAATCAAGTTATATCTTTGGTCCGGTTTAAAGTTTACAGTATGCAATAGAAAGGTTTAGGTAGTCAAAGGTTGCGTTTATTGACCCCGCCTCTATACACAAGTGTGTGACGTCACCCGAAGATCACGTTTATCATCGACTCACATGCACCCAACCATGAACATTATATAACAAAGGTTAACGTTTATTGCTTTATATTGCCATACCAACACATAAGTCCCTGTTGGCGAGGGCTGCAAACTGGGCTCGCAACTAACCAATCCTAATGCCAAACAGTGTATCCAAGGCCTCACCCCAGCATCCCTCAGAATGTCCACAGAGATAGAGCTAAGGTCCTCCGATAGAGTCAGAGACTACAAGGACCGAGACCACCTCCCCTGATACTCTACGACATAATAGTTCGGCTAAAGTAATGACGATACGACGATGCCAATGCACAAGACTTGAGTTAGAGATAGAGCTAAAGTGCTGAGACCCGCCAAAGGTTAACGTTTATTGACGTTCTCATCACACCCCCCCTGATACTCGCTCGCATCAAGTACATCAACCATACACATACAAGCACATGCCTATTCCTATCATCATCATCATCATCATGTTATAAACAATAAAGTAAATATGCATGAACAAGTAATAGAAATATTGGATGGCATGTTGTATGCACATTACAAACATATTCGCATAGAATCAAGCATGGCATAGGACTCAAGAAAATAGAAAACAGTTTTGTTATTAAGCAATTAGTTTGGAGTTCTGGTTCCTCACCTTAGCTTGCTAATAGATACTCTTCCAAGCTTTAGAATCTCCTTTATAATGTTATTATATTGCTAGAAGACCTAACAAAGTCGATAGATATTAATTAGAATTAATTCCAAATTTGAAAATTATTCTGTTAACTGAGGGTCGGAAGTAGGGTCGGAGTCATGATCAACCCTGGGTGCGACCCTCCCTTAACTCTGAACTTCCTGAACACTGAGGGTCGATGGTCAGAATCACCTAGAGTCAGATGGTCATCGACCCTCGGTGCGACCCTCGATGCACTTTGGTCTAATTTCCTCTTTTAGTCCATTCTTCGTGCTTGGGATCCTATGTATTGCTCATACTTTCCATTCTACATTCATTCCATGGTCTGAAACCATGTATAACCCACCTAGATAGCTTTCATGCATTCTCCTATGGTTTTCCATGAAAACCTAACCATGGGTTGATGGTTTGGGTTTCTCCGAGATCACACTCTCATCAATAGCTAACCTAATGTCTGTAGAAACTCATGGAATTAGTATCCATACCTGAGAAGAATAATCCTTCTCTGCAACTCTTCTCTTTTGGCTTAATTCTCTTCCTTGTTTCTCTTCTTCTTCTTTTCCTTTTCTTCTCTTTCTCTCAATTCAATTAGGGTTGTGAAAGGAGTGAAAGTGGCTTAGGGACGTCCTTTAAATAGAGTAGGAACATCCTAAAATAAGTCCCTTTGAGATTAGGAAAGAATCTCAATTGAAAATTAAGAAATTTCCTAATTCTATTTCCTACTGTAACCGAAGGTCGATTGGAGGGTCGATGATCCCGTCGACCCTAGGGTTCTAAGCTGTCCGACCCTCCCTTCAAAACTGAGGGTCTGATTTTCTATTTTGGGAGGTCCGACCCTGCTTAGCTGGGTATGCGACCCTCCCTTCAAATTAAGTATTTTTGGGTCGATTTGATACCTGGGATCTCGATCTCCTTCACGCCCTTGGTCCATTTGACTCAACCATGATGGGTAAATCTGATTCAAGGTGGTAAGACCGGGTTAGATTGACACGGGTCTTACATGATTTCTGGATCACAATAGTCTGTTGCGCAGAAAACACCGGTCGACCTGTACCATAAACCGGTACCATCGACCGGTTAACATAAAATGATACTTATTTGATCGTCTTTGGTCCGATTTCGTACCTGTTTGTCATCCGCTCGTCCCGTCTAGTCCGGTGATGATCGAAAGACCTGCTACGACATGAAATCAAGGTTTAGACTGGGTTTATGGAGTGCGGGTCTTACACCAAGTATTTTTTCTGCTGGAAGAAAGGACACTATAAGAAGGATTGTGCCAAGTTCAAGGCCTAGCTAGAAAACAAAAGTATGTCATTTGTTTGTTTTGAGTCTAATTTGGTGAATACTCATCACAATAATTGGTGAATTGATTCTGGATCAACAATCCATGTTGCCAAAACTTTGCAGGGGTTTCTGCAAACAAGGCCACCGAAGATAAATGAGAAGAGCATCTACTCAGAAAATCGGGTGCAATCTCAAGTGGAGGCCGTTGGAGTTTACAGACTCATCCTACAATCTGGAGCTGTGTTGGATTTAAATAATTGCTTTTATATTCCATCCTTTTTCAAGAACTTGATATTTGTTTCAAGATTAACACATTTAGGTTTTGTGTTCAATTTTGATGGTACTGTATTTAATTTGTACCGAAACAATATTTTGTTCGGTTCTGGTTCTCTTGTGGATGGATTATATTTAATACATTTAAATCATGTGTTTGAAAGTAATTTACTTACTTCTTCTGATACTATTGGCAACAAAAGGTTTATTGTGAATGAGAATTCATCCAAACTTTGACACCAGAGGTTAGGTCATATCTCTATAAATAGACTCAAAAGGTTGGTGAGTGACAGAGTCTTAAAAATCCTAGACTTCTCAGATTTTAAGACTTGTATGGACTGCATAAAGGGCAAGAAGACCAACAAGTTTAATAAAGGCATTCGACGTAGTTCTAAGACACTTGAAATCATACACACAGATATATGTGGTCATTTTTCACACCTTGTATGAACGGTCAGAGATACTTTATCTCATTCATAGATGATCATACCAGATACATGTATCTCTATCTCATAGATCATAAAGATGAAGCACTTAATGTCTTCAAGATCTACAGAGCTGAAGTTGAGAAACAAACTGGAAAAGTCATTAAGATTGTTCGATCAGATAGAGGTGGAGAATATTATGGAAGGTATACAAAATCTGGACAGAATCCAGGACCATTTGCCTGTTACCTTAAAGAGCAAGGTATAGTCCCGCAATATACCATGCCTGGGTCTCCGGACTAAAATAGCATTGCTGAAAGAAGGAATCGAACACATGGAAATGGTCAGAAGTATGATAAGTAATTCTAAACTTCCATTAAGTTTGTGGAGTGAAGCCCTTAAGACTGCAGTGTATATTCTCAACAGGACACCATCAAAAGCAGTTCCAAAGACACCTTATGAACTTTGGAGATAATGAAAACCCAGTTTAAGACATACACATATATGGGGTTGTCCAGCTAAGGTCAGGATATATAACCCGCATGAAAGGAAGTTAAATCCTAAAACAGTTAGCGGATACTTTATTGGTTATCCTGAGATATCAAAGGGCTATAGGTTCTTTTGTCTTTCACATACAACCTCAATTGTAGAATTTAAGAATGCCAAATTTTTAAAGGATGGCAACAACAGTGAGAGTCAAGACATCTGAAACATTCAGTTTGATGAACAATCTGTTCAAGTTCCTAGTCCCAAGCAAGAATCCAGAGGATATATTCCTCCAATCGTTGTATATAGAGGATCATCATCTACTGAACTGGCATCGAATGAACAGGTGCATGTTGAACCGATGCCTCATGACAACGAAGTTGTTGCAAAACCTGTTTCTCAACTTCTCAAGTTCAAAATGAGGTTGATGATCAAAGAGTGTTAAGAAGATCCTCGAGAGTCAGGAAACCGGCAATATGTTCTGATTATCAAGTTTACCTCCAAAATAGTGATGGTGGTGATGGGATTAATCAAGATCCAACATCATTTTCATAAGCCATGAGCTGTAATGATTTCATTCTATGGCTTAACGCCATGAAAGATGAGATGGATTCTATGTATAAGAACCAAGTTTGGGATCTTGTCGAATTACCTAGTGGAGCATCCCCTGTGGGATACAAATGGGTTTTTAAAACCAAAAGAGATTCCACTAGTAACATCAAAAGATATAAAGCCCGACTTGTAGCGAAAGGGTTTAATCAAAAGGAAGATATTGATTATAAAGAGACTTTTTCACCAGTTTCCAGAAAAGAATCATTTACGATCGTTATGGCTCTTGTAGCCCATTTTGACCTCGAGCTACATCAAATGGATGTCAAGACGGCATTCCTAAATGGTGACCTTTCAGAGGAGGTATACATGAGGCAGCCAGAAGGATTCTCAAATGACAATAAATGACATTTAGTCTGTAAGCTCAAGAAATCCATACACGGATTGAAAAGGCTTCTCGACAATGGTACCTTAAATTTGATAACACGATTACTTCCTTTGGTTTTGTGGAGAATCGTGCTGATCAATGTATCTATCTTAAGAAAGAGAGAAGTCGTTTCATCATCTTGGTACTGTATGTGGATGACATACTCTTGGCTTCTAGTGATCATGGTCTGTTGCACCAGACAAAACAGTTCTTGTCGTCTAATTTCGATATGAAGGATATGGGTGAAGCCTTTTATGTTTTAGGCATAAAAATTCATCGGGATCGATCTAATAAGATCTTAGGATTGTCCCAGAAAGGATATATCGAGAAAATATTGGAACGCTTCTACATGAAAAATTATAAACCTAGTGTAGCACCTGTGATTAAAGGTGACTGACTAAGTTTGGGCCAATGTCCTAAGACAGTTCTAGAACAACAAAAAATGCATAGTGTCCTCCCATATATGTCTGCAGTTGGCAGTTTGATGTACGCATAAATTTGCACAAGGCCAGACATCGCTTTCACAGTGGGAGTTTTAGGAAGATTCCAACAAGATCCTGGCATGTCGCATTGGACCGTAGCAAAAAAGGTATTCAAATACCTCCAATGTACCAAAGATTATATGTTGACATATCGACATGTTGAAAATTTAGACTTAGTCGGATATTCAGATTCGGACTATGCTGGATGTGGTGATACAAGGAGATCCACTTCAGGATACATCTTTATGCTAGCTGGAGGAGCAGTATCCTGGAAAAATATGAAACAACCAAAGACTGCATCTTCTACGATGGAGGCATAAGTAGTGGCATGCTATGAGGCAGTCACTCACGCGTCATGGTTACGTCATTTTGTTACAGACCTCCAAGTTATTCCATCTATTGAAAGACTAATACGGATTTACTGTGACAACACATTGACCATTAAGTTCTCTAACAACACATGTTCTGTGAGTTGATGTAAACACATTGAGATTAAGTATTTTGTTGTTAAAGAGGATGTTCAGGATCATCGTGTTTCTATTGAACATATTGGTACCTCAGAGATGATAGCTGATCCTTTTATTAAGGGGCTCCCACCTAATGTCTTTGTAAAACATGTGGGGTGTATGGGCTTACGTCATTTCAGTACCTGATGTCTATTTGAAATGTTGCAACCTTAAGTTGATGTTTTTCCAAACCTTAATTTTTTTTTTTTTTTGTTATTTATAATGTAAGCGCTATTAATTTCTTGAAAATAACAGAAGCCCGTTGAGTACAAAGGGCATTAAGAATCGTACCCTCGAATTGACCGTGGGGTTGATTCTGAATTGATCGTGGGATTGATTCACTGAAGTTTTGGGATTACACACATTAGGATTCATCGAGAAAATGACAATTCATTGTAATACATGCACGGAAGTGACCGATATACTGAACATGTACCGCCATGATTCATGAATTGAAATTTTCATCTTGAACGTTTAAGGAACTTAAGTTCATGTACGGTCGTACAACGAAAGCAACACTTACACTCACTTGACTTGTGGCAATATGGACCAAATGGGAGAATGTTGGACTGATGTGGCCCTATTGTCATGTCAGTCTGACACATGTGTAAAGTGGGACCCGCCATCACTTGTAACTGTCTTGATGGGAGACAGTTACAAGGAGTCATATAAGAGAGGGACTCTGGTTTTCGAAAGGGTATCATTCTAAAGAGAGACTGAGAAACCAAAAGGCAGTCCCTAGACACAGTGACAAAGGCATTAGAAGAAACTTGACGGCAATAGCATCGAATACCTCGAGCGCTTCCGCAGTGACTGATTCGATATTCGTTGGACCAGGACCAGCAGGAGGTATGTTAATCTCCTTTTATGGCTTTCAATCTGAGAGAGGATTTGCCTACAAGAGTTTACAATAGAGATATGTTGAGGAAATTACTTTGGATAGAACAACCGAGAAAAATGGAGATCTGCCGAAAGAATTAAATCAGAAAATGCCACAAATGTGTACTGTCGCTGAAATTGAAAAGAGATAAACAAATAAATCAAAATCCCCAAATAAATCATTGGATAGGATGTTACCTGGTTCAGTCTCAAGCTCTAAAAGAACGTTAATGACAAAAGAGTTGCAGTTGACCTTCAAGAAACTAGGCAGTATGTTACAATAGAATGGAGAGGGGTTAGTGTTATTTCAATAAAAGGTCAAACTAGTAATTTTAATATTTTTCAATTTTTAATAAGAAGGATCTAAATGTCTTTTACAATTTTAAGTTTCTTCCATCAGTTAAGGCTGTGTTTGGTATCATTTTTATTTTTGATTTTTGCCAAAATTTTTGTTTTTGCAAGTGTTTGGTATGATTTTAGATGTTATTTATGAAAAAATAAAAATGAAAACATGCCCAAAATCAAAAAGAGGTCTCAACCTCTTTTTGATTTTTAAACAAAAATAGATTTCAACTATTTTTGCGTAAAACCTAATGAAGATGTGATTTAATGGGAGGATAACAAGGTAATTTCCGTATTTTTTATAAAAACGTCTTCTCCCATGCCTCCAATCGTAGCTCCATCTTCTTCATCAACTGTGACTTTGTTCTAGTAAGTTCTTCTCTTTTTTGCAAGGAAAAATGTAGCTTTATTCAATTAATCAGTGACTGATGTAGTTTCCTTGTCTAGGTTTTACTAATTTTACAGTCTTACACTACGAACAGTGCAAAAGTTTTGTTTTTGAATCAAAGGCCTCAATCTCGGCCTTTCAGAGGGTCAGGAAACGTCTGCACTATCTGTGATAGGAGCTTACAAGACCCATATCTCTTCTGCTCTGTCCCCTGCAAGGTCTGAAAACTTAAATTACAGGAATTTTTTCATCTAGGTTTTCTCCCAGCTTCATTAGAATTGCTATTCCTTGTTGCAGGTTCATCATTTGGTGAGAACTGAAGGTGGGTTGTTGAAATATCTCTATGAGTGTGAATTCCTTCCTTTACCAGAAGGAGTTAAGGGAGAAAGTTGCGACCTTGACGATGGCCAATTGACCCCTGAGTCGGTCCTTGAATCACCCGATTCTTTACGCACTTCGTCCGGGTCGAGTGCAAGTGGTGGTGCAGTGGATTGCAAGACCCTTGCATGCACTGCAACTACAGAAATTGTGAAGAAGAAACGGAGCAGCGCTACATCTCCACGGATGTCCTATGGGCCAACATGCCTGTGTGTATCAGAAATCTCCATCAGTTTGAACCGGAGGAAGAGCCTGCCTCACCGGTCACCTCTATACTGAATTGGTGCAATATAGTAATTAATAGGTTTTTTAAAAACAAAAGGAAAAGGAAGAACTGAGGGAGGGGATAATGGATATGTTGAAGATTCATATTTCATTGTCTGTTAACTACTCAGATGAGATGCAGAGAACAAGTAAAACCTCCCAATTTTGTAGGGAAATTAATCTTATTTTTCAGGGTCCTATTTAATTCATAGTTTCGTAATAGCATTTCTCTTTCCCTTTTCTATTGTGTGAATAAAAGTCTAGCAGAGATTACAGATAGAAGAGAGAGAGAGAGTAGTCACCTAGAGAATTTTTTTACCTTGATTCAAAGGGCTCGTTGGTATTGGCATCGTTGTAGGAGGAAAGACCAAGTTGCCTGGCAAGGATCGAATGTGCTGCGATCTATGACCCAAAGCTCATTTTTGGACACATTAATGAGAGGAAGGGAGGAGATGTGAGGAAGAAGATGACTAAAAATAAAAATTATTCTCCATATATAGAATACCAAACTTATTTTTCATTTTAAAATTCATTATGCTAAAATGATACCAAACACAGCCTAAAATAGTTACCAAACAACATTTTATTTTTGATCAAAAATGGTTTTCAAAAATATTTTTTGATAAATAGACAAAAATGATACCAAACACAGCCTAAATGGGTGTGGTTGATGTTGTCAGAAACTTATGGTGATAATTGATGTTATATATACTTTTTGGGTGGGAAGTGAAATTTTTCCTCTTTTTTTTTTTTTTTTTGAAATAAGTAAGCCTTAATAAGATTTGAACTCATGACCTCTTAATTCTGAGGTGTTCATCTTTACCCATTTGGGTATGACTTGTTCCCATTGGAATGTGCACATTAATTGGTTTGGCCTAGGTGCTCGGATATGATAGGTTAGTTGATGATGGTGGGTTAGGTATGGGCTGAGTGCTTTTCAAATGAGTCAAAGACCATCCAACACCCGATTACCAGTCCTAAGTTTTTTGTGGGGAAGATTTTTTTTTATTTTTTGATAAAAGAGATTATTTACGATGTGTAGAACACCAAGCTTCAAGTTTCCATAAGTCAAGAATGTTATCGATGAAAATGTAAAAACAAGAGAAATGAAGAAACGAACAATCATACAACAAAAAGATTTATCATAGTTCAGTACTTAATATGGAATACGTATCTCAACTTTAAAGAAATCAGAGAATTTCTTTATTCATCATTTTTACCTCAAAAAATGATTTTTTTTTTATTCTTTTCTTGTCTCTCTCTTTTCCTTTGAGAGAACCATACAAAAACAATATATAGGTTTCCAAAGAAATCATATTCTCATATAGGTTCAATTTTATCTTTGTACATGTAATGGTCTCAAATCCAACCTAAATTACAAATACAACTCCAATAATTATGTGAATTCCATAAAATACAAGATACATCCCAACAATCTCCACCTTGGCTTGGATTCTGCAAGCCACCTTGAATAAAAACTTGTGTTGATGTTAATTCTACAAACTCTTCTATTGTCTCTACCAAATCGCTACATCCACACCGGCATAGCCCACACCCCACCTAAGTGTCCTCACAGCTCACCACCACACGATGTGATGTGACTACACCTCTCCCGTTGCCACAACACCATTGAAGAGATCACTTTTTCACACAAGATTTGAAGCGAAAGAAACTCGTTTCTTCCCAGAGCTATACTTATTCTCAATTTGAACTTCCTGTAGTCTCTATCTTCCATCTGTATCTCTTGTCTGAGTTCCAACAAAAACCTCATCTGTTTCAATACTCCTTGCAAGTCTATACAGATTATCAATCATTTGCCTTACATCACACCAAGGTCCCTCCAAAGATACTGAGAACTCCACCTTCAAATAAACACCTATAGCCTCTCGAATCCAGTATTCCCAATGAAATCAGATTTTTCCATAGATCCAGCATATGTCTAAACCCAATTATAGTTCGCACAACCCCATCAAACATGCAATCTGTACAGTCCCAATTTCGATAACATTGCATTAAGTATTATTTATCATTCTGACTGTATCATTTTCACTTATATGATATGTAGCAAACTGCTCTTTTACAAAACACATATGGAATGAACAACCAAAATCTAAAATCAAATATGAAATATTTATGCCTAATGATGTAGTGAGATAAACATCTCCATCACCCACCCTTCCATGATTCTAGTAGTAAATGATTTTTCTTTATTCTCCTTACCCTTTTTTTTTTCTTTCTGTCCTCCTTACGGTTTGGACAGTTCCTCTTTATATGGCATTTTCACTCGCAATAATAACAAGTTATTTTTTACCTTGTGATTTGGAGTAACCCTTGTTCTTGTCATACTTCTGTCTCTCATTTGATCTTTCTCTGCCCTGACTACTATTTGTAACCAAGGCATTATCTTCCTTTGACATCCCATCACCATTATTTTTTCACTGTCTCATTCATCAGTAAAGTAGCAATAACATCATCAAGTTTAGAGTATTCTTACCAAACAACAGCTTAGTCACAATGTGATCAAATGAAAGAGATAATGAAGCTATCACGAGAAGTGTTATGTCCTCCTCTTTAATCTTCACATCCAAAGCAGACAATTCTGTCAAAATTCTGCTGCATTCATATATGTGCATTTCAAATTTGACTCTCTTTGACAAGCAAAGGACATCCAATTGTTTCTTCAAGAATAATTGATTTGTCAATGACTTAGACTTGTACCTACTCTCCAGTTTAGTCCAGATTTCTTCTAGATCCTCTAACCTAATGACCTTATGTAAAGTGTTATCCGTCAGATACAACTGGATCGTGTTATTTGCTAGATCCCTCAACTCTAGCTACTTATCATCGGTCATATTATTTGACTTGTCTGATTTCACCTTAAGAGTATTAATGGTCCTTCTAGCGTAAGAATATTTTTCACCCGTTGTTGTCACAAGGTGAAATCATTATGACTATTGAAGGGTTCTATGAAAAAGTTTGAACCCTTTGCCATCATCTGATTAACCCGATCTTTGCCATCTGTATCCACCATCAACTTCAAAATATTTGATCACCTTTGATCTCGCACAAGATTACTATTTGACACCAAAGATACAAAATCATTCCGATCTATACCATTCATAAATCCGTAGCAGCCAAAAAACCTTGGATCACTAGGCTCAATGCCTCTCCCTACCTTCTTGGGCTACACACAATACTTGTATACCAAACACTTGGTACACATACATGCATACAAACCAAACACCCACAATAAATACCCTCTTTTTTCTTCCCCCATTTTCTCTTATTCCTGTGCATCCACTTCCCCTTTTTGAATTTAAATTTTCAACTTCCTTCACTGTGAGACAACATATTCACTCACTTTGCTTTTTCAAAAGAAACTCATTGGGATTAACCCATTTTGTTTTTTTTTTTTTGAAAGAAGATTCCTTGGACGCCCACTTTGCTTTTTCAAAAAAGATTCATTGCGAAGTATTGTAAGTGCACCATAACCAATAAAAAAAATCAAATAGAGAAGAAGAGGAAAAACCTCTTCACCTGGTAACTCTTTTTTTTTTTTTTTTCAAAACCACATTCTTCTCTCAAAAATAAAAAATAAAAAACCATACTTTCTTCCTCACCAAGAAAGCAAGAATAAAAAGTAAAATAAAAAAATAGTTTCTTTTTCTCCAAAATGAAAACAAAACAAAAAATTCCCCAGTAAATAGCACCCTATCATCACTCCTCTCTACAATACTTCTCTTGAGGAACGACAATCTTAACAGCAACACCACAGGACTTTGGATGTCACTCTTTCACCGTTCCCTTTGTAATAATAATTGTTTTCCTCACTTCTGTAAAAAAACATTGTACACCTCCCTTCCTTCAAATCGCAATGCACTATCGACGACATTCTGTCAAATCCTCTGATACCACTTGTTAGGGATAAAAGTGCAATTAAAAAAAAATGAAGAAGCAAACAATCAAACAACAAGATGATTTATCATGGTTCAACACTTAATATGGAATGCAACCTCCGCCCTAGAGAATCAAAGAATTTCTTTATTCACTAAGAAAGACTTTACATCTCTCTCCTTCTCACAAAATGATTCCCTTATTTTGTTTTTGTTTTTTCTCTCTTCCTCTCTCCCTTTAAGAGAAGAACCTCACAAAGACTATATATAGGTTCTCAAATAAATCCTACTCCCATACAATTATAATTTTACCTTTGTACATGTAATAATCTCAAACTCAATTCAAAATTTAAATACAACTTAAAATATTGCATAGAATAACACAACCCAACACAGAATTCACAAAAAGAATAGATCATTTTGTCAGACACATAAACTATTAATATTACTCCAATCTTTTTCTCTTATTTCTTTCAATTTTTTGTCTTTATCAATTAAATTTCTAATAATTCCCTTGCTATTAAGCTAGTAAATAACGAAATATCTTTATTAATATTACTCCACTCTTTTTATCTCCCTTGCAATTCAATATTCATCCTCTTTACATTGGACTCTTCCAATGCTTCTATCTTGCTCTCATTCTCTAAATCCAGAACAATTGGTAGGCAAGAATGTGAATTTTTAATGGACTCACTCATGTGCTATCGTTTGGCAAGTCTTGAAACATTACCTGTCAACGTGCATAGCGAACTGTTCGGACCTCAAGAAATGGGGTGGACCGCTGAAACCCGCGGGGGGATAGGACGCGGGAGGTTCGCGTTGCTAAAGCAACCGTCAATAGAACTGTCGGACCTCAAGAAATTTGAGATAACCCACGTAGCGGCAACCGTAATAAGGCAAAAAAATTCCCTAATGGGTAGTTTAAGATGGAATCTTCCTGACCATTGAAAGGAAGAATTTCTGTATTTCATATGGAAGGATAATTCTGACCATTGAAGGAAGAATTTCAGACTCAATTCAATCATGTAGCCTTTCAATAATCCCAGGCACCCACCTCCTCTATAATACTGGATATTATTACTAACTCTTTCAAGTTGAAACTAAACATGCAAGTACACGTGATTTCTGAAACCATGATTAGTGACTGACAACCAGGATTCTTAAACAGGAATATCATATCAAATATCATTTTGACTAAAAAAATTTCAGGAATGACCTGGGTAATACTCATTTGTGCCTGCATATACATATGCTGCAACTATAAATACATTATACACGTGATTCACGGAAAGGCCACCTATCGAATACTTATTTGACACCGACCAAAATTCTTTGGCATCAAATTAGCCTTCCCGCATCTTCTAACAAATAATGCACAGATGCCTTTTTAAGAATAAGAATGAGGATACCAGCCACGGAGGAAAATTACAATATGTAAAAGAACAAGAGAATATGACCCATAAATAAGGGAACCCCTCCCCCCACCAAACCCCCCACCCACCACAAAAAAAAAAAAAAAAAAAAAAAAAAAAAAAAAAAAAAGAGGAAACAAACAGGTGGGGTTGGTAATGATCTCCAGCATAGATCTCTCGCATATACAGGCCCACTATTTCACAGTATCAGTCGAGGGAGATCTCACCTTGTCTGTTATCTTCACATAGGTCATTCTGGGATCCACTGGGGACGATGGTTGGTGGGGACCATTGATCTGGTACCATAAGGAAATAAACAGCCATGGCTTTCCTGAACCGTTTCTTGTATTGCTTGGGTGAGATCACAGTTGGAGATGAGTTCTTGGGCCCACCAAGGATGCCTGATGCTTTCACCCACGTCTCGAGATGCTTGTCCCATGTGTACTGCCTCATAAAATCAATAATCCCAAGAACAAGCTCATGCTTCTCCTCATCCACCCCGACCAGTAGTGAGTAATCCATTACATCAATGGACTGCCACATTTTTAATGTGAATCTATATTAGAATATAGAAGGAACTCATAATTTATGCTTAAAAGAGTTTTTTTTAAGAGGGGGTTTGGGGGGGGGCGGAAGAGACATGTCTGGAGTGCCCGTCAAAAGTTATAAGGTGTCAAGACAGCAGAAAGTTATAGAGGCATGTGGATATGATCTCTTAAATTATTTGACATAATCGAAATGTACCATTGTGCCAACTTGGCACAATCAACTGGTTTTGAGCCACATCGAAGATGATGCCACAAATTCCAATTGTTGGATAGGTAGGATCCCCATGGTCAAATGTGATGCTCCAACTCAACCACAAGACCCACATGGTATTGCATATGTTCCATTGTATCTACGAAGGTTAGTCAGGACCATGTGGCAACCTATACCCCACCCCCCTGCATGTTCTAGGTGAAAATGAAGCAGTTGACCATAAGGCCCTTCTAAATTCCACTTTCATCAAAGGGACGACCAAATGGACACCCCAATTAAGGGTTCAAGCCCAAAGTTTTGGACACTGTATTCATGCAAATGCCAACCCCCCAGCACCCCCTGCATGTTCTAGGTGAAAATAAAGCAGTTGACCACAGGCCTTCTAAATTTCACTTTCATCAAATGCATGACCACATGGACACCCCAATCAAGAGTTCAAGGATTGGCCTATCCTCATCCAGACTGGTCAATCTGGATCAGGATAGGTTGAGGCTGATCTTGAAAGATTTGCCAATCCCATGTTTAGATCAGTCTTCCAGACAGGCATGGATAAGCACTCATCCAATCCCTCATCCTTGATCCCAATATTAACTATTGAGATAAAGCCCTGATTGGTGAATCGTCTATGTTAATACCTGAACTTCTCAATATCAAAGTCCATCATTACTTAGGCTTACCGCAAGAAAAGCAGTATCATTCCAGACAGCTCTCTCAAGCAACCGCTTAGCCTTGTTTCCCACAAAAATTGGAGAAGTTGGCATAGCCTCAATCAGATTCTGATCCAACAAAACTTTATTGCTCCCACTAGAATCCGGATTATACCGTGACCGAGAAGATCCTTTGAGATCATAGAGTCTAGTAATATTCCGGCCAAACAGAAGATTCTCCATAATTAGAACATCTAACCTGGATTCCTTCCCACCCTTAATGTGCTTCGATGTAACCTTCACAATACAGCAAGAAGAACAAAAATTAGTTCCTAAAAAGAATGTAAAAACTATAAAAAAAGAATCAAATTAAGTTGCAAACAGGGATGCCACCCCTCAGATCAGTGTGATAGACGGCTTCCTCGATAGAAAAAAAAATACACCACATTTTATGGTTGTAAGTTTGTAACCTTGCAATTCAATACATTCTTTCAGGAGGTGAAACATGGTTACAATCTAACAGGCTTGAGAAGAGTGGATAGTTTGCCCAATTAAATAAATTTCTCCTAGATAAGATGCACTTGCACACCTAGAAGCCTTTGTAAATGGGCTCCATGGTGATATTAACAATTAATAAGAGGAACCCACATCAAAATATTTGATGCCCCTTCAAGCATGGAACCAGAAAAAAATAAAAAAATAAAAAAATAAAAAATTTATATATATATATATATTCCTTGGTTCAAATGGGGAATTTGGAAGAGAACATCCATTCAGTGTACTGGCACCTGTAGTTACAGGAAATATCCAGCCCGTCTATAAAATCTAGACTAGATCTGGGACCTATTTGATTGTTATAGAGTGGGCAATTGACGTTGGTTGAAATTTTAAGCCATTTCGAAGAATACACAATTTTTTGTTCCAGATAATGTTATAATACTCAATTCAGTAGAAGCAGCAGAGAACAAGAACTAATAGGTCACGAAAGCAATGCTAGGAATGCAGGCTTTCATGGTGTTAGAAAGGATAAGTTTCTTCTAAACCCTAAAAAACCAAGCCAGTAAACCAAGCCAGTAAACCAAGGAAGCTAATCATATATAGTAAGACTTACTAAAAATGGAAAACAGATCACAAGGGAGTCAAGAATAGGAAATTTGGAAACTGTGATGAGTTAAACTTAAAAGGAAATGTTGTACCTGACAAATCCCAAGAATCTTTGCCAAACTTGTGGGGCTTCGTGAGCTGATCGACTCAGACAGGTACTTAAAATACGCTGGAGCAAACTTGATGAAAGATTCCAGCTCTGTCTTTGTAACCTGTTTGATGATAAACCTATCATCCAAGGTTTTTGCAAAGAATACATTGCTCTTTCCACCCTGGGCCCCCCATTTCTTACAACGACTAAGAGACCTTATGAAGTCCAACTCAGATGGGCAACATATTCTCCTCAAGGCCTCAAACCTCTTCGCATAGTAACAAGTCACAGTATACTTCACCCTTCCAAGTGGGCCATCATCTGTGAAAGAAACTCTGGCATGCAATGCCTTTGAATACAAGAGTGGGTCCAAAACCAAGGAACTGCGGGACCCTGGCATGGATAAGATGCTATCGTCTGTAGACCCCAGGCTTCTTAAAGATTCAGTAGCCATCTCATCAAAAGAATGAAGTGAATTTATGGAATCAAAAAGTGGTTGTGAAACTGAAGACTCCCCACCATCCTTTGGTCTTTCCCGATCATCAGATATCTGGAGATGGTAATCTGGTGACACCAGAGCATATGCAATAATACTCGTGGGTTCATCATCAAAAACTGGCACAACAGTGTCATTGACCCCCACAGGCAGAAGCAGCCTGGCCCCACCTAGACGTTCCAACTCCCAGAAAGATGAGACATAGACAGGATTATACTCACTGAGTGTATCAAGCTTTGGAGCACTGCCAGAGGAGTTCTTGTTGAAAGAACGGTAGAAGTTCAAAAAAGGCATCCCTATCCAGCTTGTAGAGTCTTCCGTAGTGTCAGGACCCTTGGTGGGCAATGCATGCCCAATAGATCGGGTTACCTCAACCCCACCATGGTCTTCCAAATGCTCTTCCAAATCAGACCTTGTTGATAAAGCAGCCTCTGCCACAAGTGAAGAATCTACAATAGCTGCATCAGGAAATGCGAAGCCATTCTCCTTCACTGAGACACTTCCAGGGTGATTTTCACCTGTCCATGCTGCATCAAGGGTGTCAGACAAATTTGCCATGAGTGGGAACTGCCCTTCTGAGAAGGCCCTCCGAACACCTACCTCAGATTCCAAAGGAGCAGATTGATTACCTAGACTACTGCAAACAGAAACAAGAGCCATTCCCTCTTTTTTGTGATTTGGATCCTCATTTATGTCACTTATTTGAGGAACTAGACCAGGTTGGTTAGGGACCTCACCAATTTCACCTCCTTGATTAAGGTTTTCATCAGGCCTCAAATCTGCAAGCGAGTCAGTATTGGTAAAGCCACCATCAGGTCTAGGAGAAGAATTGATTTCAACAAGCTTCTCAATATTACTTGAATGTTTCTCTTTACGTTTCTGTGTGGACCTGTTCGGCCCTTCCTGATGGCTGCTGTTGTCTAAACAGGATGCGTAAACCAGGCGGCGGTCCCAGAAATAAGAATGAAATAGCAACTGCCTCCGCAACCAATTGATCTCAAGAATATCAATTACAGGTTGACCTTTTTTGGGCTCCCTGTTTAGTGCTTTGTTAAGAGATTCCTGAATAATGTTCACAAACCAATCAGAACCTGCATGCTTAAAAGAGGTGATGCTTCCACATTTAAAAAGAAATGCCAACCAGAAAAGGGGGGAGCAACAAACTAAAGCAATTGCAGGTTAGATTCCTCTTTGACAGAGAGAAAGAAGAAAGGCAAGGGAAACCAGCAAACTAAAATAATCAAGTTGGTATGCGTGCACTAGCATGCACATCCATCAAGGGCAAGCAAAGAAGGGACTCACATATTTGCTGACTTGCACAAATCATGGGGGAGGAAAGAAGGGACTCTTACATTTGGTGACTTGCCCCTTATAGTAAAAAAATGTCCACAAGTGCATCAATTAGTGCAATGCAGATTGTCAGCCAACTCTTGAATAGAAGATGGCTCACAGATCGTATCAGACATCCTAAGATTAGCCATTATTAGATAACAATTATCATCATCTAAGTCTCTTTCTTTCTTTCTTTCAAATGAAAAGCTGAAGTCAACTCATACATTTTTTTTTTTTGGGATAAGCCAACCCATACATGTTACTGGGCTTTGCAGTGCATCCAAGAGCTCATCCACAGAGATGAATGACTGAGATACAATAGCCCCAGATAGAAAAATGGGGTGAAATTTGCAAATTTTTGTTTTATCACATGAAAGACCAACTTAGTAGAACAGAGATCACAAGACACAACCTCAAATTCTGCCTTCTCCTTTCGTAACATCCCTTCTAGTTCTGAAATGTGGCGTCCTAATTCAGGTGCTTTCAGGTTGTTAACTGACCCAGCACCTGATCTTTTCTCTGCAATCTGATAGAGTGCGTTGAATACTTCAGTAAATAGGAGTTCTTTTCTGTCAAACACCTGTTAAACACAAAATCAATGAATCAATTACCATGGATCACATACACTGAATTAAAAAAAATCTTTCAAACTGGTTTGATCATTCAACCTCTTTTGCTTCTTTCTGTATCCACTCCTGATTTTCATAGTTAAAATTAAGTTTTGAGGGTGGAAGGTAGACCGAATGAACATCAATCGAAGCATAACGAAAGCAAGCAACCATTCTGCCAAACCTGCAAATATGAGAACAGGTGTGCGTTAGAGAGAGAGAGCATAGCTATACGCATGGATTTATCAGTATCGCAACAACCATATCAGCAGAATTAATTCAGGATTGGTCACGGCCGATCCAGCAGAAACTGCATGACCTCAGAAACTGCATGACCTCACTGATCTCCTCTCATGGATTAAGCGAATATCGACCGTATCAGCTAACTCGGGATTTGCCAAGACCAATCCAATCCCAAATCTAGGCCCCTATATATATATATATATATATATATATATATCATTTGTGAAACACAACCAGTCTGATTAGCTTTTTGTGTCTACCACCTTAGCCATATCAAAGATCAAGAATCTTGGGTATCTAGCAAATGGAGGTTGACACAACCATCTGACTGGCATGGCAATAACCACAAAACAAGGACGATACTCCCTTTGCAGAAAATTTTGTCATGCCAAAAAACTGTCATACTCAGTCAATGCTCAAACTATTAAAAATGGAAAGAGTAATAAAAGAATGGAAGTTAGTGACGGAAACAAATTCTCCATGGGCAGCTGTATCTGCCACATGGCAGCTTTTGGTTGTACCAAATTTGGACATCTAAAAATGAGGAGAAGAGTCCAATAAAAATTGGCAACATCTGGCCTATCCAGATGATACCCTCTCTTTCCAGTGGATAGAATAATTAAATCAGCAGTTCATGTGGGATAGATAACTGCCTGTGATGGGAGCATCCAAATCCCGGATAATGAAGCAATCCTTTTTATCATATATCTTATTATCATCTTATTTACTTGATTGATATGTGCATCACTTTGTTTAAAACCCTGAGACGTTTTTATATGCAGTAAGTTATTTCATGGATTATCTAATAATCTCGAAATGAACTGCTCAGAAATATAGGGTTGACAGTACTTTGGGGGGGGGTAATTTGAGTTTGAGAATTCCTACCAAGTGACACCAAAATAAGTTTTACATAAGTAGGAAGACCTTTAACCAAAAATAATTTGATCAATCAAAACTAATTGATAAAATTGGATGGGTGAAATCAATCAACCTGGTTGATCTTAAATCAATGAAATCTCTTCAATGAGATTCACCAAGTAGCAGGGACCAGCCAACGGATAAGTGCCATATGTACAGATTTTTTCCCTAGGTGGCAACTGCTTTTTATAACAAACCACATATATCCCATACAAACACATCACTTGACAAAGAGTAAACCATACCCATAGAACCGGAGACAATCTCTGTGCAGAGAATGACCACAGCTAGCCACCCTGCTTGCAGCAGCATGGTTTGAAAAGCTAAGTTCCAAAAATTTCCCAAAGGATAAACCCCAAGCAGCATCAGACATCACTACTCTCCGAGTTGCTGGAGGGATAGTGTCGAGCCTTGGACACAGCAAGCACCTGTGCCACATCCAGATCTTGCCTTCTCGTTCCCCTGGCAAGGGAATAGTATCTGTATCTGGGAGCTTCTTAACAGAAATCGTGAGGCTGCCTTGCCGATGAGTATAACAATGAACATGAGCTTCTGATGGCATCTCACATGAACGGCAGCAGTAACTCTGAGAAGGACGATTCGCTTAATGTTAAAATAGAGTTTTTTTTTTTTTTGGGGGGGAATATGGAATATGTGGATAAATGAACAAATGGAGGAGGAGGAGAAAAAGATAATGATGATGACCTGATCAAATAAATGGTCTCGTAAAAAACGCCCCAAAGGCTTGTCAAAGCTACCATAGTACTTGATACGAAAGAGATGGGCTCGTTCACAGACAGTCCCCTTCCATACACACCGGGTTGATAAAGAGACCAAGATGCTCTGATGGTCAGAAGGGGATGGAGGAAACTCTTCCTTCGAAGACACCTGCTCCTCAAGGTAATGATTTCCATCTTGTTGCAATGATGCCAACCTTGAAGAACCAGGTTGATTCCCAACCGTGGTTTCATGATGAATAACAGTATCATTAACTACAACCCCACCTTTCCCCAAAGGGTCCAGAGCTCCAAAACCACTAGTAACAAGATTATCATTCACAAAATCTTGGCCTCTGTTGGATGATGAAACTTTGGCCTCAAAAGATTCCTCCACACCAACTTCCTTTTCATTCTCTAGTTCATGATTTAGGAAAGGCTTGGACTGGTTCTGTCCTGAAGGGGACAAGGAAGGGAAAGAAGCAGAAGAGTTTGTGGCCCTTGCAGGTCCTATATAATGGGAGTTGGGGCCCTCAAGCAAACAAGAAAATAGGGCCTCCTCCTTTTCAGAATTGCTAATGATGGCATTGGAGATTGGTGAAATTAGACCTGATGATAGGACCCTGTTGGATCCTTGAGTTTCATTAGTAGGTTGAGGTTCCTGAAATTGGCCAGCAGCAGGAACCATGAAACCAGGAATCATGGAAATGGATCTATCTATACTGGATGGCTTGTCAGGAAGTGCAACAGTTATTGGTGATTTCAGTGGAAGTTCTGGTAGAGTAGCACCTTCATCAGCAAGAAAAGATGTCTCTAAGGCCAAGTGATATGCAGCAAAGATACCATACTGGATTACATGTTTCACTTTCTTCAACTCATCCCCATTAGCACCCTTGAGCAAAATCTGAAACAAACAAAAGCAAATTATCAAGTTAGTGCTTTAACATGGTTTTCATCTCCAAACTACTACTTTAGACACATATAAATAACACTAAATGTAATCAACAGGTGGTCTGAAAAGTCTACAATTTTTTTCTTTTTGGTGGACAAAAGATCTATATATGGCATGCCAAAACACATGTCACACAAAAAGGCAGTTGGGATTTGGGACCAACCACTAGATATGCAAGACCTAGGAGAACACCTTCAACAACCATCCAATCAATGATCTTATTGCTCCATCTATGGTCTTTTCTACTGAATTTTGCAACACAACTTCCAAAAGTTCACAATTAACTTAATTTTTAATTGAAGATCTCCAAGGTGAGCTGTGAACTACATGCAGTGGTGATCTCAGCAGCCGCTGGTGCTGTATCACATAATATGCTGTTCAATAACCAACATTTTGAACCAATAATATACCATTTGTAGAAATATTGCAGTCACGATGACCTAGACTTTGACCCACCCAAACCAAAATAGACCTAGATGTGGCTAAAGTTCGGGTGAGGCTTACAGTGCAACCCAATGGCTTTGGACAATCTTCAAAGAACATTAATGTCTTCACCAATTTCTTCCCACCCTGTCCGGCACTGCCGTGCTCTTCAAGAAACTTCTCCACGTAGAATGCATCACAATAACCCAGCTTCTGTGAGGAGAGATGATCAATCGAAGGGATAATTTGTGCACCTGTGCAGCGGGCTATACGCTCTAAGAGCGGCCTCTTAATATTGAGAACAAGTGATATTTCTTTAGAAAGGAGATACTCTTGAGCAAAACGGGAGACTGACTTCTCTACTAAGAGGACATTGGGGTGGTAAGCATCAATCTTTGCAACTGCCATCTTCAAGTGATCCATTTCCTAAGCATGTAAAAGCCATGAGAAAACAAAAACCAGGAAAGATTATATTTGCTTGATAAATAGCAAGCAATAAATGCTTAAATGTGGAAAATGAAGAGACTAAGAGAGAGAAAGAGAGAGAGAGAGAGAAAGAGAGAGAGAGAGAGAGAGAGAGAATCTCCTGCATGAGCACCTTACTTTCACCATCAAGTGCACAAATTTAAAGAAAATGCATAAGGTAAATGATTGAAACCTGCTGCAACAGAGTATCAAAACTTGAGAGGAGATTTGAAACCCGCTGATACTCAAGAGCTCCTCCAAGGATTAGGAAACGGGGTTTCTCAAATTTTGATTTCATCCTCCGGTGGGCCACATTTTTCTTACAAACAACTCCTTTGACCACCATACTAGAAGAAATGAAAGCTACATCAGCAAAAAGAACATTGAAAAATATAGCAACAAGAAGAAAATAACTTTTCAGAACAATGCTATTCAAGTGCTAAATCTGAAAAAGAAGATTATGCTATCCATACATGCAACTCGAGTGAGAAACACAATCACATGGTTCAAAACTCAGAAAAGAACATGATTATATACATAAAGAATTCAGATACATCAACTCTGCAAGTACAATTACTCACTTAAATGAACCATACATGTACATGCGTAATCCTTGATACCAGTTAGATTTAGTAAAAGAATTATACTGTTTGATTACTTTTCTTATGTATCGCATTTATCACTCAAGTCTTTACATCAATATAATTACAGCAGTACAACTTGAGACTTTGACCTTCTTGTCTCTTGATGGCCCTTCAAAAATAACAACGTAAAAAAATACTAAAACACAGAACCCTTTTCAGATCCAAAAAGTATTCTGCATGTGAGGAATATTAATGTCTATGTCAGAGAAGCTGTCCACTACCATATTGGACATATAGCACACATAGCAAAAAGGGCTAGGGATTTAAGACGACATCATAGAACATGTTCCCCACAAAATCTCCTGTGTCAAAAATAAGATCCCACCGTGGTAGCTGAGAAAGAGTGGTTTTTCTTTAAAAGAATCAGAATACCATTCCTGCTCTACCTTCATCCATACTAATCAAATAGAAAGAGAGACCTGATTTAAATCAAATTATAAGGGAACCCATTTTCAGAAATTTAGCCATACAAGACACCATTTCTAATGTAGGACAGCGAAGGTTCTGGTAGCAGACAATAATTTCAAAAACATAAATATCAGCATAAATATGTAGAGACTGAGAAGGAGATGTAAGAAAGATAGACATAGGAAATTGCATCTATTGTCCCTAAGAAGTCCCACTTTCAAAAAATAGAAATATTTTTCAAAAGAATAACAAGATATTCTGATAACCCATCAAAAAATTTGAAGTAAAATGAGTTTATAATAAACTCCTGGACTAAGGCGAATCAAGACTTTGAGAATAGAATACAATCATAGGCAAATTTTTCCTTTACATTTTTTTTTTTTTTTTTTTTTTTTTTTTGGGGGGGTGTGGTGTTGGGAGACTACACAAAATTAAAACTTTATTCCTTTTACCTGTGAATAAGGGGGCAATATATAAAATTAAAAAAATGGGAAAAGTTTTCATAAGCCCATGGTACTACACAAAATTAAAACTTTATTCCTTTTACCTGTGAATAAGGGGGCAATATATAAAATTAAAAAAATGGGAAAAGTTTTCATAAGCCCATGGCTCACCATGTGCCTCTCACAAAAATGTTTTGTTAATATATTCTCCCACCTAAGAAAATAGTTTTTTTTTTTTTTTTTTTAATTCTACGTGAGTGGATACATATGTAGCGACAGCTCACAGAACCGATCCCTAAAAAAATATCTTTAAAGTTTTAATTAAAAAAATGAAACTCATTTGGTCTTCTTCTTTGACGTTGACAATAGAAGATGTAGCGGTTGCAGCGTGAGTTCCAGGTACATACCTCTCTCCTTCTCCATCTCTTTCTCCTCCACCTCTTTCCTAGTGTGATGGTAGTACCGTTGCAACCTCCAGCAATAGTGGCACTACTACTATTTCTTCTCCCCATTTTTCTTATTGTTCATTCTCTTTGGTTTTTCTCCCCATTTCCTCTCCTTTCCTTTTTGTTCCCCCTATTTCCTCCCCATTCCCCTTTTTTTTTCCTTTCTTTTCCCCCTTATTTTCAGTCTAGGCACTATTAGAGTAATAAAATTGTAACTGTACACTGCTTTGACTTAGTGAAAGGAGTCAGTGCTAAGTCTAGGACTTGGACTCCTAATTAGTTTATGATGCAGTCCAAGGACCAGCCAGTAGTGGACCAGCCCAAGGATCTGTCAACATGGGCCCAACCCACACTGTTCACGTAAACATTGTTCACGTGGTACTGTTCACGTGAACAGTACCAACAACAGTAGTTAGAATCTTTTTGTTAGTTTCCTAATTTTTAGTTTACTTATTTCCATTGTTTAGTTTCTTAAAAATTAGGCTAGTTAGTTTAGAAGTCTTAGTTGCTTGGAGATTAAGACTTGCCTAAAATCTAGTTTCCTAATTCCAGTTTTTAGAAACTTTCTTATTTCTATGTTTTAGAAACTTCCTAAGTTATAAAGGAGGTTTAACTTTTCCAAGTTTAGTTCTTTCCTATTTTATTTGTAGAGTTTCAAAGCTATAAATAAAGAGAATGCAGGCTGGCTGCAGTAGAGTTTTTCCAGAAAATTTAAAGAGTTAAAATTTTCTGGTTGAGCCTCACCAGGTTGTGAGACTCAACCTATCATTCTTCCTCTATCCTTTTCTTCTTCATGTTAACTTCAAGCATTCTATTCCAGCATATGAATCTGACCTCCTACAGTGACTGCTAAGCTTTGCTGACTTGCTACTACAGCCATTAGAATCAATCAAACTTGATCCAGATCTGGGTGCTAGCAGGTTCAGCAAACTTGCAGGCCCCATAACTTCTTCAACTCTCTTCTGATCTTCTTCAACTTTGGAGGGGTGTTCATAACTATTATAAAGGCCATTCAACCCAAATTTCATCAATTTCTGACGGTCGGATTTCCAGATAAGAATTTGTTTCTATTACTTTTCTCTGCAGATTTTTGTATTGGACTGAATTAAGATCCTGTAGCAAAGATGGCTTGTTAATTTGATATGTTTTAACCCCTTTGCCATCAGTTTATTAGTTTGCTTTGTTAGTTTTCTTTACCAATTAAGCTTGTTAGTTTCATTTTCCTATTTTGAGTTTACTTTGTCTTTAGTTTGTGACTAGGACTCTAACTTGTAGAGTCCTATCTAATAATTGTTTTCAACTTTCTATACATACCAGCTACAAAGAAAGAAGCAAAACACATCGATTCTCTCCATATTCTCTTATTTTTCTATTTTGTTACATGGTATTAAAGCAATCACCTTTGTTGCTGTTTTGAGAGTGGTTTAAGGTTCTCCGTTAGGTGTGTAACCACCACTACTGCTGATCCTACGACTGCTACTGTTGTTACTACTAGTACTTGGTTCACAGCGACCTATATTGTGCTGCTAATACTATTTGGTTCACAGTGACCTATACTGTGTTGCTGCTACTATTACTTGGTTAACAATGACCTAAAATGTGCTGCTACTACTACAACCGCTGCTTCTGCTAGTACATTGTTCCAAGCTGAAGCTCTCACAATTCCCCATGCTCCAGCTTGAAGGGGGTTTTAGCATAATAAAATTGCAACAATACACTGCTTTGACTTAATCAAAGTAGTTAGTGCTAGTTTCTAAGACTTAGACTCCTATTACTATATGGATTCCTAATTAGTTTATTAGTTTGTTTTTATAGTTTTCTTTACCAATTAGGCTTGTGAGTTTCCTTCCTATTTTGAGTTTACTTTGCCTTTAGTTTGTGACTAAGATTCTGACTTGTAGAGTCCCATATCCTTTCGAATAGTTGTTTTCTATTTTCTATAAATACAAGCTACAAAGAGAGAAACAAGACACATCGATTCTCTCCATCTTCTCTTATTTTTCTATTTTGTTACAAGCACCTTGAACAAAATGGCGACCAGTCACCTAGTTCAAGAACCCCACTTGGATGCCAAAAGCCGCCTGAGTGGATGGCGACGGTGTCGCCTTGACAACTATGGATACTTGTAAGTATTTTGGCCAATCTTTCCTAATCAACTTGGCATTGTGAAACCTTATCTCAATGAGCAGGTAAATAACCTTCTAATGACAACAAAATCATGCAAAATTGACAAGCTTTAAGCCCCTGGAAATTGTATAGGAAACTGCAAGAAATAGGGTCTCAATTTAAACCTCTCTCTTTGCCATCTAAGAAATGCCCATACATGCATGTTTGCTATTAGTGTACACATCCACCAACTTATGGAGCATCGAATCTATGAGGGAAAAACTCCTCATTGCTTTCATAAACTTAAGCCGAAAGTTCAAAAACAAGGCAATAACAGATGCAATTAAAACTGCCAAATTGGGTTTAGAAATACCTTATTTTGGGCCATGGATGGGTTCTATGAGCCTTGGATCACTTGTTGATGGGGTCAACCTTCTAAGAAGCCTAAATTATAAGCCCAGGAGGAGAAGATGAGAAATGATAGGGAATAGTAGTAGAAAGTGTTGTAATTTCTAAGTGTTTTGAGTTAGATAGGATGCTTATTAGCAAGTATAAAGTTCTGTTTTGAGTCTATTTACTTTAGGAAAAATTTCACGCACCTCCCCTGTACTTTTCTTAAAGACACCCAAACCCCAAGTTCGCAGTTAATTACACAAACCTCCCCTAATTTGTTAACTATGTATCATACAGACCCTGTCCGTTATGAGTCATATGATAGGGTTATTAATTGATGACGTGACCTCCTCTATAATTTCTTACTACCAAAACTACCCTTGTAGGCATGTTAAGTTATCATTTTACTCTTACCCATGGAAAAAAGAACGAAGCTTGTTCTAAGCCCTTTACATAACCAAATTACCCTCAATCCGGATAACACCATGATCGCCTAAAACCCAATTGAGAAGAACTTTACACCCAACTCGGCATCTCAGATTCAATTGAGCACTAGAGAAGCAGAGGATGGAGAGCCAGACTTCCACTGCCTTATTTTTTCACGCATCAATTCCCAAAGATCAACGTTCAAAGAAGGATCCTTGCATCATGTGTCGTGTTGGATCTTTCCCCTCTAGCTCTGTCGTCACCGCACCGGTCAATCAGCCATGGTCCAGTCTCAACTCAACCGTCCACAGTTATTATACCGAAACGGATATATTCCGAGACACAAAAGGAAAGCAGTAAGCCAATAAAAATTAACCGTAACTGGTCTGATTCAATCATTCAATACTGCTGTTTTGTATACAAAATACACAAAATACACAATATATATATATATAGAGAGAGAGAGAGAGAGCTCAGTTCACCTCACCAATCACCAAGCCAAATTGCCCAAACCCAAAAGGTCAACATAAAGACAGAAAGGCTGGACCTCGGAATCAAAAGAAAGGGGATGACAAAAGGGAAAGACGAGAAAGATAACCTAAACCCGAAGCGAAAACGAAACACACAATGTCACAAAAAAGCATCAGAAAAATAGGCAAAGGAACGCAAATCGAAACCATCCGTAACGAATGGCACAGTATCGAAAACAGGCGGCATGCTCCCAAAGAGTGGGCTGTGAACATACGTGTCGAACTCACTATTCAATTGTTGTGGGTCTGTGATGTAATATTGCTCAGTCAAATCATGATCAAGTCACAAGATCACGCAAGATCAAATCAGATCTCGCAAGATCAAATAAAGCATTCAATTGGAAAGATCAATCATAGAAAGATGTGATGTTATCAATTATAGAAGGATGTGTTGTTGCTGAAGCAATCAAGGAAGGATATGATGTTGCTTAGTTATTATAGTAGAATGCTATCTTCAATATATTTCAGTTCCTTTAGGGGGTGTTTGGTAACACTCCAGAAGTTGGATTCTGACTTCTAGAGCATAAATGGAGTAGAAGCTTGTTTGGTAACCCGGTTCGGACTTCTGGAGAATCCATGAGTGAACCGGCTCCAAATGAGCTCTAGAATCCAATTTTTTGGAGCATCAAATATATGCTTTTCGACTTCAGAACACAATTTTAGAGTAAAAATCACCCCACATCATTACTACCACCAACTACCACTACCACCACCACAACCCACCAGCCACCAACCACCACCCACCACCGCCACCACCCTCCACCCACCACCGCCATCACCCTCCACCACTCACTGCCGCCACCACCACCACCACCACCACACTGCCACCACACTGCCACCACCCACCGCCACCTACCATCGCCACCACCACCAGTCTCCGGTCACCAACCACCGCCACCTACCATCGCCACCACCATCAGCCACCAACCACCGCCACCACCACCACCACCACCGCCACCACCACTCCTCCCCGTCGCCATCACCACCAACCACCCACCACCGCCACCACCATCCACTACCACCTACTATCGCCACCACCACCAGCCACCAACCACCACCACCACCACCACCCACCACCCACCACCACCGCCACCACCACTCCCCCGTCGCCACCACCACCAACCACCCACCACCATCCACCACCGCCACCACCATCCACCACCAACCACCGCCACCTACCATCGCCACCACCACCAGCCACCAACCACCGCCACCACCACCCACCACCTCCACCAACTATCACCCACCACCACCACCGCCGCCACCATCCATTACCGCCCACCACCACCACCACCCACCCACCACCTCCCACCCACCACCACCGTCACCAACCATCACCATTCACCACTAGTGCCACCATCCACCACCCACCAACACCATTTTGGAGTTCATGACTAAATTAGGTTAACAAACATGTTTCTACTCCTATATACTCCTGAATCCTTTTGAAGTTGGAGTAGAAATTTGAACCAGAAGTAAGAATCCCAGAGTTGAAGTTTTAACAAATAGCCCCTTAGTAGTTACTTTCCTAGTTAGTTTCCTTCCAAGTTAGTTAATTTCCTTTGTCAATTCATTCCCATGTTGAGAGCCAATTTTGAGCTCTATTTAAAGTGATGTAAGGCTTAGGTTAGAAGATAGATCCAAACTAATGAAAGAAACCTGGTTTATGCCATTTCTGTGAGAGACTCATGAGGTTGGAGACCTCCGGTGGCGAGAGGGTGCATAGGCCTTAAGGTGAGAGGCCTTAGGTCATATCCCCTACCTTTCTTTCATCCCTTCTTCCCTCCATACATTGATTCTTTTCCTTTTCTTGTTATATCAAACATATCAAAAAAAAAAAGAAAAAAAAAAAAAGAGAAAGTACTCTTCATGGTTTACTGTTCATTGATCCTATTGTGAGGCTGGTTCCTAATTTGTTGAGTTTTGGGGACCGTGTCTACATTAGTTTGTGAACCCAAAGAAACCTGTTGAATCGGGGCAATTCCCCTAGTTTTGCATGTCATAGCCCAAAACATCTAGTAGAGTGGAGGAACCAAAACAATTTGAAACGTCTGAAACTTCAGAGGGCAAGAGAGGGACGTTCGTGCTATCGTAGTAATGGTGGGTCTGAGAGTCGTAGGAGTACTAAGACCCACTACCACTGCCCACAACTCCTCTTCCCTCAATAACAGCGGAGCCGGAGGATTAATGGCATGCATTGCCGGAGGCGCCAGCCAAGGAGGAGTATAGTCGTAGGGTGGGATCGTCGTGCAAGGGAGGGACGATGTGTGTGGAGAGGTGGTGGTCTAAGTCGGCATCTCAAATTCGATTGGGCACTTCAAAAAAGTTGTCACCTTCTCACAAAGCCGCAGGTTTGGGGGGAAAAACCTTCATCAATGGGTTTGGGAAGAAAAGGAAGAGCCACAGAAGAGAAAAGGGAAAGAAGCAAAAGAAAAAACGGAGAAAAATTAAGGAGGGTAAATAGGTCATTTTACATTTTCTATTAGTCAAATTACCAGAGTGGGGTGCAATTGTAATTAACTGCGAACTCAGGGTTGGGTGCCTTCAAGGGAGGTGCATGAAATTTTCCCTTTACTTTATTCAGTGTGAGAGTGATTGGGAATACTTCTATAAGTCAGTTTAGGAATTTCAAAATGTAAAATATATACGCAAAATACATCCCCCTTCAATTAAGCATGATTTGAATAATAGAACTAAGAAAAAATTTCAAGAGTTTTTGAGCTGTCGGGTTAAAGGTTCTTCTTCGGGACTATTGCTTTCTTCTTCTTCTTCTTCTTCTTCTAGTTCTGAATTCTACTGCAATTTAAGTGCTAACTCTTCTGTTCTACCATACTTCTTCTCCTACTTATTATTTACTTATTCTAATATGTCATATGTGGTACCCCTAATCTAAATCAAATTTCAGATTACATTCTTCTTCAGTATATCTTTAATTACTGATCTGTTTTACTTCAAATTTCAATACTAATTTCTGATTTCATCCTCTGAAATTCTGAATCTGTTTCCTAAAAAATTCTTATCGATATTGCTATTCTAATTCTACTATTAGTTTTTTAGTAGCACTAGGACTTCTTTAGATATCCCTATTCTGTTATCAGAATTCTGTCAAATTATCCAGGCCTATTCTTCTATTGGAAATAAACCAATCAACAAGGTTTCTAGCTTGTTCTGGTACCTCGTCCAGAGTTATAATTTTTCTCCAATTTCTGGTTTATATTCTCGGTTATGTGCTAATCTCTTGCTGCATTTTCTAGTTCAGCATTAAGCCTACATTAGCACCCCTCTATAGCCAATCTTGTTAAGCTACAAAAGATACTAGGTATGCAGTTGGAAAAAAGAACCATGCATGAGACAGATAAAATTGGCTATTATTATAATCTATATTATGACCCATCAAAAGAGTGGCTATTCGATGCAAAACTCCAAGTCAATGATTTCATGGATCAAGCATATAAATAGGGTGACACGCTGCATTTTTTATGAATCATCATCCATTTATAAAAAAATTACCTCTCACTGCGACACCCACAAGCTATGCATTTAACCTTCACATATCCACCAGGATCCATTCCTCCCCCCTTGCTTGTATCTGGCTTGAGGAGTGTTGCAGCCTCCCAGGACAAGGATGTAATTATCTCCAACCAACTCTCCTTGTCATCTTCCTCACCAACTAAAAGATTTTCGACCTGCAAAAGTTGAGCAACCAAAGCCCTAAAATGCCCATCAACCACATTCTTCATGACTTTCCGATGCTCCTCGCTTGACCGGTCCCTATTGCGGTATTCCCCACTACCAAAACTGCTCGAAGAACGTAAATAACCCCACTCTCCTGTACCATCATCATCATCATCGTCATCAAATAGCACAGGTTCCCTCTCATCCTCCATATCTTCTGGCTCTGGAGGGAGCCAGAGCATCCCGTTATTTTCGAAATCTACTGGCTCCGTGACAGCAGCCTCAGACGCTTCACGATGATCATGTCCCTCTGAAACTTCCCTCTTTTTTATTCCTTCTAACCCCTGCGAATCTAAGGCGTCATGCATGGAAGAGTTGCTCATACCCTTTGTTTCAATATTTTCGGCATCAGGGTACACTTTAGGTGACCCATAGGTATGGTCAATCTCATCATACTCAACTGGACCATAATAATCATCAACCTGAGGAAAATGCCGGATTTCAGAATCTGATCGATAAAGACTATATTCATCATCCTCGTCATCACTCCTGACACCAATGAGTAAGCAGAAACACATGTAATTCATTAAAAGGATCTATAACCAAAATTATATTAGTCATGGAGTCAACAAAAAATTCATATGGTACAAATATAAGAATAGAGAAACAATGCAAAAAATAAAACCAAAAAAAGAAAAGGAGGGAGGGGGGGGAAGATGAGCAATAAATTCTTAATAATCCTTCAAAGTATTATCATCCAATACATACAAGTACATCGCAAGTCACAGACAAACTCTCCGGGTACCAAGCAGATAGAAGCGTGGTGAAGAAACAAAAATGCTGGCTAGTCCAACAAGTGCATAGCCATAGGATTTAAAGATCTTAAGCAAAACATAGTCAAGTACTAACCAGTGAAGGAAACCTTCTGTAGCCATTGACTGTAAATAAATTCATAAATTGATGAAACAGATGGACAAGGGCGGGCATGCACATGGACCCAGGACCACACACACACACGGCAAGTTTATAAAGCATCCCTTGTACCTATCAATTTTTCACAATAGACTATCTCTGGCAAGGTATCTCTCAGATGAACTCAAGAGGCATTAACAACAGGCAAGAATAAAGAATACCTGTTCATGCAAAATAAATACGTGTTGGGAGATTGATCCCCATTTTCCACAACAGGATCCATGCTCCTCTCAGGTGCTACTATGTCTTGCTTGTCTATACAAGGTTCAATTTGAGATGATTGATGTGGACTGAGACTCGAACTGTATGACACCCGTTGAAAAGGTCCTGTTGAGCATGGCATTGAACCAGCAGTGACATTGCTGCTGTTCCCAGTTGCACTAGATTTGATGCTGGCCATACTTGTTGCTGAGGGTGAAGGACTGAGACCGGAACTGGATGTCCGGATGCCATTATTCTCTCTTGCTATCCCTTGTTCCCATTGTTTGAAGCAATAATTACAGACCCGGATCCTCTCCCACTCCTCCCTGTGTGTATTTGGTTCATCAGAGGGGGCAGGAACTGAGTTTGTCGTACACTTTGAACAGAAAATTTTTCCACAGAGGCGACAATGATGCTTACGGTTGAAGATCGTGAATTGAGAGTCACACTCGTAGCATACCATACAGGTGTGGTCGGGCATCCAAAAGTCCCTCGACACATTAGCTCGCTCCGTCCTCCAAGGAATCCAGGATTTCACGATGTCAACTAACTCAGAGAACCTTTTATCGGGGGTGTCCATTGACGAACAACCCTCCCAGCCTCACTCATCATGAAATTTTCATCGGCCACAGCTGAAGCTAAACTGCTGATCACCTCCACAGGGTAAAATAAAATCCAATGGCAAACTCAATAACCAAAAGCTTAATATTCAAAAAGCTTCAAGAGAACGCGAATCCTAAGCAAAAAATGGCACTAGAATAGATCACAGAGAGGAGTTCCTACAGTTTTTTATGTTCCCAATAATAGCATAAGAAGCCCACATCAAAAGTCGAACCCCAAAATAGATATGATTTGCAGTGCTACCAGAAGTGTCGTTCTTGCATGAGAATTAAGATCCAGGAACGAGATAATTAAAACACAAAGCGAAATTCTGTCCGGCCAAAATTAGAAGTCAAATCCAAATGGCAAAACTGCGGTCCCGACTGAAACCCGCGAGGTTTCTTGTACAAATATGTATAACGAAACACCCAAGAAAACACCCAATTGAAGACTGATAATTATTCCACCACCAGTGCCGGATAAATCATAGAAACATAACGTACGTAGATTTGCATTCCAAAAGGAAACGACCTAGATAACACAGGCTGCCGCAAAAAAACAACCCCTCAGATTCCAAAAAGGTAAGAAGGATCAATATTTTGATTTTAAATATCGATTCCGTCGCCTAAACAATTTCGGAAGAGAAACGACGCAGCCTTGGGAAGAATTCAAAACAATATCTCACCAATCACTCTTTGTGGAAGGGAATAAAGAAGCGTCGCCAATCCGTTCATACTGCTTCTTTGCATCGATTCAATCTCCAAATGATGAAAACCAAGAATCCAGAACAATCGCCGGTCCCAAGGCATCCAATATTCACCCGGAAGCCTCGGAATCAAATGATAAATCAGGTAAAACGAAATCCGCCGTCCCCATAATCCATTCCAGTCTCCCCTAAATCTCATCCAGGTCACTTTTCACTCCAATCAAAGCTGCAAAGATAATTCTTCAAGTTCCACTAGAAATTAATATGAGAAACAATCCACGCGATTTAGCCACAAACAGAAACCGTGAAAAACCTAGCAAAACTAGAGATCCGCGGTGTAAGAGTAAGACACAGTAAATGGGTTCCTGTATAAATTAGAGAAAGGATCCGAAATCGATCAAACGGGAAACCAAATTGAATACAAATAAGAACGAACTATAAAAGGAAGAAGACATCAAACGGCACCCGTAACTTCCAGCATCTTCGCCAAGTGTTGCAGTATATCGGTAAATTACAAATTTTAGAATTCGCACAAATTAAATCAATAAATGCGAACAGAAATTCGTGAAACTTTCCCGTTTCTTCTCTCTTTCTCGCTTGTAGCTCTTGTTTTTTAATTCCTGTGGCAGAGAAAGAATCTCTCTTAGGCTGTTACGCCGCAACAGATACTTACTGTATGTGAATTATACATTAGAAACACTACAGACCGAATAGAAAGTAATTAAGGGTTAAAATAGTTGGATAGAACGTGAGAAAGACGAACTGATGAAACAAGTATAAAAAAAATGAACCCTAAAATTAAAAATAATAATAAAGTATATTTTTTTTTTTTTTTTTTGGGTAGAAGTATAAATATAATTTTCCATCTTACGAATCTGTTATGTAGACAATGCATGCAATAAAAAATAAAAGGAAAACTATTTTGATTACCAATTTCTAGGTTTTCCATTACCAATTTACCCATTCCATGTTTAATATAACAAGAATACCCAAAAAAAGATAATGTATTAATAATAAGAGAAACTTTGGATTGTCTGGATCATCTCATCCTCAAAAAACATAAGTACAAAAAATATCTACGTATTTAAAGTTCCTATAACACCCTCCCATTTATTTATATATCCACAAAAACCCTCTTTTGAAAATTATTCCCCCAACAAATCCTTCCCCTTATTAATAAATCCAAAACAATGTTTATTATACGTTCTCAATTGGTATAAACATAAGAAAGGGTAGATTGTACAATTCTCATTCTTCTACGTCATCACTTTCATCTTCTCCTTCTAATGGCCACCATCCACATCACCGCTCAAACTCTCGTTCTGCAACACAACCCCGTCAACATTAACATGAAAGTGCTTAATGGAAGACGCACTACAATGACATCTACTAGCGGCTTCGCATTTGGGACATCACTCTCTGGTTCTTCATCCTCTGCAAGCCCTGCAGCTATATCTTCTCCTGGCTCTTCTGCACCATCTATTGGTGTCGTATTCAAAGCACCATTCTTTGGATAACTTTTGTAAAATATTATCTTAGTGGGTTTGATTAATTACCTGTAAACACTCCATTTTTTGTCATTCCCAATTGAATAAAGTCTTATCGAAGTGTAAGTAGCAAAGTGGGAGAGGTGAGAGAAATTTTGGAAAAGTAGAGGGGAGGCGAGTGAAACTCTCTCAAATCCATCGATCGATCAGTCTCCGGTGCTCTCTATGATGTTCTAAGAAGAATTGAGATGATCCCCAATGTCCAGAAGCCTAAGTGAACACATACGATTAGTTTGTGGGTTCCAATGCAAGGTTTGGATTTTAGCTGCTACTTTGACACAGTTTTTGATGGGCCCCACAGCAAGGTCATGGGTTGCAACCTGCATGGATGCGTAGGTCTTTGAAATGAGGCCAGAATCGTTCAATTCCGATGTGAAACAAAGAAGATATGGCAATCTTAGTCCAGAAATAGGAATAAGGGCATTTTCTGAAAATAATAATAAGAAAAAATTTCATCTACACCCTATCAAGCATTGTTAACATCATCTACACCCACAAGATTACAAAAACATCACTTACCACCCAAAAACTTTATTGTACTAATCAAAGAAGTCCACTCCGTCACAAGATTCCCGTTAAATGCTGATGTCAGCTGCATTGGAATATTTCATGGATGATACTACCCTTTTAGCCGATTGAAAAAACCATTATACCCTTTACCCAAGGAGTACTGCTGCAATGGAAATGCATAGGAAAGAAAAAAAAGAGAGTAGAAAACACTATTGTGTGTTCTTCCAGCCATCCATCGCCATCCCACCTCTCTCTCTCCCTCTCTCTCTCCCTCTCTCGCTCTCTCTGCCTCTCTCGCTCTCTCTGAATATTGTTGTATCTTCAATATATCTCTGGCCTCCATTTAACATTTTGGACTACTCATATAAATTTCATTTCTGATCATTGTTGAACAGGACGCTGATGATGAGATATGGACTTCAAGCTGCCCTTCCCAAAGGAGCGCGAACAGCTCCTCTCAAGAGGAGCTTCGCTTCCTCTATTAATCATGATGACGTCTTTTACCATGCCTGTGAGACATCTTCCTCTTCCCACTTTATCTCCTTCATCAATCCAAAATGAAAAATATAGAAACACAGGAAAAAGGAAAGTAACCGATTTTGGGGCTTCATATAGATCTAACCTGTCGAGACTCCAATTTGCAGGTTGACTGAACGGAGAAATAGAAAGACTGAACTCGATAGAACTACTAAGAGCTGAATCAGATCAAAATCGACGACGACGACCGACTTCTACTTCTTTTTCTTCATCGTCGACGGTGCCTTCATCCATGGATCTGAAAAAGTTTCATAAGAGATAAATTGTCTCTATAACTCTGAAATATATGGTTTTCTAAGAAGGCAAGAAGTCAATCAAGGTGGGTGTTTAAATTTTAATTTTTTATTTTTTTTAGTTTATCATTAAAGATAGGTGAATACGTCATAATCGATTGAGTTTTGTTTTGATCTGATAATCTGCATAAAAAAAAGTTTGAATCATTAATAAATTTTTAATCATCGAGTTTGTCTGATATGATATTTTCCATAAATAAGCAATTCATAATTATTCCCTTTTTCCAATGAATGATTAGCCATTGTTCTTCTGTTTCAATTTCCCCTTTAATTAAAATCGATTTTTTGTTTCTTGCATCCCAATTTTTTTCTCAACTCAATTGGAGTTTATTTAGGTCTCTTTTCGATCCGAGAATTCAAAGAGATGCTGTTCTCGGCTTAGAAGAAGACTGCCCCATCAATTCTGGCAGCCAAACTCAGTAAGCTTCATATCCCTTCTTCGGCATCTACATCCAGTGAAGATTTTGATTTCTTCAACGTATTTGGTCCTCAGACCTCCCATGCTTCCTCTTCTTCTTCTCACTCTCCTTACATTGAAATTAGAGAGCCATAAGTCATACATAGCCGATCCCATTCCTTTATAGGCCCTTCGCCTTGATTTGTTACTTTGAGGTCTCTCCTTTTTAAGACCTTTGATGGAATATAGTTCAGTTAATTGTGGTGCCAGAGTTGGGATGCCACCGTGGACCCACAACGTAGAGGGGATTCCAATATTAGGGGTTAGGGTTTAGGTGAGAGTGAAAAGTAAAGAGGGAGAGAAAATATAAGTTTGATTTGAAGGTCAAATTAGTAAATCAACATAATTTTTAAAAATTTTAAATTATAATACGAGGGGTAAAACTGTATTTCAATAATTTTAGTGATTTCCATCAGTTAAGTGGACCTAGGTAATGTTTTTGCAATCTTGTGGGTGTAGATGATGTTAGCAATCCTTGATGGGGTGTAGATGAAATTTTTTCTAATAATAATTATCCAAGGGTCTGTATGCAAATTATTATAAGTTTAATTATTTAAATAAAAATTTTCATCTACACCCCATCAAGGATTGCTAACATCATCTACACCCACAAGATTGCAAAAACATCACCTAGGTCCACTTATCTGACAGAAATCACTAAAATTATTGAAATACAGTTTTACCCCTCATGTTATAAATTGAAAAATTAAAAAATTATGTTGATTTATAAATTTGACCTTCAAATCAAACGTATATTTTATCTCCCTCTTTCCTTTTCACTCTCACCCAAACTCTAACCCCAAACGTTGGAGTCCCCTCTGCGTTGTGCGGCATCCCATCTCAGGCATCCCATCTCAGGCATCCCATCTCTGTATTCGTCGCCGTCGCCGCTAACAGCTCCAAGGAAGATGACTACTCGCCAAATCTCGGTGGTTGAACAATTAGCACCTTCAGTGAGAGCTTGCTCACGTATCTTCCATGGTCATAAAACCCTTTTGTCGAAGCTCTTTTTGCTCCTGCAACTTATTGTATGAAAATTTTGAGAGAGAGAGAGAGAGGCGAACCATTTCTTCATTAAGTTGCAAGCTTTGATGAATTGATATTATCATAAATAGACCTACAAAATCCATAAAAAATAATATCAGAGTTTGTGAGAGAGAGAAACCAAGGGAGCTAGGTCTGGCGGTTGGGATTAGAGAGAAAGGTGTGACAGTTTAGAAAAAGAGAAGAAGAAGAGGAAAGGCTACCCTACATCACCATTCAGATGCTTAATGGCAGCATTTATGGAATCTAAAACTTTAAAGAAATCTGAGAGACTCCATTAGATTCTTAGTGGATACTCATACATCAGATGGAGCTTTGGCTTGAAGTTCATCAGATGCTTTTGATCTGTACCGACACCGTTCAGATGCTTAATGGATACTCATGCATCTGAGAGACTCCATCAGATGCTTTTAACTTTAAAGATGCCAAAAAGATTACAATTCTTTTGATTCGGATTCGGAATTCCAATCAGTCGGAACTCGGAATAAATCAGAATACTGGAGATCAGTCGGAACATTGGAATAAATTTTCAAAATCAGTGATTTTAAATGTTTTTGATTCAATAGATTTGGGGATCTAAAATTCTTAGAATTTCAGGTCCAAGCTCCAATCAGAGGGAGCATCATCGCAGCCATCTGCTAATCTGATTATTTGATTAACTTAGAATTCTATTGAGAATAAGGATTCTACTTACCGGAAAGTTAATTCCGAAGGTTTCATCATCAAGAACTTGTTCCATTATATATCTTCATTCTTACGACCCGTCTTTGTTCTAGTTTCTAAAGGCATTTCATTGACTCTGATTTCTAGAGTTTCCAATTCATCTGCAGATTTAAATGAAGGAGGCTTCAGATTAGGATTTCTATATTGCATTTTTTTTTCTGTGGGTCGGAGAAAATAAAAGCACTAGAAGAAGTCACTAAGGTCCCACTTCCTTTTCCTTTTCAATCAGAGATTTCCCG
This sequence comes from Protea cynaroides, assembly GCA_028583415.1. Lineage (NCBI taxonomy): Eukaryota > Viridiplantae > Streptophyta > Magnoliopsida > Proteales > Proteaceae > Protea > Protea cynaroides. Next base: position 106,557,022 of record CM053276.1, read on the forward strand.
GTTGGCTGTTTGATTGCCATGGTTTGTGGTACAGTGTTTCATTGATTGTTCCTTCAGTTCTCTTTGTTGTGTTCCTATTGTTTCAGGCTAGAAAGAGCTTCACGAAACTCTTTCATGGAAGTTCCTATATCATGATTGCTTATTATGGGCTTCTGTGGCTTGTCAGTGTTCTCAATCTAGCTTGGTGCTCCTTGCAGGTGCTTCTTTTTCTTTTGTTTCTTGTTTGGATAAAAATTAAAGGGTATAATGGTCTTTTCAACCAACTAAGAGGGTAGTATCATCCATGAAATATTCTAATGCAACTGACATCAGCATCTAACGGGAATCTTGTGACAGAGTGGACTTCTTTGATTAGCACAGCAAAGTTTTTGGGTGGTAGGTGAGGTTTTTGCAATCTTGTGGGTATAGATGATGTTAGCAATCCTTGATGGGGTGTAGACGAAATTTTTTCTTATTTAAACTTCGATTCTTCATAATTTTATTATCTGGCATCCAATTCAGGTGATTCAAGTCTCAATATGTTCTATTTTTTGTGCTCTACAAAGTAGACATGGAGAATTTGGAGCAGAGGTCGTCAAAAGATCCCAAGCGAAGCTGCAAACCAAAATGGCCCATGAAATGATAGAGAACGAAAACCCAGTCAACTCAGCTCAATCCAAGTCAATCCTAGTCCAATCCAGTCAACCTCGACCAGACCAGTTCAGACCAAACCGGTTCAACCCCTCTGCATGTACATTAGGAATATATATTATCATATAGCATTATTATATGTGTATACATATAGTATATTATAAGATAGTGGGATCCGAGAGAAGGAAAGAATCCGACAAGAATAATGGGTTTGGCCAAGAGTTGAAAATAAAGAAAGAAAAAAGGGCCAGACTGAATAGGAAATAAAAAGTGAGAGGGCAGTAGTTTAGGAAAGAAAGTAGAGAGAGATCGAGATTTAGAGATTGACCAATTGAAAAGAGGGAAATCTAAGAGAGCTGGCCGTGGGATTTGGAAAGAAAAGAAGGAATGAGGAAAGAGAGAACGGACTAGAAGTGAGAAAAAAAGGAAAGAAAAGAATGGAAAGAAGGCTCGGTCAGCTAGAGAAGAATGAAAAAAAATAAAAAAATAAAAATAAAAATAAAAGAAAGGAAAGAAACTCGAGAGTGGGACTGGCCAAGTTTGGAAAGAAAGGAGGAAGGTCTAGAAGAAGTGGGAAAGAAAAGAAGAAGAAAATGATGGAAAAAAAAAGGGGAATCGATTGAGAGAGATTGAGAAAAGGAGAGAATAGGGGAAACTCAGAGCATGAAGAGAGAGAAAGGAGAGTCGAACAGAGAGATCCGGAAAAAGGGAGCTAGGTCGGTACGGCTCTAAAAGATGAAATCTAAGTAAGTGATAAGAAAAAGGAAAGGGCTGGAGAGATCGAGAGGAGAGGGAAACCTATTGATGAAGAAGGAGAAGGAGAAAGAATCTGTAGAAGAAGAAACTAGAAGATGAAGATGAAGAAGAGGAAGAATGAGAAGGCAGTGGAGTCTGCGATTTAGGTAAGCCACCACCGCCCCTTCTTTTTGCGCTGGTTTTATTCTTATTTCTATCCAACTGCAATACACCATATCAACACCTCCACTCCACCTGATCAAGCCCCAACCTGCCCACACTCGCTGCAGCACAACACCTCCATCTTACCTGGCTTGGTCAGAAATAGGAAAGACACTTGCAGATCCATTACCTCCGTAGCACCAACCTCCTCTGTGCAAGCCATCAAGCCACTAACATTTTGAAATCCAGCCCTCACTGCAGCCACACCATATCAAAACCATGTCCTCCACTCAATTTCACACCCATCTTACTAATGCCATCAATTATACCTAGCCAAGATCGAATTCAAACCTGCTACAGTCCCACCATTGTTGCCACCATGAATGTTGCACCCTACCTACAGTCGATCAATCCTCTCCTCATCCAACCCTTATCTCTCAACCATTGATATAATCTGTCATTTGATCTAGTGACTTAATATGATTATTTTTAGCAATGTGATGTTGAAATTTAGTATGATTAATCTGTCCATATTATTTGTGTTTTAAGTATTTGATCCAACCATGTTGGAATTTAATATGTTTGATCATATCATGCTTTGATGAAATTGAAATTGATCCGATCATGTGAATTTTGATGAAATTGAAATTGATCTGATCATGTGAATTTTGATCAAAATGAAATTGATCTAATTATGGAATTGTGATGAAATTGAAACTAATCCCATATGTTTAGAATTTTGATGAAATTGACTGATCCCATATGTTTGGAATTTTCATAAAATTGATCGAACCCATATGTTTGGAATTTTAATGAAATTGATCAATCCCATATGCTTGGAATTATTGATTTTTGAATTTGATGAGACTGGATTATTGCCATTGATCTTAGATTTTTAATGTGAATAAAACATGACATTTGATTTAGGATTTTTAATGTGAATGAAATCTAGACAATTGATGATTGAATTCAATGTGATTAAAAATATAGCCATGTGATGTTGAATTTTTACATGATTAAATCTTAGCCATTGATCTTGAATTTGATGTGGTCAAAATCTAGCCATTGATCTTGAGTTTCTGATATGATTAATTGTGAGCCATTGGATGATTGATTTTTATTTGAATCATGAGAGAATATTAATTGTGAGTCATTGGATATTTAATTTTGATTTGGATCTCGTAATGAAATGAATCTAACCATTGATCATGAGTGATATGAAATATAGACCATTAGATCTTGATCATGAGCATCTTAGTTGGATCTGAACCATTGGATCTTGATTATGAATGATTTAGAGGAATCCGAACGGTTAGATTATCATGATAAACAATCTGAACCGTTAGATTATCTTTGGGAGTTATTGGAATAAATTTGAACAGTTGGATTATCGTCAGGAATGATTTAAAACGTTATATTACCATCAAGAGTGATTTGAACCGTTGGATTGTCATTGTGAGTGATTTTGAGTGATATAAGCCATTGGATCTTGATCATAACTAAACTCGATGTGAGATCTGAGCCGTTGATCTTGACTGCTTTAATGAAATTTGAGGTGTTGATCATAATAGTCATATTTTGAAGAGATCTGATCGTTAGATTGATGATCTGATCTTGATACATTATTGAGAGATTCACATTAGATCCCAAACCATTGATCTAGAGAATCTCATATGAGACATACCTTGTTGAGAATGATACATGAGATGCCATAGTTACCCTTTTGATGCTCACATGCTTATTGTTATATTGATACACATACTTTGTTATTATATTTGAGATGATATATGTTGTTACTTGCCATATTTGAATGATATTTATTGTTGGCAATAACTTAATTTCTGCAACATTCTGGTCCTAGAAGACATATTAGGTGTGGGGAGTGCATGTAGGCACACACATTCACGGAAGGGTAAGAGTAAAAATGATAAATTTTAATCAAAAGATATGAAGCCTAGCCCAACACTTCTAAATTAGGATTTTATGTCAAGGGTATCTTTAGGACGATCCGTACCCCTCAGTTCATCTCCCCTAGGGTACAGAGAACTAGATAGGTATGATGTGAATCAAATCATAGAGCATTTAGGTTCCACACCTTGATATTGAAAGAAGAACATAAATGTATTGAATCTGCATTCCGAACTACGCGGAACCTGATTCTTAGGACAGAATCCTAAGATACGTAGGCAGTTTGGTGAAACACCCAAACACAGATCCACATTTCAATCTGTATAGATTAACTCTATAGGCTTCCTAGGACAAGGTAGAGTACACCTGAGTGGTTTTAGGTCAGTAAATTTTAGTATTCTTAGACTAAGGTAGAGGACACTTGAGTGGTTTTAGGTTAGCAAATTTTAGTATCCCTAGAACAAGGTAGAGTACACCTGAATGGTTTTAGGATAATAAATTCTAGACTTCCTAGACCAAGGTAGAGTACACCTGAATGGTTTTAGGTCAGCAAATTTTAGTATCCCTAGACTAAGGTAGAGTACACCTGAGTGGTTTTAGGATACTAAATTTTAGCCTTCCTTAGACCAAGGTAGAATACACTTGAGTGGTTTTAGGTCAGCAAATTTTAGTATCCCTAGACTAAGATAGGGTACACCTGAGTGGTTTAGGATAATAAATTATAGGCTTTCTAGACCAAGGTAGAGGACACCTGAGTGGTTCTAGGTTCGTAAATTTTAGTATCCCTAGACCAAGGTAGAGGATACCTGAGTGGTTTTAGGTCCGTAAATTTTAGTATCCCTAGACCAAGGTAGAGTACACCTGAGTGGTTTTAGGATAATAAATTGTAGGCTTCCTAGACCAAGGTAGAGGACACCTGAGTGGTTTTAGGTTAGCAAATTTTAGTATCCCTAGACCAAGGTAGAGTACACCTGAGTGGTTTTAGGATAATAAATTCTAGCCTTCCTTAGATCAAGGTAGAGTACACCTAAGTGGTCTTAGGTTAGCAAATCGTAGTCTTCCTAAACCGAGGTAGATTACACCTGAGCGATTTTAGACTAACCATCTAAGCTTCAATTTTAGACTAACCATCTAGGCTTCCTAAACCGAGGTAGAGTACACCTGAGCAGTTTTAGCCATCCCTTTTGTCTTAGATCAAGGTAGAATACACCTGAGTGGTCTTAGACATACCCTTTAGCCTTCCTAGGTCAAGGTAGAGTACACCTAAGTGATCTTAGAATACTACCCATTTCATTTTCTAAACCAAGGTAGAGTACACCTGAGTGGTTTTAGGAAATCCATATCCATAATCCATCACAAGAAACTACGTTGTACCTGATTTTCAGGACATCTGAAATACGTAGGCAACTTGGAGGACCTCTCCAAGTATGGTACCACATCTTAGAATCCTTAGGTCATCCATATCCATATCCATATTCATATCCATATTCAATATCCATATTCACTTCGATCTATATAGGCTATCTCTAGATTCAATCTCAATCATTATCAAGCATAAACTTCAACCTGAAAAATTGAATCTAATGAAGCTTAAGCATAAACCACATCCATAAACCTTAATCACAATCCATTTGAACTACGTTATGGACTTGATTTCAAGGATTGGAATACGTGGGCAATTTGAGATATTTTTTAGCGTATCAGATTAAATCCATCACCTAACCATCTTTGGTTCGGTTTACTGTATATTACTTTGCTTGTTTATTTATTTTGAGAACAGGTTTGACTAAAACTTAGGTTAGGAGAACTTAGCAACTTGACATAGGATTCCCCATGAGCTCTAGTTATCATCCATTAACCATGAATAGTCAGAACCATAGAGTTTAAGGAAAGTAGAATCACATAGGAGGTTGATTTTCAGATCGGGCAGCTTTGGGTGCCTACCACCTTCCCAAACTGTACCTTGAACGCTTACCTATTCTTTGATAGATCAAAGCTGATATATTGGGTCAAATGAGTCAATATAAGTCTTTTCTTATGATGAGACTATATTTTTATAGGTCCTAGACCTTAATCTAGGTAGCGACTCCATATCATTTGTCCTCACATTACCAGACCACTGACCAGTGAAAGTTTGCATTATGGGTTTAACCAATGTTGATCTAGTTCATCATGGGTTAGAGATAAACCAACCTGGTCCATTATGGGGTAGTTTAGGGTTTGAGATAGTATTATAAAGGAAAATTTTCTCCCACCCCCTGATGTATATCTTTAAATCAACCACCCCCCAACTTAGCCCATAATGTCAACCACCTCCTGTCAGCACCCCATTTCTGCCACCTCCGACCGAGCTGAGTTCTACTGATGGGTTCAGACAAGAGAGAGGATGAGAGAGAAAGTGAGAGAAAGAGTGAGAAAGAGAGAGAAAGTGGGAAAGAGTGAAAAAGAGAGAAAGTAAGAGAGAGAGAACCCGATAAGAGGGAGAAAGAAAGAGAGAAAAGAAAAAGAGAAGGGGAACCGCAAGACCATGCTGCCACTTCCACCTTCTCCCATACCCAGCCAACCCCACACCTCCACCTACCACCTCATTTGAGCCGCAAAACCATGCTGCCACCTCCACCTTCTCCCATACCCAGCCAAGCCCACACCTCCATCTACTGCCTCATTGAGCAGCAAGACCATGCTGCCATCTCACTCCCTCCCCAAAAATCGGCTCACTTCCTTGAGCCACCCCACAAGCCACCTGCAACACTCCATCATTGAGCCCCACTCCACCTCTCTTCATCCAACTTCCTGCTTCTATAAATACCCCATCGATGCTCACAAGAAGGAGGGAGAGTTTTTTTGGAAGGCCGGCCCTTCTTTTTTCCTTTCGAAATTCCCCTGGCCGTCTCTCCCAACTCGCACCCAGCAACTCCCTGCCCATCTCTCCCAACTCACACCAAGCAACCCCCTGCCCATCTCTCCCAACTCACACCCAGCAGCTCCCTGCCTGTCTCTCCCAACTCGCACCCAGCAGCTCCCTGTCCATCTCTCCCAACTCACACTCAGCAGCCCCCTGCCTGTCTCTCCCAATTCGCAACCAGCAGCCCCCTGCCCATCTCTCCCAACTCGCACCCAGCAGCTCCCTGTCCATCTCTCCCAACTCGCACCCAGCAGCCCCCTGTCCATCTCTCCCAACTCGCACCCAGCAGCCATCCCACACCTGTCCGCAACTCGCACCCAGCAGCCATCCCACACCTGTCCACAACTCGCATCCAGTAGCCGAGCACGACCATCCCTCATACTTGTCTGTAACTTGCACCCAACAATCGAGCATGACCATCCCACACCTGTCTGCAACTCGCACCCAGCAGCCATCCCATACTTGTCTGCAACTCGCACCCAGCAGCCGAGCACAACCATCCCTCACACCTGTCCGTAACTCGCACCCAGCGACCATACCCCACACCTGTCTACAACTCACACTCAGCAGTCGATCCTCGCGACATCCTGCGACGATCATCATCGTCAACCCTAAGATCCTCGCGACACCCTGCGATGATCATCATCGGCCATCCCCGCGAGATCCTACGAGGACCTTCATCATCAACCCGAGGATCCTCGTGACATCCTGAGATGATCATCATCGTCAATCATCGCGACATCCTGCAGTTCAATCTCGTCGACGCACATCAGGTTGGTTTCTTTTCCAGTTTACCATACATGTATGTCGTATTGTGGTTGTTTGCTTCATTTTATTATTGTATCTTCGCATACATGATGATTCTTTGATAATATGCGTCGACTTCCACATGTGCATGTTGGGTTTTGGCTCAGCCTATCTTGTTATGAATGTAATGAAATGAAATATGGCCGTTGATCTTGCATTTTGGAGGATGAAATTGATCAGATGTGCTTGGAAATTTTAATATGATTGGTCCGATCATGTGATTAGAATTTTAATGCGGGTGATCCAACCACATGATCTGAATTTTATGAGAATTGATCATGACCATATAATTGGAATTTTCATGAGTTGATCATGGTCTTTGATTTGGAATTTTGATGTGATTTTAAGTAATTGGAACCATTGGATTGTCTTGATAAGTGACTTTATCAAATATGAATGGTTGGAGTATCATGATGAACGATCTAAACCATTGGACTATCTTTGGAAGTGATTTTAATCAATCTGAATGGATGGATTATGATCTTAAGTAATTTGAACAATTGGATTGTCTTGATAAGTGACTTTATCAAATCTGAGCAGTTAGATTATCATGATGAGTGATCTGGGCCACTAGATTATCTTTGGGAATGATTTAAATGAATCTGAACGGTTGGATTATGATCTTGAGGGATTTGAACCGTTGCATTTTTATTATGAGTGATTTTGAGTGATTTAGACCATCAGATCTTCATCATGGGTGCTTAAAAGGATTTTAAACCATTGGATCTTGGTCATAAGTGTCTTAGATGAATCTGGACCATTGGATCTTCATCATGGGTGCTTAAAATTAATTTGAACCGTTGGATTGTCTTTTTGAGTATTTAAAATGAATTTAGCCCGACGGACTGCCCGCTTGGGTATCCCGAGTATTGGGATGCGAGTGAAATTTAGTGTACCCCCGTGTGTGGGGAGCTGAGGCATTTGGCATTTTTTGAGTGTTGCTAGGCGTGTCCATGACTCGTCAATCCATGGGAACTACGCTTACCTGATTCTGGAGAGACAGAGGTCTCGAGGGATATATAGGTTGCAGGGGTGTTTGGTCGCTCCATGCTCTGTCAAATTGAGGTGAGTTCCATGTATTATGGGATTACCTTAGCGAAGGAATTTTTCTGTGGAAGGGAATACCACTACACCAAGATGTGTTCCACCATTGTGGGAGCATCTCATCCTTCGGATGTGTTCCACCATTGTGGGAGCATCTCATCCTTCGGATATGTTCTAAGATTTTGGGAGCATCATTTTTACACACACACTCAAATTGAGGTAAGTTCCATGTATTATGGGATTACCTCATCAAGGGGACTTCCTTGTAATAGGGAGTACCTCAACACTGAGATGGGTTCCACTGTTGTGGGGACATCTCTCACCATCGGATGTGTTCCATGATTATGGGAGCATCCATCGCTTCGGATGCGTTCCAACATTTTGGGAGCGTCCCTCTTCTTGCACACACTGGTACGTACACACCCGCCTGAACTACGTTTGGCCTGATTCCCGCCGCACAGGGATACATAGGCGGTCTGGGATTTTCCCAGACCTTGGTCATATGTTGTATATCATTTTTTCCTTTCTTTAGATGTATGATTAGGTTATTCATTAAATTCTTTAATTCATTTTTGTGATTATTTTCTTGTTTAATTCGCTTACTTTCAGCTTATGTCATGCATAGTTAGCAAAGAATTAGATATCAACTTAGGATTCCCCCTTTTACCTTGTAATGTATTTAGATAGCCCCAAGTGTTCATAAACTATAGAAAAATGATAGGATTTAGGGAGACCGATTCAACCAGGCAAGTTGGGTGCCTAACACCTTCCCAACTCTTAATTTGGCACTTACCTGCCTTTGGTGAGACGAGATAGTCATTCTATTTGCGCGAGTCATTAGTGTCCCTCCATTGAGGGACATCATTTATAGGTCCTAGACCTTATTAGGTGGCGATGAGATCTGAAGGTGAGAATTTTCCAGATCCCAGTTTGAGTGTAATGAGGGTAGACAACTTTAACTACATGATAATTCAATTTTAAAAATGAGGATAAATTAAATTTTTCTTAATTTTTTCCCCGGTCCTCACACCTCCCCTATTTTTAAAAATAAGTATCAACACCCTCTGTCAGTCCATTAAATGATGAAATGAATCAAAACTACTATTTTCAATGACCATATTACCCTGAGTTTGTAAAATATCATTTTTACTTCTATTTTTTGAAAAATAAAAACCAATTATTTCCTAATTATTTTAAATTAATTAAAATAATTCTTCGATTTCCCAATTGTACATCATCTCAGTGACAGATATGAAAATCTCCTCCTTCACCATCACCACTACCTTCTTCATTATGATCAATCCAAGAAAAACCCTAGCTGAAGATGCCTTCGAGGCCCTTCAGGACAACTCTTGTCTCTTCCTTGTATGGCACAACTAGATTATTCATTTGCATCATCTGATCAAGACAAGAATTATGCAAAACCGAGGATAGCCAACCATTTTTCTATCTTTAATATTGTTCTAATTTTCAATCCTGGAATTGGGTTTCGACAAATAGATACAGATGAACCCATCAAGCCCCTCACGATGGAGGTTGGATTCCAATGAAAAGCAGAACTCCAAAGTTGCAAAAGAAAAAAGGATTGGTAGTTTCAATCAGGGCAATTTGTTTTCAAAGTCCTCTGTTCCCAGAGGCTATCGTGATCACGATTGGAATCAAAAGTTCGGAGTTGCAGAGGAGGAGGAGAAAGAGATGGTAATGGGTCTTGTGCTTTCTTAGGGAAGATCCTACCTCGACTGTAAGAACCGTGCTCTAAAACCCGGTCTAACCATGGTTTTATGCGATGACAGGTGCCCCAATCATAACCGGACCGGAAAGCGAAGCCGGGCAAGGGACCACGCAAGAAGCCGGGTGAAGAATCAGTCAAATTCAGGTACGAAAAAGGTGTAAAAACGGTTAAGTGCATACCGGTCGCACCATACCGGTCGCACTATCCTGCGACCGGTATGGGCCAGCGGTATGGCATACCGGTCTCACCATACCGGTTGCACTATCCTGCGACCGGTATGTGCCAGACCGGTATAGTTCGGAGCGGCTGGAGTCCGTCTCCAGCTTGTGTTTCTCTCAAAAATGGAAACTTTAAGTTTCCATATGAGGGGGGAGCGTGCCTTGGATGGCCTCCCTCTATTAATAGAGGGGGAGACACTCCGTGAACCTCTTTGTAAACCCATCCGTTCGGAGAAGGAGTTGAAGAGGTTCAAGGAGGAAGACGCCACCCAGGAAGGAGCCGCCGGTGGAGGAACACGCCGCCAACTGACAACCGCTACCGGTAAAGTGCTCTATCTTTCCTGTAGTGTTGATTATCGGATCGGAGCTGCGAAGCGGCGTGAGATCAGATGAAAAAAAATGCTTAGATTCCTTTCGCCTTTCTTTCTGATCTGGCTGGTTTTTGGCATTCTAGCCAAGATTCGTAGGACCCTTCGGAGAATGGACCTTAGCAATTGATAAGGGAGACCCTTGGGACCTACCCGTAGGGTGGATCTGATGATTTATGCCCTAGATGCCTTTTCTTGTCTCTTTTCGGATCTGGGTCGCTATGCGGCGTTCTAGCCGCGATCCGTAGGACTTTACAGGGATCGGACCCTAGCAGAGGATAGGTGAGACCTTAGGGAGCTACCCGTGGAGACCTCGCTCTCGGAATCACGCCGTAGGGTATACCCTTGGGCGAGTCCAGCGGTATGGGCCGCGGTGTATACCGCTGGTGTAAGTACCCCATTTTTGCCATCCCCAGCCATGAACAAGAGTCTTGATGGACATATTCAGAAGGATTGCGGGTCAATTCAAGGTTCGGACGATAAGTGGTGATTTCAAAGCTGATGTTAGCGGGCCCTACAGCAAGGTCATGGAAATACCTTCGAAATGATACCAGAATCACTCAATTCCGATATCAAACGAAGAAGATGTCGCGATTTTAGTCGGATTGAATTTGGCTTACCAAATCCAAGGGCTTTTCTGTAAATTATCATAAATTAAGGATTTATTGGGTAAATTATCATAATTAAAATCGATCGGACTTCAATTCTTCATATCTTGATCATCCGAAGTCCGAATCAGGCGATTCAAGTGCCAGTATGCTCCGTTACCTGTCCTCTTCAAAGTGGACGTAAAGAATTTTGGGCAGAAGCCGCCAGCGGGTCTCATGCAAAGTTGCTGGCCGAATTATCGTCAAAGCTCCAATTCTTCATATTTTGTTCATCTGACGTCCGAATCAGGCGATTCGAATACCAGTGTGCTCCTTTGTCCGTCCTCTTCAAAGTGGACGTGGAAGATCTGAGACAGAAGCCGTCAAAATTTTCATGCGGAATTGCAAGCTGAGAGGACTCATAATAGAGAGAGAAATCGATCCAGTCCATTCTTACTCGGCCCAACCCAGCTCAAGCCCAATTTAGTCCAATCCCGTCGAACTCAACCAGTCCAGCCTGACCCATCCCAGACCGGCCCAGATCAAGTCGGGTCAACCCATGTGTATGCACTTTATGTATTTGTTATATATATTTTATATACTATATACATTTATATATTATATAATATATGTTTTATATATGTTATATTATATATACTTTTATGTTATATATATATATATATATATATATATATATATATATATATATAAAGAGAGGGAGTGGGAATCCAACAAGGCAAGAGAGAGAAATAGAGAGAGAAAGAGAGAGAGAGAGAGAGAGAGAGAGAGAGAGAGAGAATGGGAAGAGAGAAGAAGAATCCTATTCTCTTCTTGAACCTCCATGCCCCTAAATCCCTCCACCTCTTGAGCCATAAATCCCTCCACTTCTTGAACCTCCATGCCCTTAAATTCCTCAACCTCCATGCCCCTAAATCCCTCCACCTCTTGAGCCATAAATCCCTCAACTTCTTGAACCTCCATGCCCTTAAATCCCTCAACCTCCATGCCCTTAAATCCCTCAACCTCCATGCCCCTAAATCCCTTCCACATCTTGAGTTATAACCCATCACCTCATCTTCTTGAGCCTTCCACTTTAGCCATCCCCCAAAACCTATAATTAGTCCCTTAGCTACCCTAAACCACCTCCATTTGACACCTACCAACTCCCTCAAGCCACCTCCTTCTTGAGCCCAACACCTTTCCCACCCCATGACCTCACCTCTTTGAGCCCAACTCCATCATACATCATCTTCTTGAGCCATGCTCAAGCAACCAAGGGTCATCTATAAAAGGAGCACCCATCTAACCACTTGAGGGATGAAAAAAAAGGGGGAGGGAGAAAAGAAAGAGGGAGAAAGGCTAGAAAAAAAGAGAGGAGAATAGAAGTAAGTTAGAAGAGAGAGAGAGAGAGAGAGAAGAGATATTAGAATCAAGAAGGGAGATTGAGGAAAAGAGAGAAAGGAAAGGAGGAAAGGAGGAAAGAAAGAGGGAAAGCTTGCCATCAATCGTCTTCAACCATCATCAAAGGCTCCACCCCATTGTTGGGGACAAGGTTGGTACCTCAAACCTTATTTTGATAGCTTTCATGAAGCTCAAATAAGCAAAAAAAAAATTGTCTAAATGTGCCTATTTCGATAATCATGATCTTCAAATGCTATATGGCATGTGTGTCAATACCATGATGTTCATGTTTGATGTGATTTTAATATTGGCCATCAATCTTGGATAAGTTAAATCTAGCCCATTGATTATAAATTTTGATGCGATGAAATATGAGCCATTGGATGTTAATTTGGACCGTTGGATCGACATCATGAGTGATTTAAATGATCTAAAGCATTAGATTATCATTTCAAATGATTTCAACCGTTAGATCTTCACCATGAGTGATTTTGAATGATTTCAACCGTTGGATCTTTATTGTGAGTGATCTTGAATTTAATTCAACGTTGGATCTTCATTGTGGGATTTTGATCTTGAATGATTTTAATCGTTGGATCTTCATTGTGAATAATTTTGAGGTGATGAAGTATGGGCCATTGGATGTTGATTTGGACCGTTAGATCTTCACTGTGAGCAATTTAAATGATCTAAAGCATTAGATTATCATTTCAATTGATTTCAACCTTTAGATCTTCACTGTGAGTGATTTTGAATGATTTCAACCGTTGGATCTTTAGTGTGAGTGATTTTGAATTATTTCAACATTGGATCCTCGTTGTGGATGTTTTAAAGGAATCTGAAGGGTTGGATTGTGATCTTGAATGATTTGAATCGTTGGATTTCCATTGTGAGTGATATTGAGAGATTTGAACCATTGGATCTTGATCATGAGTGTATTTGGTGAACCTAAACGGTTGGATTATCATGATGAGTGATTTGAACCGCTAGATTATCTTTTGTGAGATCTAAGCCATAGGTTTTAGCTATTTTGATGATATATGAGTCATTGATCATGATTATAACTTGATGTGAGATCTGAGCCGTTGATCTTGGTTATTTTGTTGAAATCTAAGTGTCGATCATGATCATCACTTGAAGAGATATAACCGTTAGATTGAGGATCTGATATTGTCTACGTTGTTATATCCATGCATCTATCATGTTCACTTGATTACACTATCATAGTGTGCACTACCATGCTTAGGATGCTTACACTGCTAGCTTTGTGCATACTACCATGTTTGATCTGTTGCTGTATGCTATGCTTGAATGATGTTTATGTCAGCAAGAACTTACTTTTCGCTACACCCTAGTCGAACTGCCATGCATGTACACTGATAGAAGACCCTCCTAGGTGTGGGGACGTGCATGTAGGCACCCACATTCATGGGAAGGGCAATAATGAAAAAATGATAAAAGTTTTAATCAAGGATCATGAAGCCTAGCCCAACACAATTCCAAAATCAGGGTTGTAAGTTACAAGGGTAGTTTAGGACGATCCCTACCCCTAAGTTCATTTCCCCTAGGATGCAGAATCTAGATAGGTGTAGTGTTGAATCCAACCACAGATCATCTAGGATTATCATTCGGTCCGGCTGGACCGCCCATATTCTGACCCAAGTGGGTCACCCAATGAACAGTGCCCCATTTCGAACTACGCGGATCTTGATTCTCAGGTCAATACCCCGAGATACGTAGGTAGTCTGGAAAACTCCCAGATACGGTTCCACACATCAATCAATGCGCCCCAAACATCACTCCCTGAGAGTACAAACATCACTCCCTGAGAGTACAAATCTTACTCCCTGAGAGTACAAACATCACTCCCTGAGAGTACAAACATCACTCCCTGAGAGTACAAACCTTACTCCCTGAGAGTACAAACCTTACTCCTTGAGAGTACAACATTACTCCCTGAGAGTACAAATCCAACTCCCTGAGAGAACAAACCTTACTCCCTGAAAGTACAAACCTGACTCCCTGAGAGTACAAACCGTACTCCCTGAGAGTACAAACCTTACTCCCTGAGAGTACAACCCTACTCCCTGAGAGTACAAACCTTACTCCCTGAGAGTACAAATCCAACTCCCTCTATCATGAAGTCGTACTTGCGAGTACGCACCCTTAGCCTTGCGAGGCTCAACCCCGCACCCCCCTTAGCCTTGCGAGGCTCTATCTTGAAGTCGTGCCTTGCGAGTACGCACCTTAGTCTTGCGTGACTATCTTACACTCTACCCCCGAGAGCCACACCCTACCCCCCGAGAGCCACACTCTACTCCCCCGAGAGCCACACTCTACTCCCCGAGAGCCACACTCTACTCCCCGAGAGCCACACTCTACTCCCCGAGAGACATACCCTAGCCCCCTGAAGTTACCCAATCCACCCAAAAACGAACTACGTTGTACCCGATTTCAGGACCTCCGGAATACGTAGGCAACTCTGGAGGACTCTCCAAGTACGGTACCCCATCTTAGTATCCTTAGGTCCCCCCATATCCATATCCGTATCCATATCCTCGTTCACTTCGATCCATTTAGGCTATCTCTAGATTCAATCTCAATCATCATCAAGCATAAACTTCAACTTGAATAAATTGAATCTAAGAAAGCTTAATCATAATCCACATCCATAAACCTTAATCACTTTCCGTTTCAAACTATGTTTTTGGACTTGATTTCCAGGATTGGAATACGTAGGCAATTTGAGATGTTTTGGACATCTCAGATTCAATCCATCATCGAACCATCTTTGGTTCGGTTCATTGTATATTATTTTATTTATTTACTTTGAGAACATGTTTTGGCTGAACTTAAGCTAGAAGAACTCAGTAACTTGGCATAGGATCCCCCATGAGCCCTAGTCATCATCCATTGACCATGAAATCGAACCATAGAGTCCAAGGAAAGTAGAATCACATAGGAGGCCGATTTTTGGATCGGGCGTTTTGGGTGCCTAACACCTTCCCAAACCGTACTTGAACGCTACCCGTTCTCTGTTGGACCAAAGCCGATATGTTGGGTCATGAGTCAATATAAGTCTTATCTCAGGATGAGGCTACATATTAGGTCCTAGACCTCAATCTAGGTGGCGACTCCAAATCATTTCACCATCCATTCAGCGTGGGTGGACATCACTATCCTCACAGCTGGCACCATACCGGTCGCACTCAGCCAGATCTGAGTGAGACCGGTATGTGTGCATCCGGTATGCATACCGCTGGCACCATACCGGTCGCACTCGGCCGATCCGAGTGAGACCGGTATGTACACCGGTCTCACCATACCGGTTGCACTATCCTGCGACCGGTATGTGCGAGACCGGTATGTGTTCCAAGCCCTGTTTGTTTGGGAAAGCCTGGTTTTGGCTTATAAAACTCTAATAAATAGAAATTAACATGTAAATTTGTTTGTGTAGGACTTGTATGTGGAAATTTCGACGCCGAAAGGGATTGATACTACGGCCAGTAAGGGACAAGACCCGAAACTTAAATTAAAGAATTAATAATAAACCTTAGAGAGCTCTTTATATTCTCAGATCAATTTATATGCTTTGTTTGATGGATTGTGCATATCACATGTCATGTAGTGTAAATTCTATTTGATTTATCTCTGTTCATGCATTTCATATGCTAGGTGTGATGGATGTTAGACATGTGATTGTTTTAGTTGGGGTGTGGAATGGGAAGGGCCAGGGCTCGGGATCATTCCTCACCCCGACACCTTTAGTAGCACCTTATCTTAGCATGCTTGGTATGGTGGGGTATCGTGGGAGGTTATGGCACCGGTCTCCGATGTTGACGTTGATCCGGCCACGTTGATGTGGCATGGTGATCTCCGACGCCGATGTTGACCCGGCCATGACGCTTTAGCTCTATCCCTATGCCATAGGGAGTGATGTTGGGATAGGGTCTACTTGCGTATAGTTCCATCTTGGTATGCTTGTTGCGTAGTAGGGTATCGGGGGAGGTGAGGTATTGTGGTCTCCACCGGCCCGCACGCTCTAGCTCTATCCCTATGTCGTAGACGGTTGTACTAGGGTGGAGCCTACATGTATGACATCTAGGACCCGGTTAAAAACGAAACCCACTTGCAAACCCCTGCCAATAGGGTTTAGGTATTGGTGCGGTATGGGGTATCGTGGGAGGACGTGGGATTGTGGTTACGCCCGCCCGCCGACTCGAGTCCTATCTCCATACCGGAGTGAGTGATGGGGGCAGCAGCAGAGTGTGGTAGGAGCCCGACCGTTGAGTGTGCCCACACTCTCATGCATGGAGGTGCTGGTGGCCGCCAATCCTTACCATAGCACCTTGCAAGTTATGCCCGCCCAACTGTAATTTTATCTCATGCATGTGGATGTTGCATTGGTCTTGTGCTTTGCATCGAGTCGGGTTGTAGCTCACCCCGATATATATATATATATCTCTTTTCGATTTGGATGCGTGGTATACGGTGGAGGACTTCTCAGGACCGCCCCAAACCTACAAGACGATGAGCTGCCCCGAGACACAGAGTGTGGAGGACGAGCATGATGCGTTATGCGAGTGCTCTTCCTGTGTCTTTCCTTTGTGATTGGTTTATTCTTTTTATTTTCTAAGTTGCTTGTAATTAAATATTATTTAAATTTTGATGGATGATGGAATAATTGGATTAATTATTTTAATTTATCATTTAGTTCAAATCTCATTGTTATAAATTATTTCCGACGCTTGTATTACTCTCTGGATTATGTTAGTTTGCTCAGGGATGATTGGTTGACACGGTCTTTCGAGATCCAGGTGTGAACCGTGGTTTAGTACTGGTTCACTCACACTTCTGGTTCAGTCGGAATTTGGGGTGTGACATCGACCTTATGCAGAACTACGATCTCCCTCTACCTATCAAGGTCTTCGCCGGCACTGAAAGAACTACTGTCACCACCACATAAGTAAAATTCAGGATCTTTTGATTACTATCCATCAAAGCAAGGTTTTTTAATGATGTTTTATCGAAATCTGCAGAAAAAACCATTAAAAAAAGATGAAGATGATGTGTTCTGGCCCTATGGGCACAACCTCTCTCCAATATGATGAGAAGCTAGACCTGTTGAAAGCATTACAGTTATCCCAGACAAGGGCCAAGGAAAATCCCCTTGAAGGCATCTTCAATTAGGGTTTTTCTTGGATTGGTCACAGAAGAAGAAGAAGAAGAAGAAGAAGAAGAAGAAGGTAGGGGGGATGGTGAAGGAGAGTTTCATATCCGTCATTGAGATGATGTACAGTTGGGAAAATTAAAGAAAAAAAAAAGGTAAAAATGATAATTTACAATCTCAGGGGTACTATTGCCATTGAAACAATAGTTAAGATTCGACTCATCACTTAATGGACTGGCAAGGGGTGTTGATGCTTATTTTCAAAAGTAGGGGAGGTGGTTGATATTATGGGCCAAGTTGGGGGTGGTTGATTTAAAGGTATACCTCGGGCAGAGGGGAGGGGGAGAGAGAAATTTTCACTATTATAAATACTAGGTTTAGAGTCTCTGCAGTCTAAGTTGTTAATTCCCTCTTTGCTCCCATACTTAGAAAGAACGAAAGGGCGAGGTCTCTAGTGGGCTGTAAAAGACTTGGATCAAAGCTCGAACAAATAATAGGCGGAAATCAATCTTCAATGCACAGGTATGTCTCAGTTAATCATCTATTTATTATTTCTATTGTATCCGAGTGTTACTGTATGGATTGTCATGGATTTGCTGGAAACCCTAGATCTAGAAAAGTTTAACAAAATAATCTTTTCCATTTGTCTCTTTTTCAATGTTGAGATCTTCAACTTCAACCCTAGCTTTGGATTGCTTATGATTCTTCATCTTCCTCTGCTCCATCTTTCCCATTTGGATTGCCTTCGATGTCACACCCCAATTCTGCACTAACCAGAATGGTGTGAAGAACCGTCAATAAACCAATGGTTCAACCAGGATCTCATATAGGCTATCCCCATTTTTGTTAAATCAAAACACATTCCACATTAATCAGAGATAATAAAGTAAATAGCGAAAGTCTTACAGATAATGAACTGAGGTCTAGTCATGATAAATAATTAATATTATATTTATCTCCAAGTAACCAAAATATAATTTAATACATATTACAAATATCCAAATACGAAAGTTAAACACTAAGCGTATTCATAGTTGAACGCTCGCTTAACTAATCACAATAGTCCTCCACAACTTGCTCATCATAGTCGCCACATGTTCATATGTTGGCGTGTTGACAAAATCTTCAACCGTAATACCTGCAACATCAGAAACTAAAAGAATTACGCGCGCGAGGGTCTGCTCTCCAACTTGAGCTCAGTGAGTAAACAAAACAATGCAACAAAAATATACATGCATTCAATTCATATTTTTGGTCTGGTTCATAAGTTTGCAATGTGCAATAGAAATGATAGGTGGCCACCGTACCTCTATACACGAATGTATGGAACCGCCCAATGGATCAAACACCATTGTCGCCCCCACATGCACCCACCATGGGATAGAGATAGAGCTAAAGTGCTTAGGACCGCACCGCATCACACTTCCCCTGATGCTCTACCCATACCAACACGTAAGTCCCTGTTGGCGAGGGCTTACAAACTGGGCTCGTAACTAACCAATCTTAATGTCAAACAGTGTATCCAAGGCCTCACCCCAACATCCCTCAATACGTCCATAGAGATAGAGCTAAGGCCCCCGGCGAGTCGAGACTACACCTTGGCCCGAGACCACCTCCCCTGATGCCCTACGACGTAATGTTCTGCTAAGGTAATGGCGATACGATGATGTTAGTAGACAAGACTTGAGTAGAGATAGAGCTAGAGTCTGGTGACCAGGATGAACCACAGTGTCACATCCTCCCCCTGATGCTCCACTCGCATCAAGTACACTAACCACACACATACATTCACATGCCTATTCCTAGCATCATCATTATAAGACCCGCACTCCGTAAACCCGGTCTAAACCTTAGTTTTGTGTCGTAGCAGGTCTTTCGATCATCACCGGGTCTGACGGGATGAGCGGATGACAAACAGGTACGAAATCGGATCAAAGATGGTCAAATAATCATCATTTTATGTTGACCGGTCGATGGTACCGGTCTTGGTACCGGTCGACCGGGTCGCCTCAGGCAACTTGAAGTGCGGAGATCCGAAAATTGACTTCTGAGGGTCCCACTTTCCTGATTTCGAATCTTAAGACTTTCCTAATCCTAATAGGGTTACTAAAACCTAATTCTAGCCTATAAATACACCCTTAAACCTCCTCAAATCCTTTCCATTATCTCTCACAAACTCTAGAGAAGAGAAGGAGGTTGGAAAGGAGAAGGAGCTAGGAAGAAGAAGAAGGTGCCGCCATTACCGTTCGACGACGATCACGTTACGCCAGTCAACGGTAAGTGTTTTAATCATTCTTCTTACCCTATGACTCTAGAATAGTTGTGTGGGTGGATCAATACCATGCAAAGTAGGTATTGATCTAAAACCCTAATTGAACCTTAAACCCTAAGTTGCCGTCAAACCCTAGATTCGAGTTCCGAGATGATATTCATCGAAACGAAACTTGAATGAGTTGGGGATAGCTCTAACTCCAAGATTAGACTTAGAATGGATAGGTGAAACCCTGGAAATCCATGGAGGATGATCGACGGCAGTCGAAAAACCCATGTATGGTCTTCCGGAGACATACCGGTCGACTATACCGGTTGCACACAGTGCGGCCGGTATGTGCCAACCATTTTCTTCCGGGGGGCGGGCCGGTGGGGACCGGTTGACCATACCGGTCGCCAGTCTTCCCCATAGAGCTGCGATCGGTACATGCCACCGGTCAGCTCTGTGAGGGTATTTTGTAACTTTGTTGGTTTCCGACCAACATGAAACCCTAAGAAGCTATTCTAATGAAACCCTAATAATATTGTAGGACTTTGTGATTTTCCGTTTGGATCTTGCGACGTGGGGCAAGCTAACAAACGAGCGTCAGGTAAGGGAATCTGACCTAAACCTAATAATTAATGAACAGTAAGTTGTTGTTAACCACCTGATTATATATGATGTGATGTTTGTGCATCTTCACATGCCATCTTTTAATTTCAGTTATTATTACTGTTCATGCATTGTTAGGATGTGATTGTTAAGCATGTGATTGTTTTTGTTAGTGTGTGGAGTGGGGCATGGGCCTGGGATCGCTCCTCACACTAGCACCTTTTGTAGTATTCTGTCTTAACATGCTTGGTACGGGTGGGGCATCAAGGGAAGGTCATGGTACGGTGGTCTCCGATGTTGATGCTGGCCTGGCCATGGTTATGTGGCACTATGGTCTCCGAGGTCGACGCTGGCTTGTCCACGATGCTTTAGCTCTATCTCTATGCCGTAGGGAGTTATGTTGGGATAGGGTCACCTGCGTTGTTTCTATCCTAGTGGGTTAGTTGCGGATAGGGCATCAGGGGAGGTGTGGGAATGCCTTAGCTATATCTCTATGCCGTAGACGGCTGTGCTGGGATAGAGCATACATTGATGACATATAGGATTGGTTAGTTGCGAGCCCAGGTTTGCGAGCCCCGACCACCGAGGGGCTTAGGTACCGGTATGGGTAGAGCATCGTGGGAGGTACGGGGGTATCTTAGCTCTATCTCTATTCCATGATGGGTGCATGTGGGCCAATGGGGGTGTGATCCATGAGGTGTCACACACTCGTGTATAGAGATGCGGGGGCCACCAAACCTTTCTATAGCACATTGCAGACTTAAAACTAGACCACAACATAAAATTGATTGTTACTTATGCATAATATTGTGAAACTGTCTGATTGTCTTACTGAGCTAAGTTGTGAGCTCACCCTTTGTATATATACATGTTTTTAGATGTTGATGCAGGTTACACTGTGGATGACTACATGAACGCTTCGACTTATGGTGGTGTTGCTGAGTTGGGTGTACAGGCAGGAGAGGACGAGCATGACACTTCATGCGAGTGCCCTTTCTGCGTGTACCTTTGATTGGATTTTTATTTACTTGTTTCAGTTATTTTTTATTGACTTTTAAAGAGATGTAAGGATATTATATTATATGTTTGAATTTGAATAATTGGATATTTTATTTAAATTTATCAATAGATTCTCAGTTCATTTATTTAAAGACTTTCGTTGTATTATTTATATTCTGATTGTGGTTATGTGTAATGGTTTGTATGAGTGGATACGACCTATTCGAGATCCTGGTGTGAACCGTTGGTTCAATGACGGTTCACTCACACCATTCTGGTTGGATCAGAATTGGGGTGTGACAATCATCATCATCATGTTATAAATAAACTGAATTAAATATGCATGAACAATAATAACATGAATAGTGGATGACATGTGATATGCACATTACAATCATACAAGCATAGAATCATTCATAGTATTGGACTCAATAAATGAAAATAATTATTATTAGCCAATTAGTTTAGGTCTTGTTCCCTCACCTTTGATTGAGCATAAATCATCGTTCAAGCTTTATGAATCACTTTTAAATTGCTAGAAAGACCTAACAAGTCAATAGATTTTAATTAGAATTAATTCCGTTAAATTTAGACTAACTGAAATCGTAGGGTCGCAAGGTAGGGTCGCACCGAGGGTAGCAGTTTCTGCGACCCTAGGGTGTAGGGTCACGTGGGGTCGGATACCAATCGACCCTACGTGTGACCACACCCTCCCTGAAACTTCCCGAGGGCATGTGGTTGATCCTGTGGTCTCGTAGGGTCGGATATCATTCGACCCTACGTGCGACCACACGTATTCTGAGTCGACCTTTCATTCTAAAGTCCATTCTTTCATGTTTGGATCCTTTGATTTACTTTCATGGTCAATTCTTCATTGTTCTATGGCTCAAAACTACAAGTTATACACTATTCATAGTCCATAATGATTTCTTCCATGGAACCTCTTGGAATTTATCCATGGATGGATGATTTGGGTTTCTCCTAATCCTATGTTCTTCATAACTATTCTAGAATCTCTTATTCAGGTAAGGAATTAGGTTCATACCTTTATTCAGAGGTTTCTCTGAGCTTCCTTCTCTTCCTTAGTCTTCTTCTTCAAGTTTCCTTCTCTTCTTCTCTTCCTTCTCTTTCTCTTGCTCTCACTTTCAATTAGGGTTTTAAAGGAGTGAAAGAGGCTTAGGGATGTCCTATTTATAGAGAAAAACCCTCCATAATAACCCCCCAATGAGTTTAGGAAAGATCCCCTTGGAATTAGGAAAGTTTCCTAATTTTCAGTTTGTGCTGTTTTCGTAGGGTCAGACGTAGGGTCGGATGTACTGAGACCCTACATTTTTTAAAACGTGAGACCCTAGGGTGTAGGGTCGCATGTAGGGTCGGATGTAGGGTCGCATAATTCGAGACCCTACATTTTAAAACATGCGACCCCACGACCAAAAAGTCATAGGTTGGACTTCTGTTGAGGTGGGATTGACCCTACCTGTTTAGGCATGCGACTCTACCCTCATTTTGACTATTTTTTGAGTTAAATTTTATATTGGGTCTTAGTTTTCTTCACGCACTTGGTCCACTTGGCTCGACCATGATATGTAGACTGGTCACAACACGAAATGTAAGGTTAGACCGGGTTCGTGGCGTGCGGGTCTTACATTCGAGTTATGCATCTGGAGTGAGTATTGGTTCGCCTTTGTTTGGGGCGGCTTTGTCTTCAGTGATTCTTGCATCTTCGCCTCTCTTGTTATTGGCCAGAGATGATGTCGAACCCGAACAAAATTGCAGTGGCCATGATCTTCGTTGGTATGAGATAGGGTGTCGAAAACCTTGGATTTCAAAATTTCACCAAACATACATCCGATTTCAGGTTTCAAGCATAAATAAGATCCATGGTGTAAGACCCGTGTCAATCTAACCCGGTCTTACCACCTTGAACCAGGTTTACCCATCATGGTCGAGTCAAATGGACCAAGGGCATGAAGGAGATCGAGATCCCAGGTACGAAATCGACCCAAAAACACTTAATTCTAGGGGAGGGTCGCACACCCAAATGGGGGTGGTCGGACCTCCCAAAAAAGTAAAGTCGACCCTCGTTTTGAAGGGAGGGTCGGACAGCTTGAGACCCTAGGGTCGACGGGATCATCGACCCTCGGTTTCTGACGAAACTAAAATTAGGAAATTTCCTAATTTTCGGTTGGGATTCTTTCCAAATCTCAATGGGATTATTATAGGACATTCCTAGTCTATTTAAAGGACGTTCCTAAGCCACATTCACTCCTTTCACAACCCTAATTGAATTGAGAGAAAGAGAGAAGAAGGAAAAGAGGAAGAAAGGAGGCTAGGAAGAAGGCTTAGCAAAAAGGAGAAGAAATTGCAGAGAAAAGTAATCTTCTCAGGTATGGATACTAATTCCATGAGTTTCTATAGACCTTAGGTTAGATATGGTTGAGTGTAGGATTTCGGAGAAACCCAAACCATCCATCCATGGTTAGGCTTTCATGGAAAACCATAGGAGGATGCACGAAAACTATTTAGATGGTTTATACATGGTTCTAGACCATGGAATGAGTGTTGGGCGAATGTAGGAAGCAAGTCATAAGACCCCAAACACGAAGAATGGATTAAAAAGTAGAAATTTGACCAGAGTGCACCGAGGGTCGCACCGAGGGTCGATAGACCATCCGACCCTAGATGTTTCTGACCATCGACCCTCAAAGATTCGGGAAGTTCGGGATGGAGGGAGGGTCGATAGACCCATCGACCCTAGCATCGACCCTCAGTTGACAGAGTGGTTTTTAAATTCTATCGAATTAATTCTAATTAAATTCTATCGACTTTGTTAGGTTTGCTAGCAGTATAATAACATTATAAAGGTGATTCTAAAGCTTGGAAAAATATCTATTAGCAAGCTAAGGTGAGGAACCTTAACCCCAAACTAAATTGGTTAATAATAAACTGCTTTCTATTTATTGAGTCCTATGCCATGTTTGATTCTATGCGAATATGTTTGTAATGTGCATACAGTATGCCATCCAATATTTCTATTACTTGTTCATGCATATTTACTTTATGGATTATAACATGATGATGATGATAGGAATATGCATGTGCTTGTATGTGTATGGTTGATGTGCTTGATGCGAGCGAGTATCAGGGGAGGTGTGATGAGAACGTCAATAAACGTTAACCTTTGGCGGGTCTCAGCACTTTAGCTCTATCTCTAACTCAAGTCTTGTGCATTGGCATCGTCGTATCGCCATTACCTTAGCGGAACTATTATGTCGTAGAGTATCGGGGAGGTGGTCTCGGTCCTTGTAGTCTCGACTCTACCGGGGGCCTTAGCTCTATCTCTATGGGCATTCCGAGGGATACCGGGTGAGGCCTTGGATACACTTGTTTGGCATTAGGATTGGTTAGCAACGAGCCCGTTTGCAAGCCCTCGCTAACATGGGCTTACGTGTTGGTATAGCATTATATAGCAATAACCGTTAACCTTTGTTGTATAATTTTATGGTAGGGTGGATGGGGACGACGATAACCGTTAACCTTCGGGCGGGCTTCCACACCCTGTGTATAGAGGCGGTATCAATAACCGTTAACCTTTGATCACCCAACCTTTCTATTGCACATTGCAAACTATAAACCAAGACCAAAGATATAAATTGATTTTTTTCATGCATATGTAATGTTGCATTGTTTTGGCTACTCACTGAGCCGTGTTGTGTGCTCACCCCTCGACGTCGAATATTTTAGTTGATGATGCAGGTTATACGGTCGAAGATTATATGAACGCATCGGCGTATGGAACCGTAGAGCAGCTATGGAAGTTGGAGTCGAAGACGATACACACAACTCCTCTTGCGAGTGCAACTCGTGTGTATTCGATTAGATATTTTTGTAGGTTTCTTATTTGGATTTATAAGACATGTATTTGGTATTTAAATATTTATGTCTTAGTTAAACACATAATAATTTGATATTATTTATGGGTATCATTCTAGTTCTCAGTTCATATTATTTATAAATTTTCCGCTATTGTGTATTACTCTGATTATGATTGTGGATGCGTGTAAAGTTTGGATAACGCGGGGATAGCCTATTAGAGATCCTGATTGAACCGTTGGTTATTTGGCGGTTCATCACACCATTCTGAACAGTGTGGAATTGGGGTATGACACATGGATTCTACAAGGTAACATTCGGCACTGTAAGTTCCAAATTGACATTAAAAGTACAAAAGAAGAAGAAGAAAAAAAGACCGGTATTCCATAATCAAGCTTGTATAAAAGAAAGAAAGACGTATAGCTTTTGAATTTAGACAATTAAAACAAAGCTTCTAAATTTGAAGGCTTCATAATATATAGAAAAACAACTCAAGATCATTAGAAAAGTCTCACCTTTCAACGCATGATCTCTGCTCCTTTTCCTACAGTAGATGAAGAGTATGCTTAAGAAAACTAGCAGAACATCTCCTCTAATTGCAACTCCAACAACAAGTCCAATCGATACACCAGATGAGTGAGATGAATAAGGGGGTATGGGAAATAAAGATTTATCGAGGGAGTTTTTCTAGTCGATAAAGGTTGGAGGGGGTGACGAAACAGTCAACCAAGTGGGTGGAGGTGGGGAAGAGATAGAATTGGAGGGAGGCAGTGGAAATGAGCTAGTTGTTGTGGATGGAGACGTTGTGGGGGGAGGTGGGGGGTTGAAGATGAAGGGCGGAAGTTGATGTGGACTAGGGAGGTGGTGGAGATGCCGGCCGTGAAATGGTAGTATTCGTAGACAAGCTGAGGCCTCATCTACATACAACTCTTGAAGCCACAGAGATGCGGTAGGCCACAAAACCAAATCCGATATGGTATTGGCTTTCTTGGCAAGGGAGTGAGCAACACTGTTTGCTCCCCTTGGATTAAAGTGAAAAGTACAAACCGAACAAAAGGAGGCCAAGTTTCGGATGTCATTGGTGATGGGTTGGGTATGCAGCTCTCCATGAGATCTTTCATTGTTTATCAGTTGGACAATCTCCAAGCAATCAGCTTCAACCTGGACAGCTTCAACCTGGACAAACTGGAAGCCATCTTCAACAACAGAGTAGAGCACAAGCCGTATAGCCAGAGCCTCGCCCTCTTTGGCCGAAGTAAAATCTGAGGGATAAGAAGCTGCCTTAATGATAAGGAGCACTGCTTTGGGTAGACTTGTAACACCCAACCTCTTTATGGGTATTCTTGTTATACTGTACATGGAGAGGGTAGATTAGCACTTAAAAACCCAAAAGTGGGTAATCAAATAGTTTTCCTAAAATAAAATCATAGGTTCTTTCATCTATTTCTTCATTGTAATATTTTAAAGGGAAGTGGAAGTACATACTACTAGTGCATAGTGATAAGATACGTACAGAGATAAATTAGCAAGCTGATAAAATTAGTTAGTTTAAATTTTAAATTTTACTTTTGAACAATTGTTGTAACCATCTACGATTGTTGTTTTTCTGTTCCTACATTTATGGGATTCATCCCATATATAAATCTTTTTATAAGATACAACACTTAATGAGAAATATACCAAGAAAAGTTTCAATCAATTCTTCTAGTTTTGAATTATCTTCATGGTATCAAAGCTTTAAGTTCAACTGCACCTTTTTTTTCTCGATCCTCTTCCAATGGCGCCCAAACCTACTGCATCCACTACTCGTAGTCCCACCATTGATGATGGAGCTCCTCCTCCAGCAACAACTACTACCTCACAGTCCTTGGTAATATCTAATATCACCGGTTTAATTCCTATAAAGCTCTCTTCCAGCAACTATCTCCTCTAGAAGTTTCTCTTTGAGCCCATATTAAGAAGGCATAAACTCATGCACCTGCTCGATGGAATGACTCCATCTCCAATTGCAAACGACTCAAATGGTATAAACAGGACCAAATGCTTCTCTTTTGGATCAATGCCACACTCAGTGAGTCAGTATTACCTTACATTGTTGGAATTTCCTCTGCAAAGAAAGCATGGAACTCAATCCACACAATTTAAATTATTACAGATCAACTTGCAACCTCTGGATCCCCTATTCATGATGATGATTTGATCCTTCATGTTCTTGATGGCCTCCCTCCATCATATAGACAATTCAGGTCCTCTATCCGAATTCAAGCTCAAATAGTTGATCTGTCCCTTGAAGATACTTTGTTGATTTATGAGGAGTTGACCCTAGCAGATGAATCTTCACACGACAATCCTATTGCATTTGTTGCGGCTAGCCCTGACAAACAAATCTTGGGTCATGGTCAACCCTCCTTTAGAGGTCGAAACAACAATGGTAGCCAGGGTACTTATTCTCAGAAACGTACCTTCACCCTTACTGACTACGATCTTCTCCCATCTCCAAATGCACCACCTTAGGCTAGTACATATAACAATCGACCACAGTGCCAAATTTGTCGCAAAACGGGCCATCTGGTTATTGAATGCTATCATCAAATGGATTATACCTATCAAGGAAGACACCCACCTAAAAAGTTAGTAGCCATGGTTTCTCACACCATACCTGTAACTGAAATGTGGTACTCTGACACAAATGCAACAAATCACATCACCCTTGATATTGAGAGTCTCCACAATGCCAATCCCTAAGCTGGTACTTATTCAGTGCAAATCGAAAATGGACAAGGTTTGCCCATATCACATGTTGGTTCAACATCTTTACCAAATTTTCCCTCTTTGCACTTGAAAAATATTTTTTGTTGTCTAACTGCTTCCACTAATCTCTTGTCAGTTTATAAATTTTTGTTGATAGTCATTGTGTTTTTTTTTCTTTGATGCTTTTAGTTGTTCCATCAAGGACAAGAAAATAGGGATAATTCTCTATTAAAGACCTGTTGAGAATGGTTTTTATCCGTTTCGGCCATCTCTCCTTCATCAGTTTTGCTCTCCTCAAGCTCACTCCAGCTCCACTATTTCACCAACACAATGGCATACGCACCTTGGTCATCCATCCACTGTTATTCAGTAGGCTCTTTTTTCTAAATTATCCATCACTAATAAAGGAACGCTGCAAGTTTGTACCTCCTGTCAACTTGGGAAGAGTCATATTTGAGAAGGTATCTCAACAACCTCTCCAATTAGTTCATTATGATGTTTGGGAACCAGCCCTCATTCTTTCGATTTCTAGATACTCTTATTATGTACTGTTTGTTGATGATTTTTCCAAATTTTCATGGTTATTTCCAATGAAATTTAAATCAGACTTTTTTGATATCTTTGTTACATTTAAATCCAAAGTTGAGTAAATGCTTCAATTTCCTATCATTAAATTCTGTTCAGATGGTGGTGGTGAATTTACAATTACAATTTTCAAAAAGTATCTAACCACTTCCAATATAACACATGAGCTCTCTTGCCCTCATAGACCTGAGCAAAATGGTGTAGTAGAGCATAAACATCGACACATTGTCGAAACAAGTTTAGCTCTACTAGCCCATGGTCACTTGCCTACTAAATTTTAGCTTGACTCATTTTTTACATTTCTTTACCTAGCCAATAGAATGCCTATTCTTCAAAAAAAAAAAAAAAAAAAAAAAAAAAGAAAACCATTATCCCATTTGAAAGGCTTATGAAGACCATACCAGATTATGAGTATTTTGTTGTTTTTGTTTCCCATGGTTGAGAGCCTATACCTCAAACAAACTACAATACCGATCTGCTAAGTGTTGTTTTTTGGGATATAGCTCTAATCATAAAGGATACCAATGGCTTGATCTGACAACAAATAGAATATTCATATCAAGACAAGTAGTCTTTAATGAGGAGATATTTTCTTATGCTAATCCCCCAACCCTCAAATCTTTCATTCCTCCAAGTGACCTTTAATTTTTTGGCATCACCACTTCCATCCCAAAACCTGTCCCAATTTTGGCTCATCCAAAGCTAACTCAACATCTTCCCATTGCTCTAATTGTGGAGATTACTGAGCCTCCTGGCCTCCCACCTTACCTCTGCCCTCTCATTTGCACTCCATGAAGGCTCGGTCTCAATCTGGTATCTCCAAAACGAAGGCATTTTCTCATACTAAACACCCTCTCCCCTGTGCCTTAATGCCTGCCATTCTACAGGAACCAACATGTTTAAGAGGCCAATAAGAAATTGGAATGGAGACAGATTGTGGATCAAGAGTTCAATTCTCTTAAGAAACAAGAACTTGGAAGTTAGTCCCATATCACCCATCAATGAACATCATCAAATGCAAGTCGGTATATAGGGGCTGAATTCAAATGGCACCATTAGTTGATATAAGGCACAATTGGTAGCAAAAGGTTTTTAACAAAAGCTTGGCATCGACTTTATTGAAACATTTAGTCCCATTGTAAAACCAATCACTATACGTACCATTTTATCAATTGCAGTTTCTAACAACTGGTCCCTCCGACAACTGGATGTTGAGTGTGCCTTTTTGCACGGTGACCTAAAAGAGACTGTCTATATGTCTCAACTATAAGGCTACATTGATCCGACAAAACCAACCCAAGTTTGTTTAATGAGAAAGACAATCTATGGTATTCACCAGGCACCAAGGGCATGGTATGACAAATTTGCAACCAAACTTTTTTGTTATGGCTTTCAAGTCTCTCAAATGGATCCATCGCTCTTCATTTATCATCAGCAGTCGATCATCATTTATCTGCTCATTTATGTTGATGACATAATACTCAATGGAAATTTGCCTACAACAATTTGGCATCTGATGGATTTTCTCGGACAACACTTCAAAATGAAAGAACTTAGATCACTTTGGGATTCAGGTCAAGCGAGAGACTACAGGTCTCTATCTTGATCAATCTAGATATATTGTTCAGATATTGAATATAGCAAGCTGCAAAACTTAGCTCTCTCGCCACTACCCCCAAGCTGGGGATTGATGATAGTCCTCTTTTAACCAATGTCACATCTTACCAAAGCCTCATTGGTGCCTTACAATATATGTAACAATGACATGACCGGATGTGTCTTTTGCTGTGAATCAGGTTTCCTAATTCCTCAAGGAACCTACAGAGGCCCATGTTGTTGCTATAATACAGATTATCAGATTCCTTAAAAGGACAATTTCCGTAAATTTACATCTTCAACCTGGACCTTTTGCACCCAATGCTTATTGCGACGCTGACTAGGCCGGCTGCCCTATTAACACACATTCTGTAGGAGGTTATTGTGTCTATCTTGGATCTAACCCCATTACATGGTGGGCCAAGAAATAGCCAACAATGGCTAAATCGTCTTCAGAAGTTGAGTATAGGTGCCTCGCACAAACTGTAGCTGAAGTAATTTGGTTGTATTCGCTACTTTGTGAACTTCACTGCTCCTTAAAAGTTCCACCCATCATCTGGTGTGATAATGTCTCAGCTATTTCACTTGCGTTTAATCTGGTATTTTCATGCCCGTACTAAACATGTAGCTGTTGACTATCACTACATCAAGGAACTTGTTGGTAGGAAACTTGTTGACGTCCGATATATCTCAAGAAAGGATTAGATTGCCGACATCTTCACAAAAGGCCTTAGCTCCATACGTCTCCAATATCTACAGTCTAAGCTTCAGTTATGCTTACCACCGTTCAGCTTACGGGAAGATGATAAGATACGTACAGAGATAAATCAACAAGCCGATAAGATTAGTTATTTTAAGTTTTAAATTTGAACTTTTGAACTATTGTTGTAACCATCAATGATATTTTTTTTTTCCTGTTCCTATATTTATGAGATTCATCCCACATGTAATTATCTATATAAGATTACAACACTGAATGAGATACGTATCAATAAAATTTTCAATCATTCCTTTTAGTTTTGAATTATCTTCACGTACTTCCCTCTCACATCCCACCTATCTCGTCAAATTTGGTTTCTTTCAAGTAACAAGCTATCAGCTAACCCAAGGTGGGTAGTTCAGTTGGTAAAAACCAACACCTCGAAGAGGTCATTAGTTCAACTCTCTTTGGGGCTATTATGGGGGTTATACACCCACCAATAGCAAAGGGACACGTGTCCAGAGAAACCTCCATTAGAAGCACGCCACATATCCGAGGACAGTCACCAATCGAAGTTTGACACGTGTGTACAAACAATGAGCCTGAGCTCAGCCATTAGCCGACCTCCCGAGGTCAAGAAGACGTATGGTTTCTACCAATCTAAGTCTGCCAAGGGTGGAGACATAAAAGGCAAGACAGCATGGATGCATAGCCATCCCCTGATCCACTCCAAGCTGGCAGTTTGTATGAGCTATCAAGATAAAATCAAGTACGATCATCATCGTTGGAGGGTTACACATAAGGCAACCCAATCTGCAGGAGCTTCTCCAAAAAGAAGGGTTCGACCACTAAGAAGAAAGGTGTATTCTTATCCAAGATCCGATGGCCAAGGTCAATAGACTAACATGGAAGTCCAAGATCCGACGGCCCCGATCGATGGACGTTAAAGGAAACACAATTGGCCTCCCACACGAGGCGACAGTCGCATCTTCTGAGCCGACCTCCTACCATAGATGGCGATACTTTCCATAAACAAACTGACCACTCCATGCTTATAAATACAATAACTGATGAAGGTAAACACATGCACTCATTTACCCTAAAGTTAGTCTGCCTTTTGCTTAGACATTTGTTTGTCTCCACCTATTCAAAGGAGCTTTCACACTCTGTGAGAGTTCCATACTGTTTCCCAATCAGACTAACTTAAGCATCAGAGTGGTCTAGGAGTTCTCTAACCTGACCCCTCACTTTGTGTGAATCTGTCTTCTTGTGTGCAAATTTTGATCGGCCAGAGTTGATCCAGATCCAAGCAACAACAAGGGCTTATTTATCTAAAAGAAAAGCTACCAACTTTGTACTTCCATTTCTCCGCTAGCGTGTAGATTATTGATTACATTGACAACGTGTAGATGCTTCTTATTTCCATAAAAAAAATGTAGTTATTTATGTTACCACCTAATGCGATGGAGCGCACTGTCTCTGAGCTGCAACAATGGAAAGGATGTTTATTGTCTAAGGCGGGTAAGGAAATTTGCTTAAATCAGTTGCCTTACCAATGACAAACTTTGTCATATCCCATTTTAAAATTCCTTTACTTTGCCTTTTGACTATTAAGAAGCTACAGTGAAATTTTACTAGAGTAATGGTAAGAAGAATCCGAGTATCCATTGGATTTCCTGGGACAGGTTATGTATGTTCAAAGGAAGGGGTGGTGTAAGATTCACACTCCACTAACCCGGTTTAACTTGGGTTAACGTGTCGTAACAGGTCTTCCCATCATAATCGGGTTGGACGAAGTAACCGGATGATGAAACCACAAACCAAAGTTCGAAACTGACAACCCTAAACTTGTCTGATCAAACTAATGGAGTTATCTGGTCTGCGTATTATGCGACCGGACATGTGACCGATCAACCATAAAAACAAACTTCGAGTTTAGAAAAGTTTCCTAGTTTGGTGAGACTACTTTCCTAATTGGGAGGACTCTAATAGAAAGTTACCCCTTTATATAAGGGATGTTTCTCCACCTTCTTTCACTCTTTTGTTCAATCATAAACCCCAGAATTGAGAGAGAGAGAGAGTTGAGAAGGAGCCTTGGAGAAGAAGGAGGCTCTGGAGAACAAAGAAGAAGGAGAAGAACTCATCGTAAGTTTCTAGCAAACATCATTAAGAAGCCAACGGTAAGTTCCTAACCTCTATTTGTATGATAGGATGCGTGTGAGGTTGGACTCACAACCATCAGAGACTAGTAGATAATTCCACTACTGTATGAATCATTTTGACGAATGATCCACAAGGATCGAGTAGCAAGGAGGTATGTAAAACTAAGGTCACAATGAAGACCCTAATGTGTTATTGACCATAGAACTACTTAGGAGAAACCCTACAATGAGCCAAAGAATCGACTTTGAAGGAAGTCAGATTGAAAGACAGCCTGAAAGATACCCTAAAGGTTGTCCGAGAGCACCTAGTGTGGGACAGAACAGACCATCGGACCCTCTCAAAAAGTGTTTTAGGATTTTCCGGTATGATGTCCAATTGGACAATATGCCATACCGGATAGTCAATTGGACAATGTCCGACATGACTAATTGCTAGTCTGGAAAGTGAGTCTGATTACTATAAAATTATGGGAACAGAATCCTAACTTAATTCTACTGTTTGTCTAGGATTTATAATCAAGTAAAGCTAGAATCCATATCTCGTGAAGGATTAAATATCACTCAATAAGTGAGAGACCCAAACTAATTAGTTAATAATAAGCTATCTTGTGTGTATATTGATTTCCTTATTTGTGCATATAACATGTCATTCAATATCTGTTATTATTGTTCATGTATATTATTTTTTTACGATGATGATGATGAGGATAGGCATGTGTTTGTGTGTGGTTGGTGTGTTGAGTGGATAGAGATTAAAACCTCGAATCATTCACCATACTGACATCGTCGTATTGCTGTTACCTTAACGTGCTTAGTACGTCGCAAAGTATCAGGGGGAGTGCTGATGGTGTCATAGCTTTACCGTTAGGCTCTAGCTCTCTCTTTGTTTCTTATTGAAGGATGCTAGGGTAAGGCCCTGGATACACTTTGTTGATATCTAGGATTGGTTAGTGACAAGCCCAGTTTGTAAGTTCTCATCAATAGGGACATATGTACTGGTACAGGGTAGGGTATCAGGGTGGTGCTGATGGTTTGATTGTAGCCTGTCATTGGGCTATAGCTCTATCTCTATCTTGTAGTGAGTGTTGTGGGGCGATCGTGATTTTGGTTGGAGCCTGATTATTGGGTGTGCTCACACTCTCATGTATGGGGGTGTGGTTGTTGCCTATCCTTACCATAGCACATTGCAAACTTAAACTAGACTAAATAATTAAATGCTATATCATGTATATTGTTTGCTGCATGTTTTGTTTTTCATTGAGCTAAGTTATAAGCTCACCCCACGATATCATTTTCTTTTTAGTTTCTGATGATGCAGGTTATACTGTAGATGACTACGTCAATGCACCTTTTGTTAGAAGAGTAATAGCTATGGATGTGCAGACGATGGAGAAAGAGCATGACTCGTTATGCGAATGTCTCTATTGTGTCTATCTTTAGGGTTTACTTTATATTTGGGTTTATGAGCTTGTAATGACTATTTACTTATGTTTTGGTCAACATTTGAATAACTGATTATTTATTATTTATCACATTGGACTCTCAGTTCGTTATTGATAAAAGACTTCTGCTATTATTTGCTTATTCTGATTATGGTTGAATGTATGGTTTGATTGTTGGCACAGTTCATTAGTGATTCTGGCTTGAGCCATTAGTTCATTGACAATTCATTCAAACTTCTGGTTCAACCAGAATTAGGTGTGACATGTGGGCTTCGGTTACGTGAATTAATTCTCCAAAATAGAGCTCTTTTGGCTTAGTTAGCCTGGAGGGTCTGGAAAAATCTGGATGCTTTGTAGGTCTACTTTCTTAAGGCAATCTACTTTCCTAAATTGAATTTTTTAAGCAAAACATGGGCATATTCCTTCTTGGGTGTGGAGGAGTGTAATTGAAGGTAGAAATATTTTGGTTCTAAGCCTTACCTGGAAGGTTAGTTATGGGGATCAAGGACAACTCAGTTCCCAATTTTAAAGATAACAAGATTCAATCTATTCGGCCTGCTAATTGTGATTTTATCTTTGGTCCGGTCGGATCCAAATCGTCTCATCCCTGAAATTCGGGAGGCGTGGCGGCGACCCCATTGGATGGTCTCCACGTTCATCCGACCCCTCCGTTCGAGCCGACACTCTCTTGTCGGCTCGGCTTGTCGGCTCGAACGGAGGGGTCGGATTCATCCGACCCCCAAGTGGCGACCATCCAGTGGGGTCACCGCCATGCCTCCCGAATCTCAGGGATGAGACGATTTGAATCCTGGTCCTGATCTCATTGATACCAGAACTCATATGTGGAAAGAGGAGACTCTTTGCAACCTTTTTCAATAAGAGGAAGTGGAAGCCATTTGGAGGACTCCTTTACGCCAGTTACCAGATTTGGACAAGCTCATTTAGAAAGGTACAAATAATGGTAACTTTAGTGTTAAATCGGTATATAATATTTTAGTCAATCTTAAGGCTGCAGGGTTGTCCTCATCTCCTTCAACCTCCAGTACTGAAAAATGGAAGCTTGTGCCCAATTCTATACGGAAGAAAATTTGGAATTGTCAAGCCTATCCTAAAATCAAGGAATTCCTATAGCGCAGCAGCGCCCAAGGTATTGCATCAAGTGAGGGTCTTTCCCGCTGTAATATTCCAGTTGAACGTCAATGTTGGAGATGTGGTTCAAGTTTGGAAGCTATTGATTACATTTTATTATCTTGTCCCTTTGATCGAGCTGCTTGGTTAGGCTCGCAGATGTCTTTTCTTGTTCCAGATTTTGAAGATCTTTTACTATATCAGTGGCTTTTAAAATTGGATACTTCTATTGTTACTTCCAAAAGTGTTGCAAGGAATTTGTTCGCTTTTGCTGGTTTCTTATGCTGGTTTTTATGGAAGGCCTGTAATGAATTCTGCTTTGAGAGCAAGGATTCTCTCCCTATGGCTATTGTTCGTCGGGCATAAAGAGCTTTCAATGAATATGTGGAGCGAGGCTTTGAATCTTATCTCAAAGGCACCTCTCAATCATACACACTGGTCTTTTTCATCTCCAAAATAGTCTCCACTGCCTCTTAATGGTTCAAGCTAAATGCAGATGCAGCACTTTCTTTGAAGACATCCAATAGTGGGGTGGGTTATATTGTGAGGTCTCACAAGGGAGACCCGATTGTGCAGGTTTCTTGGAATTTTCCTTTTTCCAGAGTAGTAGTCGATGACACCTTGGCGATAAGATCTAGAATACAAGCAACTTTTGATGTGGGTTGCAGCATGTTGATTATTGAATCGGATTGCTTGGAGTTATAAAGCTACTTCTTCCTCTGATGGCTAGGGAGAGGTTGATGTTCAATCAATTATAGATGATATTTTGTTGCATATTAGGGGGAAGGATATATCTTTTAACATGTTTCTAAGGAGGCAAATACCGTAGTTCACAAGGATGTCCATTGATACTCTTAAATTTTTACCCTAAAAAAAATATAAAATTTGATACTATTAGATCCTTTTCAATTCACCCCCTTATAAAGTATATGATATTATGATATTAGGGCAATTTATACTTGAGGTACCTAACATTTTAAGAAATCATACCAGAGGTATCTCACGTTTCAAAAATCATATTAGAGGTATCTCTTCTTATATTTTCAACATTAATCATATTTAACGTTGGCATCCTCTAAGTTAACCATTAGATCTATCTCAAATTTTCAAGGATTGATCATTTCTTGTTGAACTACCCTTATTTGGTGCATGATCATTGGTACACCCACTGAAAAAATAGTAAATTGGGGTATATAGTTTTTATCGGATGTATGTACCATAGTCGAGATTTGTGACTTGGTGATGAGTAATCGCCGGTGAAGAAGGGTCACAGGAGAGGACAGGGGCAGGAGAGGGGGGTGGGCAATTGAGACAGTGATGAGCACATGGGAATCCAAGTGGTGAGTCGTTACGAAAACGGGACGATGAGAGAGTGAACCAAAGGAGACCAAAAAAGTTATACTAAACAAGGGTAAATTTGAAAGTATAAATATAAAAGGTATTCCAAGTGTAATATTTTTGAAACGTGAGGTTGCCTCTGGTATAATTTCTCAAAACATCAGATACCTCTGGTATGATTTTTGAAACATGAAATACCTTTGGTATAATTTTTCAAAACATCAGATGTCTCTGGTGTAATTTACCCATAATATTATGATACATTAGGTTTGCTGGGCAAGTTTCAGTCCGAAGCTTCAACCCGCCTCTGCCTGATCCTAGCTCGAACTTGAACAAATTGAACCCGAGCCCGACCATATAACCGATCCCATCCTCGATCTACAAAAATGTGAATCGAATGGGTAAAATAATCGGATTCTTGACCGATCCGAGTCAAAATCGGCGGCGATCGATTGGGATTACTTCAGCCTCTCGAAACTATTTTGGAGAAGGGTTTCTCATTCCAACGTGGAAAGGATTACCACACCATTTGCCTTCCTCCGATCGATTCACCGGGTGATGTCAGCTGCTGCGAATCAGGGTCGGAGAATTTGGTTCTCTATCTCTCACACACACGCGGCTGCAGGAGAGGAGGTTGGTCACGTAGTAAATAAAGCAAGTTATAAATGTGGAGGAGGTCTGCTTCGTTCATTCTCGAAAAACAACTTAAATCACAGCCACAAGGTCCAAAACCACCGGGGGAAACAGAACCCCAAACCGCCACCACCAGGCCTGATACCCTTGAAAACCCTAACCCTTCCATGTCTGCTTACTACCAGACCCGAGCGGCTCATCATGCTGTGGTCACCAGCGACTGGCTCGCCCAAGCTCAGGCCGCTGTGGGGCGCGACCCGTCTGATGCTCGTCCGGACGAGAACTCCACCGATATCTCTTCAGGTAAGCCTTTCAGCGTGATCGATGAATTCAATCGGTGGAGGAAGCAGCCTGATCTCGCCGAAGCTGTTGCTGCTATTTTGGCCTTGGCTTCTGTCATTCGTTCCAGTCAGGCTACCACCATGATGGAGCTCGAGATCGAACTCAAGAAGGCCTCCGATTCTCTTAAAGTTTGTCCTTTTTTCCCTGTTTCTCTCTCTCTCTCTCTCTCTCTCTCTCTCTCTCTCTCTCTCTCTCTCTCTCCATCCTTTCCGGGTTCTGTGTACTGCATAATTCTTTCTAGGACATCTTTTTCGTTCTACATCCCTTGATGCATCTTCTAGATTTTGTTTCACTATGAGTTCATGCATGGCACTGAATCCAGTTTCTATGCACAGTTTCTTGCTTTTCGAGGTCCAGCTTTATGTTATGAAAAATTGGTTCCGGCTGTTTTATACTATATTGATTGGGCCATACTTTTATAGTCCAATACTCCACGCTAATGGCATTAAGTCAGGTTCTAACCTAGCTCTTTCAGTACGACGAATGCTTTCCTTAACAATGGGATACTAATAACTAAAAGTTACTTGCGTCTTATACACTTATTTGTTCTTCCCTATCAACAGATGAGAGACTTGAAGGGGCAGATGCATTAGAACACCCTTTTAAAGATTAGGTTTGTGCAACCTCGACCTAAGAATAAAAATCCGCCTTCCCTTTGTTACGGAAAGATTCATGATTGTTTGTTCTTTGTTCTTTTCAAGTCACCGTGAAGTTCATTAATTTTGTTCTTTGATCAATTCGTGTATTGGTAAAACTCATAAATTTGGCCCTTGCATCGGTGAACTTATTATTCCTTGATAGACATAAGAAGTGATGGTTATTGTTAGGCCATTTTCTGATCTCAATTTGAGATTTAATTTTTTTCCCCTGATGACCAGATCATATTTTGCTTGGGGGATTCAAAAAGCTGACAATTTTTTGGTTCTAAGTCTTGATGTGAGACTGAAGCAGATAACTTCATCTCGGTTGAACAGCTAGCTATAACTTCATCTCGGTTGAACAGCAAGCTATAACTTCATCTTGGGTGAACAGTTAGCTCCCTGTGTCTCAGCTCCAGGCATTGTTAATACATTTGCCTTTTCCCTTCCTCCTGTTGGATGGGTAATTTTAAGTTCGAACAAAAATACTATATCTTGCACTGGTTGATTTTACTTAGGAGGTTGGCTTCTCTGGTGTCTCTTGGGTGCTGAGTCTTATTTATGTGGAACATCAAGCTATATTTATTAGCTGCATGCCCACGAGTCACACTAGAAAAAACTGTGACCAAATTCGATACAAACTCTGGTCTCATTTAGATATCCACGGGAGTATCAGGTTTTGTATTCTTTCAGAAATTTCAGAATAGAGAGATTCCAGTAGTTGACAGCAGTAGGGAACATCCCAGAATAGAAGAAAGCTGAGAAAAATCCATGAAAATAATAAAAAAAGGCACCCAGCCACTGATAGAAGTGGTTTCTCGATGTTTAGAGTTTATAGCAGAACAGATTCCAGTACTAGAGTTTCAGAGGCATGTGCAGTGGCTAATGTCCGCTTCGTGCATTGATAAGGGTCGATAACACTGAATATCAAAAAAAGGGAGGGGGTGGGGTTGATAACACTTGATAATAAATATGTGTGTGTGTGTGTGTGAGAGAGAGAGAGAGAGAGAGAATAAAATCTGACCTGCTACTACAGCACATAGGGTCTTCTAAGGCCAACAACCTACTGCAATTCTCATGAGGAAAAATCTACATGAGAAAAAT
Organism: Protea cynaroides; assembly: GCA_028583415.1. NCBI lineage: Eukaryota > Viridiplantae > Streptophyta > Magnoliopsida > Proteales > Proteaceae > Protea > Protea cynaroides. Next base: position 106,596,843 of record CM053276.1, read on the forward strand.
TTACATAAGAGAAGCAACTCCAACTCCAAAACAAAGCTTTATCAACAACAAATTTCTGGTTTGCTATTTCTCCACAAGTGCACATGTAACCTGTTTTCGTACTGATATGAACACAATCCTGAATCCTCCTAATATTCTACCCTAATTCTCTTATTTGGAGAAACACATTGGAACTCCTACATGAATGAGAGGGATGAGAATTGGCTGAACTGGATGCTCCCTCATCACTTAATCTCTGTACTTATGTTGAGTACAAGTGCCCAATTTAATACTTGGTTTTGTTCATACTATATACTCTGCTGTTGTTCCTCAGCGTAGACCCTGTCTGTGGTTCTTTTATGACTTTCCTGTTAGTAAATTTTCCTCGACTTCAAAACTTGAAAATATTCAGTGGATGTTGACTGTCTTTGTATTCAATTTAAAACCTTGGAAAAGCCCCATGTGTGATGTCTGTATGATCACTCTTTAATGAATAGAGTGGGTGTTTTCTTCTTGATAACATATTTAGACTTATAATGAAGATAAAAGTAGGCAGCTAATACTTTTATTCTTGTATCGTCATTTGAAATGGTCTACTCCATTTTTGTTTTCAGTCGTGGGACACAACCTCTATCTCTTTGACAGCTGGCTGTGATCTGTTCATGCGATATGTAACCAGAACTTCAGCTTTAGAATATGAGGAATTCAACGCTGCAAAAGCTCGGCTAATTGAACGTGGTGAGAAGTTTGGAGAGATATCTCGTAAGGTATGAAGTGATTGACCGTGCTACCATGTATCTTTTGTACTACTAATCTATGCAATCTTACTGGTTAGCAACAAGAATCATGTGTAGTGCGTGTTGAACCTTCATGTTTCAGGCACGCAAGACCATTGCAATGCTCAGTCAAGATTTTATCTTTGATGGTTGCACCATTTTGGTACATGGTTTCTCAAGAGTTGTGTTGGAAGTCTTGAAGACAGCAGCTCAAAATAAGAAACTCTTCCGAGTTCTTTGCACTGGTTTGTCCTTTTCTTTACTCCTACTCAAGAATATAATGTGTCAAATCATTCAATGATTATAATACTATAAATTGTTGCGGTATCCTTTGAATTACTATCATAAGCATTTAGAAAAATGGACTAGAAAAGTTGGTCTGGTTGTTGTGACCAGTGAGGGGGTGGTTGACTGTTGGCAGAGGAGATTGATTGGTCATGTGAAACATAAACTTTTCCCTGCATTTGCAGTTTTGCCCCCAAATGTTGATGTTGTTTTCATGATTAGTAAGTCCTGTCCATGCTACGTGGGATATGGAATTACAGTTTTGACTTTCTTCTACTTACTGTTTAGGTTACATCAGTTCTTCCCCCCCCCAACAACCAAAAAAAAAGGAGGTAAATTGCGGATAGGCAGAAACTTACATTGTTTGACACTTGCAGAGGGAAGACCAGACAGGACAGGCCTACGGTTCTCCAATGAGCTTGTGAAACTTGATGTTCCCGTAAAGCTTCTGATCGACTCTGCTGTGGCATATATAATGGATGAGGTTGACATGGTATTTGTTGGGGCAGATGGGGTGGTGGAAAGTGGAGGGATAATCAACATGGTGGGAACATATCAGATTGCATTGGTGGCTCATAGCATGAACAAACCTGTTTATGTGGCTGCTGAGAGTTACAAGGTATGTGAAGTGAACTGCCAATTGTGGAGGCCTATGAAGGAATCTTTTGTTTAAAGGGAAAGGGGAAAAGAGAACTCTTGGCTCTCTCAATCTTTTCATCAGTCAGTAAATTCTGACAGCAGAGTATGGTGGAAAAGTCTTCTGAATAGTGGCCTGATTGGCTGTAGAATAGTGACGAATGAGTGCTAAACACTACCATTGAATGGTCGGCTGCTTCCCTACTTGAACATATACATGTATAGATAAAGAGTGGATGGCAGGCTGGGAGCCCATAGGTAGAGAATGCCAGCCCAAGCTCAGTATAACCAGACTTCAGATTGATCAGCAGGCTCTAGAACAGTCATAAGTATATTATTTTTACTATGAAATGTTTCTTTCTTCGTGAATCAGGGCTGAAATAGGCAAACCAGGCTCATGCCTGTGAGCCTCTAAGCCTATCTCAGGCTTCTTTCACATTCTCTCACCCTTGATGGCTGATGTATTTATCTGTGGGCTGTATCTACGGTTCGTAATATGTTTGAACATTAATGCATGCTCACTTATAAGTAATTCAGTCATCTGTCTGTTTCTTGCAGTGACATTTGATTTCACCTGAGCCGAAAGAAATCGTTAAGAACCATCAAACTCTTTAACTTTGAGTCAATTGTGGGAGTCCTATGTTTTTGAATGAAGAGAGTTTTCTCTGTGGAACAAACTGTTTTAGATGGTATTATGCTTTGATGGCACCACAAATGCATAGAACGACCTCAACCTCTTCGGTTGTAATGGGAAATTATCTTGACATCTTGTCTGTGTCTTTTGCTTTGCAGTTTGCACGTCTGTATCCATTGGACCAGAAAGACATGCCGCCTGCCCCACGTTCCATTGATTTTGGAGTTCCTATTCCTTCCAGAGTTGAGGTTGAAACATCTGCAAGTGATTATACACCTCCTCGGTATCTCACTCTTCTCTTTACAGATCTAGGTGTTTTAACACCCTCTGTTGTCAGTGATGAGCTTATTCAGCTATACTTGTAGCCATGGTTGGAATCAACTTATGCAGCTTACCGAGCTTGCAGCTTTGGTGAGCCTTTTTAACCAATGATGCCTTTATGATCTATGAAGTTGAGTTGCTAGATGTTCGTTTTCCCTAGAATGGACGCAGAGCGACGAAACATGTTGACAAAGGAGGCAGTTTGGTTCCCTAATTTCTGCCCCATGGCATGCCAAGTGAGCAAATTTGGGGCCTTAATACAATTGTATGGCTCAAATGTATTTGCCTCATCGCCCATGTATTGAAAACACAAAAACCAACCAACCAACCAACCAAAGTACTAGCTTTGCACTTGTTCAACCCAATTTTTATCTCATATAGCAGGGTAAGATAAAATAATCATCAAAATACTAATTTTTAGTTTTTTTTTTTTTTTTTTTTCTGGTGGTAAGGTGGATGGTTTTATCTCTTGGATAACAGCTGACTTCACACATTAATTTAACTAAGTCTTCTTGGTGAAGGTTGATTTTCTTGATTGCTGTGTTTGTGTTGACTCTCCTTGTAAGCCCAAGGAATGCCCAAGAAGTGGAATGGTTCTTGAGAGTAATGTGATTATGGTACTCTAATACTATATAATCTAAAGAAAAATTAGGAGTATATTATCAGTAGGATTGTAGGTGCAACGGAGCTGATTTTTCCCCCCTGGTATCAGATTTTTACCCTCTCGCATTATTGCATAACTAAATGCGGAACCCCTTGTATCTTGAATTTTCAACCATTTTTTGAGTTATTTTTTATTGGATGGTTAATTATTGAATTCCAAGTTAGGCCAAAATCTGACCAGCGGGTGGAGCAGGGGATCACTTGCCTGTACGGGAAATTTGGTGCAAGGAGGCTTATCTGCTATTGGTCTACAGTAACGTTTCAGAACCCAAATAAGAGTTCTTTGCCACTCTTGCATATTAATTAGTTAATATATTATGATATGTGTAGTTATTTTATGGTATTTATTTATATTTAAAATAAATTAATATAATCTAAAATTTACAAATAGATTAGAAAGTGTTTATGATTATTGTGATAGTCTATTATAACTTCTTTATGTTTAGTGGTATCAAATGGTTATTATTTATGATTCATAATTTATTCTCAAAAATGATTTGTCATAAATAATTAATAAATATAAATATAAACTATATGGTGGTTTCTCATGTCCTTATGATAGAATGGGTCATGTTTTGGTTTTCTTTAATTCGAATATGTTGTAATGGTTTGTGTGGGATCTGGATCCCGGCATGTTGAGGTTTCAACATGAGGAAGTCAAGTCGTTACCCGATGAGCGACAGCTGGTAGCTCCATGATCTAGTGGTCATTAAATAGTAAACTAACTATAATAAACCGCAACACACCGAGGTAAAGGCAATATTCAAAATTCCACGCATCCGACCTCCCTACTCCATCCCATTTCTACAAAAAACGGGAGAGAGAGACCTAAACTGATCGGCGACCTCCCTCCCTCAACGTTTGACTAATCAGTGCAACATCCAAAGCTCGGAATCTCACTAAAGCAGTGTAGAACCCTCCTTCGACAAATCCATTTTCTCTCATTCCTTCAACCCTAATCTAGATTCCACCCCTCTTATCAGATTTGTTGCGTTAATGTCTCATATGGTGAATTACCTGTGCCATTATAACAGGTGTAACTTTTTTTTGCTATGCTTTGAGAGCAATCGATCACCAAAAGATCCCAGCACCCAAAAGACCATAAAAAACACTATATTGTCATTGGAGACTTTGAAGACTTGGAGGTTATTATCACAAATCCTAGGAGAAAACTCACCTAAAGTGAACATTCAGAAATTATAGGTACCAGAAATTCATTCAAAGTGGGTAGATGAATAGAAAGATAGTGCTTTGAGCCAACGTTGCCCAAAAAATATGCATGTTGGAAGCTCAACGTCTTCTCTCCATTTCCTAGCTTTTAAAAATATGCATGTTGGAAGCTCAACGTTTCTCTCCATTTCCTAGCTTTTCAAGGAAGGTAGTAAGGGGTTTAGTGGCTTTACATAGGGGGAAAGATTTGTAATGCTGTTTGAATCAGACGAATGAATTCTAGAACCAATTAAATATACTGCATCAACATGGAATCCATTTTCTTCTAAGAGTGCAATGGGTGCAAATGTTTTATACCAACACCAAGAATCGAATCCACCCCAATAAACAAGCACAAAATGCCTTGTTTCTAGATCATCAAGATTCGGATCCTATGAAGTGGAAATTGATAAAATCAACCATGGCAAATATCCGTCGATAAATTTTCTGGAATGCAAAACTGCCCATAAATCTCCAAGTATTGGATCCGAATCGTCTCCTCTTTGTACTTCAGGGAGGAGGGAGATGTCTCCGTCAGATGGTCGACACGTGGCTCTTGGAAAAATCCGAGCCCCACGTCCGATCCAACACCCCTTATCGGCTTGGGTTGTCAGTTGGGTGTCCGTTCGGACGTGGGATTCGGATTTTCTCTAGAATCACGTGTCGGCTATCCGACGGGGCGTCTCCCTCCTCCCTGAAATACAGGGAGGAGACCATTTGAATCCCCAAGTATTGCCCCGTTGACCATACATAAAGAATTAATCAGAATCCAAATATGATATTGCCAGTTTTTTTTAATAAATTAGAAGAAAGATATGATTAACAAATCTAGAAGAGAGTATGAGACCCAAGACCAACACAAATGATGGTGTCGATGTTGCACTAGATGGGAGAGAATTTAGACATGTACAATAGGAAAGAAGGCTTCCAAAACCTTGTCGTGGGTAATCTAAAGCCCAGCGAGCAATATTATGAGCAAGCTTATTCTTAGCTCTAGGGACAAACAAGAACATGCAAGAAACAAAACGAAGTAGAAGTTTTCTAATGTCGAGACAATAGCAGAAACCTCCTTTGGTGGCAGACTCGAAACAGAATGAATTAAGGTACAAAATAAGTGTCTGAGATTTAGAGTGAACGGGGATGAATTCAATTCCTGAATGAAGAGCCACCAACAAATCTAAGCGGATTGCTGTAGCCTCACCAATCAAAACTGAAGATGGCCACGTAAACTTGATCAGTTGATACCCAACGCAGTGAACTTTGTGGCAGAAGAAGCACACAACCAACGGCTTTTCGTTTCGACTGAGAAGAAGCAGCAGTCTGTAAAACGAAGAAAATTCTGCAATCCCATCCTGATGTGGAGGAGCTGGAGGGCTATATGTAACAGAAGGGGCAGGGTTGCAGAGGACCAATGTAAGCAAGAGCTTTCTCTGAAATCTGGGGCAGCTGTTAAATCTAATTGAGAGTAGGAGGAGGTGTAGGGCTAAAAACAGTGGCATTCCGACATTTCCATATCTCCGGGCAATAACCCCTTAGGGTAAAGAAAAAAGAAGATCTTTTGACTTATAAAAATCATAGGGTTTTCATCCTAATCTTATTCATCTATACAGGAATCTAGAATACAACGGAGATACAAAAGAATTCATAATTGTAAGGACATGTTGTGCGTTGGAGATTGATTTCTACTATATAACTAGAAGCTCTAATCTCTGGTCTTCCACAGTCCCACACTAAATAAGATTGTCTATCTCTATCATATTTCAAATCAAATCAAACCGGTCAAACTAAATAAAATTTTCTTATTTGCCCAAAACCGAATAAAAAAAATTTAAGAAAAAATTGGAAAAAAAAATCAGAAAAGTATATTGCAAACAAATCTATACAATACCCTTGATAATGTATTGGTAATTCAAATTCTATAATCAAATGACACATATTCAACTATAATCCTAATTTGAAATTGGAGTATTATGAAGTCGTTTTTAATTTTGGGTAAGAGAGCTTCATGAGGACTACATTTTTTTTTTTTGTGAAAATATATTTTTTCCTTAGGGCGTTAAGAATTCATGCCCGGCACAAAACACTATCTCTGCATGCACTCATGTTTGTCATTGACGCTAGACCTGTGCTAGAGAGTTAGCAAAACTGTTTAGCTCTCTTGGAATGAGAAAAAAACTGCTTACATCGAAATAAGAAGTCAAATGACTAATGTCAGCTAAAATTTATATGATAGGAAAGAGAGCAAGAGAGCAATATTAGCTTGGCCGTTGATGTATCCAACCACTTTGGAGTTATCCAATTCAACCGTGATCCTCAAAAAGCATTCAGAGATGGATTCAAGTAGGGCAGAGCGTATTGCCGAGGCATCCCGCATAGAGGAGAATCGAACAATGCTAGAATAGACAATGCAAAAAGAGGAACACCCCTATGATCTTGTTCGACAAAACCCTAAACCTCCTCCTCTCTTGTTCGTGACTAAAGTAGTATCACAATTCAATTTTAAAATACCAAAAGAGAGCATGATCCAAGGGATAAAAAGATTCTCTTCTAAAGTCACTGATGGCTAGAGAAACAACTTCGGCACAAGAGACAATCCAAATCCAAAGGATCGGCCATCGGTGATCCTGATCTAGATCAAGATTGGCCTAAGATCCGTCTCAAAATTCTGGGGTTTGGCTTAACTCGCTCCCAAAATTACCATTGCAATTGTGACGACACGATACATGTACCATACAAGATTCTGATTGGTCAGTCTAATCTTTAAAATCAATTGGTATCGGATTTTACCCAAAAAAATAAAATAAAATAAAACTAAAAAGAAAAGAAAAGGTAATCGATATCAAATTGATGTTGGCTGTTGAACTTTTAGTATATAATTTTGTAATCACTATCGGCAATCTGTGCATTGGAATAAATCTGATACCAAGCACTAAAATCTTGCTTACAAATGAATAGCTAGTTTAGGCTGTGTTTGGTATCATTTTTGTTTTTTATTTTTGTCTATTTATTAAAAAATATTTTTGAAAATCATTTTTGATAAAAAAATAAAATGTTGTTTGGTAACTGTAATAAAAAATAGATTGTATAATGAGAAATAGATTTGGTATACCAATGTTTAAAAATAATTTTTATAACTGTTAAAGGAAGAAGAGATACAGGAAGAACAATCTTCTCTTTGATTGCAAACCCCGAGGTGCCACTGTATGAATCACCTGTAGTTTTCTCATAATATCTGCTTAAGCCACAAGAATGAGAAAACTCCTCCAAGAATTTGAGGATTTTTTTAAGTTGGGAAGCTCCCAAGAAGCAGATACAGAGAGGTGTTTGGCCCAAACCATGGTTCAAAAACCGTGAACCTGGTGCAAGACCTTGAAGCTCCTTCATGGTGTATTGTTCAACGAATTCCCTTGTTCAACGAATTCCCTTACTTCATAGTTGGAACTGCTAACATGACTTCCATTGCAAATCTCCCCTTCCCTAGATTCTTCTTGCAATGGTTGTAGTTCCTCCTCATCAGGGGGAAGAATCCCATTTACTTTTTGAGATCCAATTTTCAACGAAACTTTCCTCCTTGTTCTTGTATGTTCATAGTTGTAGAGGCATTCACTGGTTTCCATGAAGTGGAACTCTCACCTCCTTTTCCCACCCCTGCAACCTGCAATTCCCACATTCCTTCCCCTGCCTCATGCTGCAAAGCAATACCCAAATCCATAATTGACGAAAATAGTCCATCATTCACAGTTTTCCATGGTTTTCTTCAGATCTGAAACAAACCTAGACCAAATGATGCATAGAAGGATAAGCCTCTCTGTTATAGAGATTTTGCGACTACGAAGAATGGTGAAGAATCTGAAATCTGGATCATTCAAATGCTAGACATAATGAAAGAATAACCAAAATGAAGAGTCTCTACTCCAAGGATAACCAAGATGGGTACTTTTGAATTGGGATTTCACGAGGGATCTAATTGGTCCGAACAAGGTACTCAATGTGAGGTGCCTTCACCCCAACAAATGGTCTCTGCTCTTAGAGAGACGAAACCCCTAAAATCATAGTGCGTGTAGAAGGGCGAGAGAGAGAGAGAGAGAGAGAAATCCAATAATAAGATTTTCATTTATCTTTCTCATTCCCACATATTCCTCTTGTATTCTTCGAATGTCTTCCTCTAAATTTGGCCACTTCTCATTCTCTCCCATTGGCACTGCAACGGATCAGTAATTGCCATCGCTGGAGATAGCACTCTCAAGCCCTAACGCAAGAAAGAAGGAAGACGATTTGGACTTTTTTTTTTGTCAGAATGATGCTTTTATAAAAAAAAGTAAAAATTACATTTTAACCTTTGATTTTGTACATGTGCTTTAAGTGACTTGTGCAAAAATCAACCGAAATAACTTATGGCCAAAAATCAAAAAGAGGTTGAGATCTCTTTTTGATTTTGGGCTTATTTTATTTTTTCTTTTTATAAATAGCAACAAAAAATAATATCAAACACCTACAAAAACAAAAACACATCAGAAAAATAAAAAATAAAAATGATACCAAACACAGCTTAAAATGATACTGGATAAGAGCACGATTATAGGTATTCTGATTGGAACGGATCAACCGATCAGTATCGGTATCGGCAGTGATTGATATCGAATGAATGACTTAATCAAAATAGGTAGATACCTGACTGATATCGGCTGACAATTATTGATACTTGACCGAGACCAAAAAGGTATGCCAAATCTGCTTAAATGGCCTATCCAAAACAAATATCGTTGCCGTAAACTAAAACCAAGGGTGATAGTATGGTTCAAGTTATCGGTACGTGCGAATCCAGCTGATTTATATTGGCTTACCTGGAGGATCCTTGATTTCAGCCTTTTTTTTAAAATAATATCTTAATGAAAACCGGATACGTGTCAGTTTCTGTTGGCTTTGCACACACATGACCGATACCGATCCGAAACCTGAATTTAAAACCATGGGAAAGAGAGGATAAATACCAGCGGGAGAGTTGCTAGGTGAGAACTGTAAGAGGATCTTAGCGAAAGTTGTCTAAAATCGTCGGAACCGACGACGAGTGAATGCTCGAGAGAGAGAGAGAATGCTCAACTTTCGGGCAATGGGAACAACTGTTATGAATCTAATTGCGTCTCAGTCCGAAAATCAAAAAGATTTCAGAAAAAAGAAGAAGAAGAAGACAGCCGAACCAAGAAGATATATTACAGGATTTTTCAGGAAGCTATAGGAACAAAAAGTAGCAAAAATATCTGGACTTGCTTTTTGTGTACTCTCTAGCACGACAACATGTTGGGTTTATGATCTGCATACCTCGTGGTTAGCTACGAAAATAATCGAGAAAATCTCTTCCTGGGTTTTCTTTCGTGTTTCATTTGTTCAATAAAAAGGGCTTAATTCCCTTATTTAATATACTTTGTTTTCATCCCTCTCTTTGATTTATTTTTTATTTTGTTTTCCGGATTTTTATCGTTTCTTCTCGGTTTGTCAAAAGTATTCTGATTTTAATTTTAAAACCCTTTCGAGGTCTCCAGACACTCTCTCTCTGTAGTCTTTTATGATTCTCTTACACTTTGTTTCTATGCTTTGTTTTTGTTTGACTTGGTTGATTCGGGGGGTATGTATATGTTTTGTAGAAGCAGGAAAACTGACACTTATACTTAACCAATTGGAATTTAACTTAATTTAATTTGTGGGGAGGTGTGTTTGTGTTGATATTGCGAGTGGAGAGAGAAAATTTTTATTGACGGATGTCCTATCCGGTTTTGTGTGATTTTAAAGAGGCCTAGGGTTTCCTTTCCACTTTACTTTTCTTTCTCGACGAGCGTTTTGATTTGGGAGCTGCGGATCGTGTTCTTCTCACTGGGGTCTTTGATTTTCTCCTCTGGGTCATTGCCTTTTCGTGGTTCTCTCCTAGATAGCCGTTTTCTCCAACTCTCCTTGCCTGATGCGATTATTCTTGGAGGTTCTTTCATCACTCACAAGGTTTGCTGATTTCTCCTGGTTTCTTGATCTGGGTAGGTTGTTTTCATCAACTCGGAGGTCTTCTCAGTTCTAATTCGAAGTTTTCAACTTACTTAGGCGCTGAGGCGTTTTGTTCAGGTGGGCTTTTGATGTTCATCCTAATTATGATCGTCGGGGATCCTTAAAATTTTCCCCTTGAGGATTGTCGTGGCAAGTGTGTTTGAGGGATAATGGCTTTGTTGCAGATTTGTCGTTTTTAGCTAGCCCTTTTGGTGAGATTTTGGTTGCTTTCTCGGAACGGCTTTTAATGTTCTCAGAGGAATTATTGGTGCCCTAATTTTGTTCTATGGCTTCAGCAATTGGGAGGGGTGGCCCTGATATTGTGTTTTCTTCAATGGTACCGTTACGCTTCTGGTTTTAAGGCTTCCAAGCGTGGCAGCAAGTCTAACTGATTATATTACCGAAGAATATTTCTTCCCCTACTCTGCTTAATTTCGGTCTCTCGGGGCTGCCATGTATAAATGATGTTTCATGCTCAAGGTGTTTCGAAACATACGTGTAGTCTCCTTGCAGTTTTCTGTGGAAAGATCCCCGATTTAAAGCAAAAGCAGGACAACTCAGAGGATCACCCAAAATACCCATTTCCAGAGCTTGTTTCTTCCGGACGTTTAGAGGTGGAATATGTAGTACCGTATTCTCAGCATTTGCTGATGCAATTTTTTTTCATCTGAGCTCTACAAGTCAAGTTACAATAAGCACACACTCTTTGTTTGTTGATGCAGGTTCAAACACTGACAAATCCGACAACTGATGAGTTCCGGCGAGTTCTTGATTCATTAGAGCCAAGTTTTGTCTACTTGCAAGGAGAGCAGCTTTCAAATGAGGAGGAAATAGGCTCTCTGGTGTGGGGTGGCGTGAGCTTGTCAAGTCCTGAAGCAATATGTGCGTTGTTTGGTCCGACATTACCTTCTACCGTAAGTGATTTATATTCGTGGCAGTTACGTGTGCGCTTTGTGATGGTGGGCTTATTTTTTCTCAATGGTTTGCAATTTCATTTGCTGCTTTTGAATCTTTCTGTGTTAGGGTGAGCTAACGATTTAAAGACATCTGAGACCATGAGGGTCTATACTGTTTTTCTTGTAAATGCTACTATTGTTCTGAAATAATGCATATGAACTAATTGTAAAAAGGAAGAGAACTTTTCTTTCTGTGTTAGGATGAGTTAACGACTAAAAGACATCTGAGACCTTGAAGGTCTATACTTACTCTTTTTTTTTTTTTTGTAAATGTTACTTTTCTGAAATAATGTATATAAACTAACTGAAAAGAAAGAAGAATATGATAAAAATTTAAGTTTTGGTGGATTTACTGTTTGTCAACCTGCAAATTCCACTGTTGGGGGGGGGGGGGTTCTTTTTCCCATGGCACCCCTTATGCTCTGAAGATTGCTAATTATACCTTTGCCTTGTACCTTTAGCTTTACAGGGTCTTGCCTCCTATTGGATGTTATGGATCAATAATAGTGGGAGGGAGGAAGATAGAAGAAAGCTAAGGAGAATTAAGAGGTTATAGAATTGGAGACAGTTCTGACACTTGGAAATCTCAAGGGAACGCCAAAATGGGGGAAGATTATCTATCAAAAAGAGTGGGAGGGGGGAAGGGGAAGGGGGAGCAAAAATTGGTTAGTTTTATTGTGCTTCGTTATGGATATTAAAATGGATTGGGAAAGGTGGAATGAAGGATAATGTTGTTTCTAAACTTCTAGCAGAAATAAATGTGACAAAGAATAGAATCAAAAGGATCACACGATATAGGAAAGAACCAAAAAACTGCGAACAATCAATAAGTTAAGCAAACAAATCAGTTATGTCTGAAACTGTATTTGATGGACCCGTTCCTCCGTTAGAACAAGTCTGCAAAGTTTGATAAGACTCAGACAACGATATAGCAGTATTCTGATAAATCTTACTGTTACTAGGAAAGAATAAAAGCAAGTATAGAATTGCTGCAAATTGACTATCAGCATCAGAAATCAAATCAGAAGTTTTGGAAACTAGCTGAATGCAGAATAACAGATCAGGTCAGGCCTCAAAGCAGTAACAGATTCTGAAAATTTATAGCAAGACAGATCTGAAAATCGATTAGGAGATAATTTCAAAAAAAACTTTAGAAAGAACTAAACCAGAGAGTAATTCAGTCAAACTGAAGATAACTAGCAGAATATATCCAACAAGCAAAACAGATCTGGAAAACTTGACAGAACAGTATAGCCGCACGGTAATAAGTTGAGTTGATCTGACCTGATTCTCTATAGCAAGATGCGTAGAATGATAAATAGAAAGGATGACAGGCTAGGAATCCCACCTAAGCCTCTCCCAGAATCTGCCGAGTAACACCTGTGAGTCCACAGAGATTGGTCTGGATTTACTGAACCAAATTCAGAAAACTGAATGCTTATTTTTTCAAATCATGGGCATTGCCTGTAGGCCATTATACTTATTTATGGCTTTGTCCTTATTCTTTTAATTCAACCAGAATTGATTATAATATTGTAAAACCAAATCTGATCAAATATAAACTGATTCTAAATCTTCAATTGACCATTCAAGGAAGAGAGAGAGAAACTTTTTAGAAATATGAAAATAATAAAAAGTAACAAAACAAACAGAACTGGACTTAACAACCTAATCCAGTCTGACTAATGATAATTATAAGAATTAAAAAAAGGAAAATAAATCTTCTTAAAAGACCCACGTTGGTACCGATGAATAGACAAGCTGATAAGATAATATTCCTTCTGTAATCTGGATTCTTATCTCACAAGCAGAAGCACTTAATGAATAGTAACTGCAGGCTGTCATGATAGCAGATCTGTCTGTCAATTGGATGACAGGGCCTGCGGTCATGGCTGTGATGGGTTTGGGACTTCTTTCTTCTATGATTTGTCTGCAGGAACTTAGTTTCTGCATCAAAGGAAAGCATATAGAGAAAAAGAAGATGAAGTTTGGAATGTTATAAAATCAGAGACAATGCTGACCCTTTGCAATCTCAAGGAAGCAAAGAAATAGGAAAAGGAATGTCAGCTTGTTATTTAGTTCATGATAGAGTGTTTTCTATCCCGACATGTTGTTAGTTGTTAATATAGCCTTCTCTATGTATCTGTTTTTCCACCTTCAGTCCTCTTGGATGCCTAGATCTCCCCCCCCCTGCCGGTGGTAATGGTGGTCCCATGTGACATCTGTGTTGTGGGCTGATGCCAAATTTCAATTTTGATGTGAAGCTGTGAATATGTTGAAACTCAAATTCAGTAGAATCATAATGCTTTTTAATCCAGACAATGCTTAAGTTAGGAAATGATAGTTCAAAAAAAGAAAGGGAGGGATGGAGGGGAATATACTACGCACATTTATAGTGGTTACAAGGGTTCCAATTGGTTTCTGTTCCATCATTCCCCAGTTTTTGGTACGTGGTTTCATAGTTCTGGCATCTAATTTGTTTCCTCACCAAATTTTGGTTTAGGTTTATTTGGAGGTCCCGAATGGAGAAAAATTGGCAGAGGCACTTCACTCTAAGGTAATCTGAACTCAAGGAGTCTTGAAAAAAGCATGTTTCTTGTATTTTGGTGAGAAAGTTTGGGTCATTGTGGTTTAGGTTGAATAACAAATTGTATTGGTGAACTGAAAACATTGATTGTAATTGTTTTGCATGCTCTGCATTTTTCTGCTATCCATCATTGAAGCAGCATCTTTCTGCTTGCAGGGTGTTCCATATGTGATATATTGGAAGAATGCATTTTCTTGTTATGCAGCCTGCCATTTTCACCAAGCTTTGATTTCAGTGGTGCAGAGGTATTAAATGTATAACCGCATGGGAAAGTCTGGCATGATGGGGATTCTGCTGCATCATGGATGGTTGGGTTGCCTCTCCGCTTCTTGGATGGTTTATAGCCTAAGATTGTACTACTGCCTAAGATTGTACTACTGAATGATCCTTAAGCAGTGATAGTGTAGGATTGGACATCTGGATGATCCTTACAATCTGTTTTTGTCTCTTTTTTGGGTGATTAATCTGAAAGGTTTCACCTGTTGAGATGTAAGGGTCATCTATTCTATGTATTTACAGGACTGGATGAGTGTGATTGGGAAATACATGTTGAGTTCTATCATAGAGGAGGGCGACAACATCCATGCTTGGGGTTCAGCATGCCTTTTTTTTCCTTACTATTTATGTTGGAAAGAAAACTTAGTGATCATGCTTTTGAATTTTTTTTGTTTTTGTTTTTGGGTGGCAGTTCCTGTAGTCATACATGGGATGCATTCCAGCTTGCAAATGCGTCCTTTAGGCTCTATTGTGTGCGAAACAACCATGTCTTGCCAGCTAACAGCCATAAGGTTAATGGTAAGCTGGGTCCTCGCCTACTTGGGGACCCTCCTCAAATCAATATTCCTCCTCCGGAAAAGGATGCAGTGGAAGAGGAGGAAGGTTCGACTGATTCCCTCCCTGCTATAAAAATATATGATGATGATGTGAGCATGAGGTTTCTTGTCTGTGGATTGCCATGCACATTGGTAAGTTGGTATAATTTCTTAATTCTACTCCAGATTTGCTTTTTGTCAACAAATCTTTTATTTTTCGGTGGTATTTAATACTTGCAGATTCCTTTATTTGCAGGATGCTTTCTTATTAGGATCTTTGGAAGATGGCCTCAATGCTTTGTTGAGCATTGAAGTAAGTACAATTCTAGACCCCCCCCCTTTTCCGATTCCTGTAGTAGTAGTCATTTCTTCTGGCTTTAACGTATGCCCATTCCCATCTTAATTCTTGAGAACATTGTTGTTATGTATACTACATGACCATGCTTGTCTTCTCTAAGCTCTGGTTGAAATTCAATAAGCACTCAGGAAGAGGAACTAAGCACTTTACTAAACTTCAACGTGGTCCTATTCTCTCTTCGTGCTCTTGTGAGTGGAGTTGAGAGTTTCGGATGCTATGATTTCTTGTATGAATATTAATGTGTTCTATTCTTTGTTCTGGTCACTATTATCATTCCCATGATCAGGGTTGCCACATCTGGATGTAGTGTATCCAAAATGACTTGGATGAAGATATGGAAAAGTTGTGGTCGGATTTTTTGGGCCAATAGATGTGATTCCTACATCCTCTAGGATCACTGACTAATTTATTTTCGTTTTGATGTTACTTTTGGTATTATCTGCTATTTTGCTTTATTTTTTAAATTTTACAGAAGAAGAAAAGTTCTTATTGTCTCGTTTTCTTCAATGGTGTTGTTTCAGATACGGGGGAGTAAACTTCATAATCGGGTTAGGTATGTTGTTTCTTCACAGCAATTGCCCTTTCTGTTGAGGGAGGAGCAACATTTCATTTGCATTGTGCAATGTATTGCAAGTGGGTCTTTAAATTGTCTTAGTTGTGTGAGTAATTTATCACAGGATGTATGCACTAAAGTATCATTCAGAGAATCTATGCATGGTGCATTATTTGCAGTATTACCTTGATGTTTGAAAGGAGGGGGCAATGAAGAGATACTTACTGTTCTTAAGATAATAGGAGAATAAAATGTCCTAAACTGTGGTCTCCTCGAGAAAAGTTGTGTTCTTTGCATGAGTGATAAGGTTTACCACTTTTAGCATGTGAATTTTGTGGTGTTTTCTATTAAAGCTGTCTTAGGTTGGTGCTGCGTTGGTGTTTTTTTTTTCCCTTGATGCATTTTTTTTTTCCTTGATGCAGAATTTGCTGGCATTTCTCTTCAAAACTGATCTTAGTTTTTGTACTGCAAGTTGTATTTCCTTGACGCATTGCTTAATAAATACCCTTTGGGCTGGTTTGTCCTTGGGGTTGTTTTTCTTAGCTGTTTGTCCTCTGCAGTAGCCCTTCTGTGTTAATGATGAAACTTTATGGAAGCTTTTCCTTGGTAGCAACCTGATGGATTTTTTTTTGGGGTGGGTGGAGCATGAAGAGCAAAGCTGCAGGAGTATTGAACAGTGTTGTACACAACAGATATGATACATGTATCCGGTTATGAGTTTTGGTTGTGTATCTAGTCTGGGCATGAGTTTTGGGTGCAGTGAATGTCTGGAAAGGACACAGGACATGGTTACTTTAGGTCACGTGGGGACAGTTTTTTACATGAGTCGTTCACGACCCCCCAAAAAAAAATCTGATTTAAGTGATCAGACATGGTGACCCAAAAAAGAAAAGAAATGAAAAGAAAATTGTAATCTGAAAAGCTAGATTTTACTAGCATATAACATGGTTCTATTCATGGATTTAGCTAAAAAAAGGTAACATTTAGCAACAAAAGAATGCCTTTATGAGCTTGAAATTAAGAGAATAAAATGATGTGCAAATGTGCAATGAATAAGGTCAAGGGCATGGATGTAAGTGGGCAGGCATTGCACACATGCAACTGGGCTTTTAATGTGGTATCTGTCAAATTCAGAAAAAAAAAAAGAGAGAAGAAATTGTAGGGATTTGGTGGATCTTATGGATGGCCAATGTTCCACCCAAAAACCACCCCTTCCCAATGTTGTGTTGTTTTGATGTTAGTACCTTGGGTAAATTGAATGATCCAAGTACACTTGATTACCATGGAGTTTGCTCATTGGGTGATCACTAATACTTTCCCCCTTTTTTTTTGTTGATAACCAATGATCTCTCTTAATGCTATCAGCTACTATCAGGGACATCACTACAGGTTTTAGATTTTTGGTTTGGGACATCCCTAAGGGTTTTACATTTCATGAATAATGGCATGATTGTAGTGTTTTTTGGAGCCTCCTTTCCATGCGGTACCATTTGAACTTATTTTTTTTCCATGGAGAGTTTGGGGTTCTCTGTGCTGCTGGAGCTTTCTAGATCTAGGGGTTATTCGCAGTCTCACAGGTATGCTAAGGTCCTTAGTGGAACTTTGTTGCAAAAGGCATTCCTCATCAGAGTGTCTATTATGAACATCTTCTTCCAATGGATGCTTTGACTGGTCAATTTTTGAGTGGTTGAGCTTGTCAAGTAAGGGGTGCAAGGGTTATTTAGGAATCATATGTTTGGTTGATTATTTTCTCTATTTGATTTGTTTTCTTATGTTTAACTCCCTTTGATTTTATTTGTCTCCCTTGCAATTTTCTCCATTTGATTTGTTTTCTTATGAATTTTTATGGTGCAAGGTAGGGTTACATCTCAATTTATGTCAAACCTTGCTAGGAAAGGACCTTTCAATCAGCCCAATTAAAATTTAACCCCTTAACAACAAGTAAGAATGACTGAATTTGATAAATAATTATGCAACTTCAAATCTATCCACTGGAATGTTTAGAAACTTGAAAACAGTGATCCTTAGGGTATGAGAAGTCATATTCCAGAAGATGAGCTTGATCCTACGGCCAGGATCGAAACCAATCTTGCCCGTAGGTCTCGAATTTGTATTTTGGCAAAATCAGAATTAGTGATCAAGAGGAAAATCGACTTATCTTAGAATCCAGCCATTGAACACACTCGAAATTGATAAGGGATCTTCTTAGCTTCGATTATGAACACTTGTAGGAATTTAGAGTCGATCAAAGCAGATTTGACACTGCTACAGAAGCCACAAGCCTGCTGTACGTGGTACGCCCAAGCTGGAAGAGTTTTTTAAATAAACTGAAGTAGCTTTGTTTTAGGACAGTGAGAATTTAGGAGTATTTAGCTAGAAACCCGTGTCGCCCAAACAGAATTGAATAATAGAGTGCAAGAAAACAATTGTTAGAATCACACGAGACAAAGTAGTTTGGTTGGAGCTAAACTCTTTTCTTTTTTCTGGTCTAAATCTGCCTAGGTGTCGCCAGCCCCCCTTTTTATTTATAGCTTGAAGAGCTACAACTAAAATAGGAAACTACAACTGAAATTAGGAAAGCTAAAACCTCCTTTATAATAGGAAGTTTCTTAAAACATAAAAATAGGAAACTTAAATTTAGGCAAGTCTTAGACTCCTAGTAACTAAGACTTCTAAACTAACTAGGAAACTAACAATATAATGAATTCAAAGAGTCCTATTTTGTCAACTACTAATACTGTTGTTGACTAAAAGAGCTGGCGGTAGGATAGTATATCGACCATTAGGAACGCTGTTCACGTGTGTACTGTTCACATGAACAGTACCCATGGCTTGCTGCCCTTGCTCTTCCTTCTTGTGTAAACCTTGATCTGCATCATTTTATATAATTCTATTCATTGAGAGTGTTGTAGTAAAAGGGCTAGTGTTCTTCTGACCTCAAGGGTACGAATGCATAGATTTTCTCTTGGCTGATAATTGCAACAATTAGAAGACATGTATAGCTTAGGCCTTGCTTCAAGTTTGGCATCGAACAGAGCTGATTGGCGGACAAGAATCCATGTAGCCGACTCCATTTAGTAGGGATAAGGCTTTGTTGTTGTTGTTGTTGTTGTTGTAGAAGACCACTGGTGGATGGATACCGATATGCTTGAGTTTTAACAGCAAAAGTCTCAGTTATTGTTGATGAAGTTTTTGTTTTTACTCCAAGTAAATGAAGAAATTTACTCTCATAGATTACATCATTTTGTTTTCCAGTGCTCCACCACCCCCTCTTCAGGCTGGGACATTTTCTCGTGGTGTTGTGACTATGCGATGTGATTTTTCTACCTGTAGTTCTGCTCACATATCGCTCTTAGTCTCTGGTAGCGCACAGACTTGTTTTGATGACCAGGTAATGAAATTTGCATGTGGATATCAATTGAAAGATTTAGTTTAAACATGGATCATCATTGCTGTACTGAGTTCTACCTTTATTGGGGTTCACTACATGGGGATATTATTTGTTTATTTATTTTTTGTTTGTTAATTTTCAGCTTTTGGAGAATTATATAAAGAATGAGCTTATTGAAAAAAGTCAACTAGTCCATGCATTGCCTAGCTGTGAGGAAAACAAGCCACCTATATCTGCACCTCGGAACTCTGCTTCAATAGCTTGTGGGGCCACTGTATTTGAAGTTTGCATGAAGGTCCCAACATGGGCTTCACAGGTTTGTAATTCCTTCTATGCCTTATTTTTTTATTTTATTGTCGTTTAGATGAGTTCTAATGATTTGAGTAAACTGGAGGGGTGCGTATCAACTGCAGTAATCTAATGTTGGTCGATTTATGTTTTGCTATGGGTTAGCGATTGCCTTGTTGACGAGGCGTTTTTTCAATAAGTCAGTTGCACTCTTGAATTTTTCTGATATGGGCTTCGCAAATTTTTATTCTTCCCATTGGCATTTTTCTATATGGTAATTTTTTTTTTATGGCTGTCGTCTGAATTTGGCTAGTCAATTCACTTGAGTAGCTGGGACCGTATCAGCTGCATTAAAACTAATCTTCATTAATGTATGTTTGGTGGTGGTTCTGGTGGATTGACAATTGCTCCAGTTGACTGGTTGTTCCATATTTTACATAGACATGCTGAAGACCATTATGTTAACCTCTAGGGGCTTTATCTCTTCGGTGGCTGGAAAATTGTAAATCTCAACCCCCCAATCCAATAACAGTCACATGCTCCCTTTACATAGTGCTTTGAAAAAACCTAAAAATGCTTATCTTTGTTGCTAGATTCAACTTTAATCAATTCTTTCTTGTGAAGAACTAGCATATGCCTCCCATGACATGTAAACATTGTTTTGTCTTGGTTGACCGGGCTATGCCTACTGGTCACCTAGTTCAGGACTTGTATTTGGATTTTGGAGGCTAAATGCTTATGTGTTGCTAAACATGGTTGACCCCACATTGGAAAGAACTTCTCTGTGTGCATTTGC
Organism: Protea cynaroides; assembly: GCA_028583415.1. Lineage (NCBI taxonomy): Eukaryota > Viridiplantae > Streptophyta > Magnoliopsida > Proteales > Proteaceae > Protea > Protea cynaroides. Next base: position 106,617,117 of record CM053276.1, read on the forward strand.
AGTCCATATTTTACCTTTGGCTCAGTAAAAACATTTGTTTAGTTAAGCCCAAGGGGTTAGCTCAGTTGGTATACATAGTTATTAAAGCGTCAAAGCAACCCAATGCGTTGAAGGCCACCTAATCGCTTAGGCGACCAATCGCCCCCTTAGGCATCACCCAAGCACCCTTAAGCACCACCCTGCTATTTTTTTTTTTTTTATATGTATTCAATATTCATTATCTTTACTTATCTAGCATCCATTATATCTAATATATACCACATCAATAATAAACATTTAAGCCACAAGAAGAATTAACATTCAAGTCATATAATTATCAAACCACAAAGCAATTAACTACAAGTATAAATATATAGATGTAGTCTTTTGACTAGTGAGAATAAAAACTGTACATTGCAAAACCAAATACATTTTTCTTTTAATTTAAAGATCAAACCACAAAGGCATAAAGAGTCAAAAGGAAGTAGAGCATAATAATCAATCATCAAAATTCCAACATTAAAGTATCAATACAGGCTCACAGCAACACATATCCAGTAAAATTTTTTTCCCTTTTCTGTCCAAATGTCTAATACGGTATTACCAAAATAAAAAAAGGGAGAACGCTGTACAGAAAATGTCATATTGCAACCTGGTGGTCATGGAATCGAAACACGGAAACAGCCTCTCTCCATTGTGGGGGTAAGGCTGCATACATTCAGCCCCTCCCCAAACCCTGCAGTGGGACACCCTTTTTTTTTTTTTTTTTTTACAGAGTACAGCAAATGAGGAATATTCGTGATTTCTTAATTCTAAAATCATTTCATTCATAATTTCATATGGTAACACATAAAAAAGAACAGAAAAAAAATGAAGAAAACAGAGTACAGCAAAGGAAGAACAGGGAAAAAAAAAAGGACAAGAGAAGAAGAAGAAGAAGAAGAAGAAGAAGAAGAAGTAACAAAATGTACATATACACCAAAAAAGCACCCAAGTAAGGGGTTAGGCGTCCAAAGTGCCCTAACCCCTTACATAAGGCCACGTTTGGACGCCTAAGCGGCGCTTAGGCGACGCTTTGGTAACCATAAGACCAACATCTCACATTTAAGAGGTCATGAGTTCAACTCTCCTTGGGGTTTACCTCTCCAACAATAAAAAAATAAAGTAAAAGAAAAACATCGTTTAGTTGGTTTTTCACCATTGGACGGCAGCCCCAAGTTAACTTTTAAGTATTCGTAAAAAGTGTGGTAAATAATGATATAAAAGAAGAGTGGTGTCTTAATTTTTTTACGAACTTCAATTTTTCATTGAAAGAGGGAAGTTATTCATCAAATTAGGAACTATCTAACAGGAGTCCCTAGAGAAGAACTGATGTAGTTGAGGTTTTATGGTTCTTTAAGATGGCTTAATTCCAGAGGAATAGGTAGTTCATGTGACTGTCTGTGCTGAAACTGAACTAACTAATTAGGGTTTACTGGATCAATTCATTACTGCCATTTCTTTCTATTTGACACCATGATAGTTGTTTAACTTACAGTCTCTTATCCAATTCACGAGAAACACTTATTAACCCCTTTATGGGAGTTTGATTGGGTTGATAAAACACCATGTAGTTAATATTTTTCCAGACCTTATATTGTTGGACATGTTGGCAGGTCTTGAGGCAACTGGCACCAGAAGTTTCTTACCGTAGCTTGGTGACACTTGGCCTAGCTAGCATTCAGGGGTCATCTGTCGCTTCTTTTGAGAAAGATGATGCTGAGCGCCTCCTCTTCTTCTGTACAAAGCAAGGGAAAGATCTCTATCCGAACAACTCAAACCTTTCTAGTCCTCCAAGATGGTTGAGAGCACCTGAGGCTAGCCAGAAGAGATCTGAACCATCCCGAGGAACTACAGATGTCATCCACAGTGTATTGGTTGCTAAAAATGGAGCTACTTTCACAAAAATGGAAGAAGATGAAAATGAAGAATCCAAATCAATAGATGAGATCAGCATGGCTTTAGTACCTGTTAGACAGAAATTGAAAGTTGCTGCCATGAGGCCCATTCCTCACGCTCGTCACCACAAGATGCTTCCCTTTTTGGGTATTCCTGAGGTAGATGGGAATGATGGAGTTCAGGCAAAACCTAACCTAACAGTCGTTCCCTCCTCAAAGCATAATTTTGCAGGGCCTACCCCTGTCACACATCGGAAATCATTTTCAAGCTCATATCAAGCTCAGCAGATTATTTCCTTAAATCCTTTACCCCTGAAAAAACATGGCTGTGGAAGGTGTCCAATTCAGGCTTGCTCCGAGGTGAGCTGTTCTAGTGATATTTTTTTTTTTTTAGGGTGAATAATCTAGTGCCATTTCATCTTGTAGTTTAAGGTGACTTGGATGTAGATCACACTACAGTGTCCGATGCAGATCTGGGCTGTTGGATGCAGCTTTCTGGGAGACCTAGCATGGTTATGTCCCACTTAATGTGCATTGTTGTAGCATGAATGTTATACTAAAAAACTTAGTGTATTTGCGATAATTAAAAAGGAAAATTTGAAGAGCATGATGCTTTGTTCTTTTTGCTGGTTTCCCCCTTCTGAATTTTGTTGTTGTATTCTATTTAATAATAGACTTTGATTATACACATTGAAATTCATTCAATCATAGCTGTTGAATGAATCAAAAGGCAGTTATTATGTCAGGACTGGAAAGGAAGAATCAAGCTTCCTTGCTAATGTTGTAGAATGTGGCCAATGTGCCTGGTGTACAGTATGGATCTTTATGATCATCTAGTTTGTGCAGTTTACAAATTTGTGTGATTTCATGTATCTTTTCAATTAAAATATGGCATCTATGCATATGTTAGGATAATGTTTATTGGGTTAGATTTTGGCTCCATGATAGCTCCTAGTTTTTTTGGAGGTTTATAATAAATTTTAATTTTTTTTATAACTTGAATTGTTCTCTCCCATGTTCTTAATTGCAGGAGGAGTTTTTGAGGGATGTCATGCAATTTCTAGTCCTTCGTGGTCATACTCGTCTTGTTCCTCAAGGTGGGTTAGCAGAATTCCCAGAGGCTATACTTAATGCAAAGCGTCTTGATCTCTATAACTTATATCGAGAGGTGAGTTATTTCTATATTTGGTTGGTTTTGGGGGCAATATCTTTTTTCTTCAAATGAGATTTGATTTTCTTGAGGTATTGCTTTAACATAAAAATTGTATTATGATGGAGCTGGTATAGGTTGTTTCAAGAGGAGGCTTTCATGTTGGGAATGGCATCAACTGGAAAGGCCAGGTTTTCTCGAAGATGCGCAATCACACTTTGACAAATAGAATGACAGTACGGCACTCACTTTTCCTTGGTTGCATTCATTGTAGTTTTTTTTTCCAGCTGCTAGTGCTATGATATTTCTTTCCACATGATCCTTGCAAAACAAACAATTCGACACTATGTTGTGCTCAGGAACCTATGGCTTAAGATTCAGTAAACTTGCTGAATCATAGTTTCTTTTTTCATAAAATGCTTTCTTGCATTACCTAATAATTGTATCCATCTATTATATTTAATAAGTTTCTCCAATAATACTGCAAATAAAATAGTCTCATATTCCTCTTTAGTGGATTGTTATTTAAAATAAAGATCGAGTGTGATCCTAAATAAATAGACACTATACTAGTGGTTGTGCACATTGATGCGGACCCAGGTCGAGATAAAACCCAATCGGGTCTGCTATGGGCCCACCGAAGCTCATATAAGCTTTAATTGAAGAATCAATGGGAGATCTCTTAATAACTCAGAATTTGATAACTTCAAAAACAAACAGAGCCTTGGGACCACATAGGGATTAAATATAATGGAATAGCCAAACAAAACTTATGACAGAATAGGGATTAAATTTAAAGGTTATGGGATAGGATAGTGGAAGGGCAATTTTGCGAACCTAATTTAATACTTTCCTTTACCCATTCACGATTCTGGATAAGAAAAGGTTTGTCTTCAACCTTGCGTTGAAGTAGAGTGGGAAAAACCAGATTTGTTTGGAACGATAGAACTCAGTCGATAGGGGTCCAATGGAACTGAAACTTCAGATGAAGGTTCAAAATATTCAACACTACCGTTTCCAATTAACAGTTGCCCAAAACAGCAAAGAATGTAAGAGTAATGAAGGATTGAAACAGGGTTGGGCAGAAAGAGAGAGAAAAGGTGAGTTGCAGGTTTTGTACTTCAATGTAAAAGGGTTTTCTGGTTATGGGCTTTGGGGGGTTAGGTCGGTTATGAGAATGAAGGTCTCAGCCAGGATTTGAGGGTGATAGGGAGAAAGAGGAGAGAGATCAAAGGGTTTATGTTAGGGCTGGAACTACTGGCTAGAACAGAGAATCAAAATAGTAACATAACCAGAAGGAAGAATAAGTGATGCAGGCCAAGATCCGTTGGATAGGAAGATTTAATTTAGAAATCTTTGTAAATTTTATTTCTATTGTTTTAATTTTATTTTAGAGTTTTACTTCTATTAGGAAGGTAGTTTCTCTTTTTATTGTTTTTATTTATTTATTTTAGATGTGGGTCCCTTATCCCTTAGATGTGGGTCCCTATTAGTATTTGAGTTGATTTCTAATTAGTAGTTGAGTTTAATTAGAATTCTTATATTAAAGTCATATTTGAGTTCTAATTGTGTTTTTAGAGTTTCAATCCAATTAGGATTGTAAGTTTATTTAAAGACATTATTATTAATGAAATTAATAGTTGATGATTATTGAGAAGAAAGAAAAGAAGAGGCTCTCGGCTCTCTTCCTCCCTACAATATCCCTCTGATCTCTCTCTTTGAGTTCCCTTTCTCCCTTGCTGTTTCGATAGCTTCTTTCTCCTCTCTATATCTTTATCTTTCTTGGTTTTCCCTCCCTATACCATAAGGTATATTCCTATATCTCTTTTGTTTTAATTCTTTATTTTGACTCCCTACAATTATCTCACCATCCCATTAATTATCCTTAAAATCATCCCACGTTATTATTTTGGTTCTCATCCCTTTTCCTCCTTTACCTGATAATAGTGTTTTTAATATTCTCCATTGATATTCTCTTTCATCCCTTTAAGTGAGATTCAGTCTCCATTAATTGGTATCAGAGCCAAGTTGAGTATAGGTTAGGGAAATGGCAAATTTTGAATGTTGGGAGGATATTTTAAAGGTTCGTCTGCGTCAATAACAAGTAACCTTAAACCTTTTTCTTGAAGCCAGTTTTGAGGGTTTACAACAAATAGAAAGCAGAGTGGCTAGGTTGGAGCAATGTATGGGTATTCCACTCATAGCAGAAGAACCTACTGTTGCATCAAAAGAGGATCCAACCACTCCACCTGATATGAAAGCATTAGTATATGAAGCCAATGTCAATGACGAGGCGTTTCTAGTAATTCTTGATGACAAGGCAGAATTCCCTGATGTTCCTATGGTAGATGATTACAATGAAGAGGTCACAAGCGAGGTTGTGATTGTGGTACAGGCTGAGGTTATGGCTCGGGGAAACAAATTGCAACAAACATTCAAGAAGGATGTTTCCGGTGCATTTGATTTTGTTTGCGATGAAGCGATCACAGAATATGTGATCCCATCGTCGTTCTTTGATGAATGGATCCCTTGACTTGCAGGTTACATCCCCACCATTCGTGTATTGCCGGAATTTTGTTACCGTCGACTGTCGCTAGATGTATCTCCCATGAGATTATTTTGTCGTCTCTACAAAATTCGGAATTTTTTTAAGTGGGCGAGAATTGATGCAGGCCAAGATCTGTTGGATAGGAAGATTTTATTTAGAAATCTTTGTAAAATTTTATTTCTATTGCTTTAATTTTATTTTAAAGTTCTACTTCTATTAGGAAGGTAGTTTCTCTTTTTATTGTTTTTATTTATTTATTTTAGATGTGGGTCTAGATGTAGGTGAGTATTAGTATTTGAGTTGATTTCTAATTAGTAGTTGAGTTTAATTAGAATTCTTATATTAAAGTCATATTTGAGTTCTGATTGTGTTTTTAGAGTTTCAATCCAATTAGGATTGTAAGTTTATTTAAAGACATTATTATTAATGAAATTAGTAGTTGATGATTATTGAGAAGAAAGAAAAGAAGAGGCTCTTGGCTCTCTCCCTCCCTACGGTATCCCTCTGATCTCTCTCTTTGAGTTCCCTTTCTCCCTTGCTGTTTCGATAGCTTCTTTCTCCTCTCTATATCTTTCTCTTTCTTGGTTTTCCCTCCCTATACCATAAGGTATATTCATATATCTCTTTTGTTTTAATTCTTTATTTTGACTCCCTATAATTATCCCACCATCCCATTAATTATCCCTAAAATCATCCCACGTTACTATTTTGGTTCTTATCCCTTTTCCTCCTTTACCTGATAATAGTGTTTTCAATATTCTCCATTGATATTCTCTTTCATCCCTTTAAGTGAGATTCAGTCTCCATTAATAAGGGTTTAGAAAAGGAAAGTGGGTCCAAGAAAGGAGGGTCCAAGAAAGAAGGGAAACCAGAGGGTTCGAGAATAGAACACCTACCGACAGAATAGTAGGGGAAGGATGAGCTTCCACAACATTGGGGAAGGGAATTAGCCGAGAGAGAGAGACGGCCCAACTGAGAGAGGAAGAGGAGAGGGAGAGCAGCAATTGCTCAGCTCGTAGGCACCATAGTTGTCAAGGCGATCGAAGGTGTTTGGGGCCATCCGGGCGCCTAGGCGTTGCCTAGGTGACCAAGGCGTTCCCAATGTATTTAAAAAAAAAAAAAAAAAAAAATATATATATATATATATATATATATATATATATATCATTCTACATAAATAATCAACATTTAAGACATAGCTTAATTAATATGAGAAAACCAACAAAGAAACAAATAATTGAGTTAAGTAAACAACACGTATTTATAACTAATATTTGCTTATTTCTAACAAATTTGACTGGAGCGTAACTCCTTTAATATGCTTCGGATTCAAACAATCTTGAATTCGTTGCAAAGCTAGTATAATCAGTTTTCCAACAAAACTAAGATTGCTTGAATCCGAGTTATAATTAAGGAGTTACATTCTGGTCAAACCTTGTTCGGAGTACGCGAATGCTGTTTAAAGTCGTTTGAATGTAAATTATTTTGGGCATCAAAGCAATAGATTATTTTGGTGCGCTCTTGGTTTTTAGTGATGCTTTATTATAAAAAAATTTATGGAATTTTTATATTTGGAAAAAAGCCTAGCATTTGGAAGTTGAAAATCTCCCCTGCACCCAAAAATACGGTTTTTGTTCTTAAACTGGAGGGTTACTTTTTATCCTTCTGGAATTTAAATTTTAAATTATTTTTATTGGATTCAAATAGGGTGTATTTGCTTATTTAGGAATAATATCTTAAGTAAATGAAAGAAACATTTACTTAAATGATATTAGTCATAAATAAGTACTGTCTGATAAATGTTGTTCTTGTCTAGCTTAATAAATCTTGTAAAGCAAATTCAAAGATCAAAGGGGAAAAAAAAACACATATAAGACCCAAGACGACCGCCCAAGTATTCTATGCACCCAAGGCGTCCAAGGCGGTGCCTAGAGAGCCTGGGCGGTCGCCCAGGCAACACTAATAAGGCGCCCAGGCCTTGGAATCATGCTTGGACACCTAGGCGTCCTAGGCGACGCCTTAACTATGACTAGGCACCAAACACACCACTCAAATTTTCATTCTATTCTCCATCATACGTTTCATTGATAAAAATGTCTATAAATAGACTTTACAATCTAATTAATTGCTAAATAAAAATTCTAAATAAAAACATGATAATTAAAAGACTCCTAACTAAAGAAGACTCCTACCTAACTTAAAAACTCCTAGGTAAAGGGTAACTCCATCCCTTTTTTTATGGAAAGAAATAAAACTAAATCAAATTACAATGATTTCCTTAATTAAAATAAACCCTGAAAAAAAATATTCCCAGCCAACGGATCCAGCCTGCATCACACATTCAACCAGTTTATCCTACGGTGGTGCTTGAAACCATATGAACAGCTTAAAAGGAACTGAAGAAACAGAAACCTGTAAATAAGGGATATCCAATTTTTTATTATTATTATTTATAAAACTGGCTAAATATTTCTGTTTCCCTGTTGGTCAAAATATGGCAAACTCGGAAATGTTTTTAGCAAAATCTGTCTAAAATTGGGAAAATATTTTTGCTTACCCGAGGGAAATAGAATCCCCTGGCCAAAAAAAAAAAAATCAAACATTGTTAATTTAGGTGACCAAGGCACTGGCTCACTTCACACAATGAAGACTAAATTACTGTGGACTGCAGGATCATTGCTGTTTGCTCCATAAGAGTGGTCTTATCATTCTTACAATCTACCGTTTTGGCCTTGAAAAGTTAAGCAATACCTTTGAATACATCTTTTTTGGTTGTATACTGACTGATATCTGTTTCCTCTCTGCCACTACCAGCTTTTTCTGACACATGCATCTCATTATTTCTATGCTTCATTCTTACTAAAAATTTAGTCTCGGCCTGGGCTCCTGCTCATAACCTGTTAAAATTCTGTCACTGTTGAAAAGAAATGGGATATTTCGTTAGTTATATTGCAGGAGCTCTGCACTAACTAATTCAGATGTGTAATGTGCTTGTTTGCAGTTTTTGTTTTATTCTAGATTTAGCTGTAGCTTGGTGTTGACTCCTTATGTGTTCTTTGTCGAGAAAGGAAATGCCTTAATATTGACTGTAATCTTTTTGGATGCACCAGGGTGTTGGGAATACTCTAAAAAGACATTATGAGACATATCTGTTAGAATATGAGCTGGCTCATGATGATGTAGATGGCGAATGCTGCTTGTTGTGCCACAGGTCTGTTCTCTCTCTCTCTCCCCCTTCACCCCCACCCCCACACAAAATCCCCCACCCAGCCACCCACTGCAGTACTGCACTCTACAAGAACAAGGGGAAAAAAAAACTTCAATCTATATTCTAGTTATTTATCTATCTGGCTAGGGGCTTTAAGCATATCCATTAATAATATCCCCAGTGCTTCAGACCTTTTGCTGGCCATTCATGGATCAGGAAACTTCTCCCAAGGCCAATCCAGAGGGTACCCTGTTAGATGGTTAGTTTATATCCTCATCAAAAGTCGCAGTGGTGGAACCAAGGACGCAATATGCACCATTGTAGGGCTATTAATATTTGGCTTTGTGTACTGTAACCATACCCCCTTGGAATGTTGCTGACTGGTTCTTTTAGAGAGTTCTCTACAAATTTTTTGAGAGGGATCTGAACTTGGGATAGGATTTTTGGACTGGCCATTTATAGCATTAGGTAGCTCAATGTATTCTGGGTTTGCCTAGAAAAGACCTGTTGCCATGTTTTTTTGTGTGTGCACTTCACTAACAATGCGGGTTTTCATCCTTTTATCAGTAGTGCAGCAGGTGATTGGGTGAATTGTGGCATATGCGGTGAGTGGGCCCACTTTGGCTGTGACAGACGGCAGGGCCTTGGGGCTTTTAAGGTATGCTGTGCATCTCTGTACAGAATTACTATATTAAGCCATATTTCCAACTCTTGGCTGTCTTGTTGGTTCTCTTGTGGGACTGCATAAATGAATATAATTATGTGTCTTGATAATAACATATCTCCTGCCACTGTCAAGTTTCAGTGGCAAGACGGTCTGGTTTATCTAGTTGTAATATGTTTCCTGTGGAGCCTGTCCTAAGGCTGATACAGCATCGTGGCCAAAATTTCATGAGGCCTGGATCCTCTCCCCAGAAGGATACCCTCCCAGAGGCCCATCACTGTCCATGTCCAGTGGGTTCCACACCCTGTGGACGGTGATGGGGTCCTTTGGAGGGTATTCCTGTCGGGAGAGGATCCAACTCCCTCATAATCCCAGGTAGAGTTGCTGGTTTTTTCTGGGTTTGTGATCGTGCTGGAAACTTGTGTAATGGATTATGCCTGTAGAAAAGTAATGTGACATATCGAGTTGCTGGTTTGGTCTATGATTGTGATCAGAAAAAATAATGCGACATAATTCTAAAGTTGAAGATATTATAAAATATGAAGCAATGGGTCAGACCTGTACAGGTCTCCAAGCCCAGAGCATCTTGGACTAATGCATTTGGATTTTTGTCCATCCAAGAGCCAAATGGACCATAAATATGGATTGGATTTGTTAATTCTCTTCCTTAAAATCTCTTTTTCATGGCATCATCCTCTCTAGTTATATGCCCAACCTTGCTCAGGATCCTAAAATAGACATGGTTTTGAGATCTGACCCCATTAAAAATGGATGTAGTTTGAGTGGACATCAGATTTGTCAGATCCATTATTGCAATAATCAGGAGAGTTGCTTTTTTTTTATTTTTTTATATTCTGTGTTGGCAATTTCTATTTTTCACAGCAAGACTGATAATTTTGTGCAAGTGGAAGTCTAGAAAGATTGCTGTCTTTTAAGGCAGACATGATATAAAATCTACGAAATTTTTATTGTTGTGGATGCTGTCACTGGGAACCATGCTCATGTCTACCTACACTAAGCAACTTTCTATGGAATTTTATTTATTTTTTCCTCGACTTATGTAACTTTTTGTTTTTAGAAAACTCGAGGTTTGTCTTCATAGCAATAGGTTTGTTTTTGCTCACTGGGGATTGGGTTCAACAATAATGATAATAAAGAAAGAGGAGAAAAGGGGGGGGGGGGGACCTCCATTGCCAGGAGCTGCTGATCATCTTTGGGTGGTTCATCCAACCCCTCCATCCTTAAAGAGAGAGGGAGGGGAGGTGGGGTCTGGTGAGGAACTATAAATTCTTTGCAAGCCTTTTACGACTTATCTGGGTTGTGTTACTGGGATATGCTGTTTCCATTCAACTCTTTTTGATGCTATTTCCATTTTCAGCTCAAAGCAATTTTAACTTTCCCACTTCTTCTTAAGTGATATTTAATCTACCTTGGTACACATGGCTGGTTTTGACTATCTTCCAATTACGGCAATAAGCCTTATTAGACATGCATCTCATTGTTAGTGATCTGGTGATGGCAGGACTATGCCAAAACGGATGGGCTGGAGTACATTTGTCCACACTGCAGCATAACAAATTTCAAGAGGAAACCACAGAAAACTGCGAATGGATTTGCCTAGGGATCTATAGTTTCAAGGCCTGTGTATTCTTCTCTTTTCTCTTTCTCCTTTATTTTTATTAGGTATAAGAGAAGGCCCCTACCTGTTCTGGGGGCAGTTGTATTATTATTCTTTCCCCATTGTCTTATTGTCACAGGTGGTTTTAGGGGTTAGGGGGAAGGGGGAAGGAGAAAAAGCTCCCTACTTCCCCCAATACCCCACACCCAAAAAAAAAAGGTCATGTCTTGTGGGAAGCCATTGTAGAGTACGTACTCCCCTCCTTGAAAATCCTGTAGGGTTGATGTGTAATAGGCTGAGGTTTTTGGTTTCTTTGTTTTTATTTCTAATTCCACACTGGTTGAAGGATTGAGATGATCTTTTTGAATACATATATGATTTATACATACGTAAAAATTTCCCGTAGCTGTTAGACCTCTTATAGGTTTGATGTTTACGATCGTCAATTGATGACTCGACTACAGGTTTTTGTTTAACCTTTCATGATGATATTAGTGGTTGCAGTTCCCAGTTGTCACCATGGAGAAATCATCTTTCCCTTGTTACCTAAGGGTTTAGAATTATCAAATGACTAGGAAGACATGACACAAATGGATATATTATACCAACTGTTAGAATTGCTTGGACACTGAATTATTCTCAAGGTAAAAAGGAGATGTCTCATTGAACCTGTCTGTATCGATCTTCTGGGAAAAATTTTAGGCTTTCCTGGAAGGCAATGGAAAATGTTAATAGTTTCAGAAGTCTAAAATTACTGTGGCTCTGTTTCTTCCCATCTAAAATAGTGGAAAAAAAAATTCTGTAAAATAGATTTTTTTACAGTTTATTTTAAATGTAAAATGTAAAGAAAGATAGATAGTAGAATACCTTGATGTATAATATCATCTGCATGGAAAATTATGCAACGAAACGAAGAGAACCTATAGCATAGAAAAAGGTTTTGTGCATCTGGGCGTGCCTTGCCTTTTAACTGTTCAATACTGTCCCGTCTACTGGATGAAGTGTCCACTGCACAACTAAAATATATCTTGTTGACAAATTAGTTCTTTGGAGATTTTGTTCACAGAGCCATAAGAGACTTCTGAATCAGTACAATGTGAACCAACACAAGGAAATGAAGAACAACTCAGATAAGCACTTATCGACTGCAAACTTTGTCAGGGAACTTATAGCTTAGGGTGTTAAAGGGTGTATAATTGGTTTAACGGTTTGGTCCGGTGTGGTGTATAGCAGGATAAAATTGAATCGAACCGATTAGGTAAATGATTTCAAAAGTAAAACCAAAATTGATTAGTAACCGGTTTCGATTTGTCGGTTTTTAAATGGTTTTTCACTAATCGATTCTCTTTGTGGCTATAGATGGTTTAATGCATTGGTTTTTAATCGGTTTTTTGTTAGACTTGTACATTCTACACTCCCCTTGTAGAAGGAGATATTGTTGATTGTTGACCACAAAATTCATTTACATTACACGCAAAAATGATATTTGGTTCGTGTGGGATAAATTATGTAACATAAATAAGGCACTTCAAGTCCAAGTAGTAGTTTAATACACCAGTTCATGTAAGCTATGGTATATTTTTCAGATGCTAATTGTTCAGCATGGCCTTACTGTCGATAGGTTGAGTTTATTTGATGAATGTGAGGATTAACACTAACAGATGGTACAGAGAATTTCCACACGACCTCACTTAGGGTTTCTACTTTCACTCACACGTAGGCCGTAGCATGAATACATTAGGAAATGAGGAATAATGCATATTATATTTTTATTATAGTTTTACTGTACAATGCATACCTTTCGGCTTCTAAGCCTCCAACAGTATTGCAGAGGAGAGCAATCGAACAAGGACTAAGGCAACACTTGCTTGTAGCAATGAAGACAAATGCATTGTAACTTGGTCAGTGGGGGAGCAACACATCCAACATTGCAAGTTGCACTAGCGACAGATGAAAAGGAAGGCACCAAGGTGAGAGGCGGCAAACCCAGTAGCCCAGTACTCCCTCACTATACGTGACTATTGGAGAGAGAGAGAGAGAGAGAGAGAGAGAGAGAGAGAGAGAGAGAGAGAGAGAGAGCGTTTAACAATTAGCACCCTTTGTATACGTTTAGTATAATTAGGGTTTAGTTTATTTTAGGGTTAGAGATAATTATTAAACTTTTAAATGATCCACTTTAATATGGTTTAACCGGTGCATAATCTGTTTGAAACTGAGGTTTAAACAGTCTCAACCAAATCGAATCGATTAAGTAAACGGTCTGTAAATCCAAACCAAAACTAAACCATTTACTATACGGCTTGCTGGCTCCAATGTAAATGATTCGGTTCAATTTCGATAAACGGTTCTGATCCAAAAGTCGCACCCTCACTTATAACAGAATTCCATGATCTCGGAGCGCAAACACTGATGTTTGAAGTGATGAGGAGATCATCTGCAAACTAGAAGAATTCATTATCCACCTTGATAAAATTATCAACTTTTACCCCCAAAAAAAAAAAAAAAAAAAAAAAAAAAATCGAAGAATATATTCATAATATATATATATAACGAAGAACCAGGTTCGATGGATCTATAGCCATTACAAGAAGAAAGCATCAATCGAAGAACACGTAAGAATACGCTTCCTCACCTCATCAGAAGATGTACACTTTACATAATACATTCGAACAGATGTACACTATACATAATACATTCGAACACTCTGCATGCCAGTTATGATTGACAATGTTAGAATAACGCAACTGTTGTGAGATGGAACCAAAACAATGACCCGGAGGGTGTGTTGTCTTGTATCCTCGGATGTAAAATGCTGATTAATTAAGTTATGGGAGAAGGAGGTAGACGTTACATTAGCACAGAAAATGGGAGTACAGAAAAAAACCTAAGGTCGGTCACACGGACGAGAAAGAAAAGGAGCCTAGATTTTAAGAAAGAGATAGAAGTACACACTGCTATTTCCTTGATTTTTTTTTCTATAGTAGCGGTAGGTTTGCTCAATTTTCTTGTTTCAAATTTGTCTGTTTCTCAGAACCCTAACTTGAACACTGATTTGGATTATCGAGAAATCGATGTTGGAAAACCCCTGTTGCTCACCATTAACGCTGTTGGGTATCAATAATATCCTCCAATAGAAGCGCAACATGCGGAAGACGCCAGGTAAAGATGAGGTAATGGACTAGCTTGGCAACCATCCCCCAATAGCACGGCTGAGAAGTCGACCAAGTCTTTGGATAATTTATTTATTTATATATATTTATTTTCTCTTCTGGGTGAGTCTTTCAACTAACCTTCTCCCCTTCCAGTCTAAGAGTAAGGATGTAAATAGATAGCCTAAAATCTAGATCCATTTCGAATTCGCATCCGTTAAGGGGAATCCAAATTTGAACCATCAGATTCGGATAACTAAGGTCGGATTCAGATGCAGATTCAAATACCAGTCAAACGGTCATGATTATATCCAGTCCATTTAGCCTAGTGTGAAGACGCATATAACCTTAGGTTTTAGAATGTTAAAACACATATACCTTTAATGTTTATATAGCCATTTAAGGTTAAATTTCGTCTCTTATTTTCTTACGGTAGGCTATATATTTGTTTTAAACTAGTGGTTTTTATCATTTTCCATACAATTTGTATTCTAATTCCAATTTCTAGATTTGAGTCGGATTTTAACTGGATATCCCGTTAAATTTTGAATTCGGATTTGGTTTTTATTCATCTGTTGGATTTTGGATGAAATTCGGATATGGTAGTTGCTAAATGGATTCAGATTTGGATAGTGGTGTATCCTATTCGAATTTGATCCGTTTACATCCGTGTCTAAGAGGAAGGGGCAAGATTCCAATGGCTGCTTTGCCACTCACTCTTACAGCCGCAACATAGAGAGAGAGAGAGAGAGAGAGAGAGAGAGAGAGAGAGAGAGAGAGAGAGAGAGAGATCTTAATACAACCGGAATGAGAGTAGCGTAGTCTCAGTCCTAAGTTCCATTTATCAAAAGACAAGTAAACTATTATTTACAATACAAGCATTTAGAAGGGCATATCTATCATTAACAACAAAAACTAAGGGTAAAATAGACTATATCAATTCTAATGTTATACCGGAAAGGCGTCAACATCACCAACTCCTATAAATAGGCCTCAACAACTAAGATCAAATCATTCGACTATTTAATGAGCTTTGGCTCACTACGCACTCACACCCCATCACTCCTTGTCTCCTACCATGGCCAGCTCAACTCGGTACGATTACCATCATAACCCTTCCAACCTTGTTTAAACTATTCACTTGGTCGGCCTTACTAAGGCCTGATGCTCATTTGCCTTGTTTTGTCGTTTGTAGGTTGGACCTACAGTGGAAGAACAAGAAGCGGATTTTAGGGGAAATAAATGCTATGCTCAACCCTTTCTTAGTGATTTGTAATGGTAGCACTCATATTGATGGTTTGAAGTGGGAATACTGTTAGATCTTAGCTTAAGGATTATGGACTGTCAAGATGAATCGACCATGGATTGAAACGCTTCGATTATGAAATCTTTCAACTCCCTTTTCCCACCACTCCAAAACCTCTATCTTTGCATGGACGATTGCTTGGTCTTTATGTCTATTGCTGGCAGTTGAGTGCGGGCACTAAGAGGTCAAGGACAAGATCCAAATAAATAAATTAAACCCTTCTCGCATTTGAAATCAAAACAATGACCGTTGCTTGGACCACAGTTTATATCTTCAAGAAAAAGAAATGAAATGCTTAAATCATTTTTGCCTCCCATACATCTCTTCTTGACTCGTTGGTCTGATTTTAGGGTTTCTTAAAAAAAAAAAAAAAAAAAGAAACGATATGCTTAAATCATATATTTTTTCTTCTTTTTTAGATTAATAAATATTTTGTATGTTCATAAAAAAAGGAACACAACAAGTTGGACTTTGCAAGAGATGAGCAATACAAAAGAACAAGAACAACTGGGGCTCACGCTATAACATACCTGAGGTTCAGCGAGAGATGAAAACAACCACTACACTACACTCATCTTTCTTTAGTTTCTGGTGGCAAGTTTTGGACAACCATAAGAAATATGGGAAGACCTTTGCGTTGCATATATAGAGCCCTCCAACAACACAAGACTAATAGAGTTGATCTACGTATTTGTTATATACTTCATCAATCGCCAACTGACCTTCATCTATCAATAGAAAACCTTGGTAAATTCACACCATTTATTGGCAACTAGCATGAGTATGAGTATATTTCTTTCCGCATCCATAGCAGAAATGAAATCCACATCTACAACCAAGATCAACAAAAAACCTTAATCAGCAGGCGATTTGAGGTCGTGCATGATTGTATGAATCTATGTCAATGGAGTATGTGGTGGAGGGTCTCTTATATGTTTAAGCGGACTAGACTATTAGGTAATTGATCGTGTGGGACTAAACTCCCAATAGAGTACGGATCTGCAAGCAATATGTGGACAACCCTCTCTCCTCTCCACGAAGAAGTTGTAGTGTGTATTAAGATTGGGAGACGCAAACAAGAAGAAAACACAAAGAATTAACGTGGTTCAACACCCCATTGTGGGATGCCTACGTCCACCAGAGAAAAGAGAAATTCTTTATTCCCAAGAAACTTCTACAGCTCTCTACCTGACAGGCTTAGCTCATCTGTCAGCCTTACAGTGCCTTCAGCTCTCCACTGTCAAAGGAGAATCCTCTGACAGCCCTTACAGCCTTACGGCTGTTACCCAGCCTTCCCTAGGTTTTCCCACACAGAGACAATATATAAGAAAACCTAGAAATCTTAATCCCACCACAATTATAAGTTTATCCCGTACATGTAATAGACTCATATCCTAATACAAATACTACCCTTATAATTGCGTGGACCCCACAGAATACAAGACATCAATCCAACAAATCTCTACCTGGCTTAGATTCTACAAACCACCTTGAAGAAAAACCCATTGATGTTAATTTTGTAAACCCGTCTCTGTCAAACCGCTACACCCAAACTAGCATAGCCCATACCCCGTCCAGATGTCCCGTACAACTCACCACTGTACAATGTGATGTGACTCCATCTCTCCCACTGCTACAACATCATTGGAAAGATCACCGTCACTCACAGTCCTCCTGCAATTCCAGTTGCACCTGCAACTCGAGCCTCTCACCACCGCACCTCCAATGCAGACCTTGAGAACCGGCTCCTCATCCCAGCCCTCTGCAACTCCAATTGCCCCTAGAACCCGAGCCTCTCACCTCTGCACCTCCAATGTAGACCTAGAGATCCGACTCCTTGTCCCAACCCGCCAGTACTCATTTGCCCCATGGTGCAACATTAACTAGCAATGATGCGCACCGTGTTGGGATTCCAATCCCGTTGTTAGATCCTGGAGAAAACCTCCCCGATCCGACCAGATCCATGAACAGCTACCATCGCTCCATCAATCTAATCACGATTTCCTAGCCGTTACTGACCATCAGAACCCTGGGTACCAAATACAAACCCATAAACTATGGGGATGCCATCTCGTATTCCCCTTCCACGTCCCCTTCCAACTCCCAAACTCACCCATACACTACCATCCGGTGCACAGACCACCGCTGAAGACATTTGATTTATAGCAACCCTTGCAACCCCACTGCACGATTCCCGTGCCAGCCCTTGTGTCTCCTCTGCACCCGTGACTTCACTCCCTAAATGCCATCCAAATACTTGGTTGCAAACACAAATCAAATCTTGAAATTGACGTCCCGGTTCCATACTCTCTTCATGAAACCCTTTTTTTTTTTTTTTTTTTCTTCAATGATCACTTTTCTTAAAAGCTGATCAGAGATTCAGAGTTAAAAAAAACAAAAACAGCTCACTTTTCTTGTATGTACGGTTTCAACTCCCTTTTTTTCTTCAATTTTTTTTTCAACTTCACAAAAGAGAAAACACAGCACTAACCGTACCTTTTTTTTTCTTCTTCTTCTTCTTCTTCTTCATACTACTACCTCTTTCCTTTTCCTAGACCACTGACCGATCTATCAAACCTAGCTCTGATACCACTTATTAGAATTAGGAGATGCAAACAAGAAGAAAACACAAAGAATTAACGTGGTTTAACACCTCATCGTGGGATGCCTACGTCCACCAGAGAAAAGATAAATTCTTTATTCCCAAGAAACTTCTACAGCTCTCTACCTGACAGGCTTAGCTTATTTGTTAGCCTTACAGTGCCTTCAGCTCTCCACTGTCAGAGGAGAATCCTCTGACAGTCCTTACAGCCTTACGGTTGTCACCCAGCCTTCCCTAGGTTTTTCACACAGAGACAATATATAAGGAAACCTAGAAATCTTAATCCCACCACAATTATAAGTTTATCCCGTACATATAATAAACTCATACCCTAATACAAATACTACCCTTATAATTGCGTGGACCCCACATGTCACACCCCAATTTTGAATCAACCAGAATGGTGTGAGTGAACCATCATTGAACCAACGGTTCACACTAGGATCTCGAATAGACCGTGTCCATTCATACAAACTATTGCACATAACCATAATCAGAATATAAATAGATACAGCGGAAGTCTTTAAATAAAATGAACTAAAAATCTATTGATAACTTTAAATAAAATATCCAATTATTCAAATTCAAACATAAAATAAATATCTTTACATCCACTTTAATCCAACTGAAAATAACTGAAATAAACAAATAAAATCAAAGGTACACGTAGAAAGGGCACTCGCATGAAGCATCATGCTCGTCCTCTCCTGCCTGTACATCCAGAGCAGCAACACCACCATACGTCGGAGCGCTCATATAGTCGTCCACCGTATAACCTGCATCAATATCTAAAAACATGTATATATACAAAGAGTGAGCTCACAACATAGCTCAGTAAGACAATCAGACAGTTTCATAATATTATGCATGAGTAACAATCATTTTATGCTGTGGTCTGGTTTAAGTTTGCAATGTGCTATAGAAAGGTTTGGTGGCCCCTCGCACCTTTATACACGAGTGTGTGACACAACATGGATCACACCACCATCGGCCCACATGCACCCATCATGGAATAGAGATAGAGCTAAGATACCCCCGTACCTCCCTTGATGCTCTACCCATACCAGTACCTAAGCCCCTACTGGCCAGGGCTTGCAAACTGGGCTCGCAACTAACCAATCCTATATGTCATCAATGTAGGCTCTATCCCAGCACAGCCGTCTACGGCATAGAGATAGGGCTAAGGTGTCCCCGTACCTTCCCTGATACCCTATCTGCAACTAACTCAATCTAGGATAGAACAACACGCAGGTAAACCCTATCCCAACATAACTCCCTACGGCATAGAGATAGAGCTAAAGCATCGTGGACAAGCCAGCGTCGACATCGGAGACCACAATGCCACATAACCATGGCCAGGACAACATCAACATCGGAGACCACCGTACTACGACCTTCCCCTGATGCCCCACCCGTACCAAGCATGTTGAAATAGAATACTACAAAAGGTGCCAGTGTGAGGAATGATCCCAGGCTCCATGCCCACTCCACACACCAACGAAAATAAACACATGCCTAACAATCACATCCTATCAATGCATGAACAATAATAATAACTGAAAGTAAAAGATGACATGTGAATATGCACAAACATCACATCATATATATTCAGGTTATTAACAACGATTTACTGTCCATTAATTATTAGGGTTTAGGTCAGATTCCCTTACCTGATGCTCGTTTAATAGCTTGCTCCACGTTGCAAGATCCAAACGTGCTATCATAAAGTCCTACATAATATTAGGGTTCAATTAGAATAGTTTCTTAGGGCATACGTTGGTCGAAAAACCAACGAGGTTACAAAATACACTCACAGAGCTGACCGGTGGCATGTACCGGTCGCAGCTCTATGGGGAAGACTGGAGACCGGTATGGTCAGCCGGTCCCCACAGACCAGCCCCCCGGAAGGTACCGGTGGCAACATACCGGTCACACAGGGTGCAACCAGTATAGTCGACCGGTATGTCTCCGGAAGACCATACTTGGGTTTTTCGACTGCCGTCGATCAATCTCCATGGATTTCCAGGGTTTCTCCTATCCATTCTAAATCTGAGCTTTGAGTTAGAGTTATCTCCAACCCATTCAAGTCTAGTTTCGATGATAATCATCCTAGAACTCGAATCTAGGGTTTGACGACAACTTAGGGTTTAATGGCAAATTAGGGTTTTAGATCAATACCTGCTTTGCATGGTATTGATCCAACCACACAACTATCCTAAAGTCATAGAGTAAGAAGAATGATTAAAACACTTACTGTCGACTGGCGTAAAGTGAGCGTCGTCGAACGGCAAAGGCAGCACTTCCTTCTTCTTCCTAGCTTCTTCTCCTTCTCCAACCTCCTTCTCCTTTCTAGGGTTTGTGAGAGATAATGGAAAGAATTTGAGGAGGTTTAAGAGTGTTTATATAGGCTAGGATTAGGGTTTAGTAACCCTATTAGGATTAGGAAGGTCCAAGTATTAAGGTTTAGGAAAGTGGGACCCGCAGAGATCCAATTCCGGATCTCCGTAGTCAGCTGCGCAGAGTTGACCGGTCGACCTGTACCAAGACCGGTACCATCGACCGGTCAACATAAAATAACACTTATTTGACCGTCTTTGATCCGATTTCGTACCTGTTTGTCATCCGCTCGTCCCGTCTGGCCCGGTGATGATCGGAAGACCTGCTACGACATGAAATCAAGGTTTAGACCGGGTTTATGGAGTGCGGGTCTTACACCACAGAATACAAGACATCAACCGAATAGTGTGGGCATCTCTTTCACTTGAGTTTGTTAGCGAGTTCAACTGCCATTAAATCTTCTTTCCCAGTATCGTTCTTATCCAACTTTTGGAACATCTCACACGCTATTCTAGATTGCCATGGAACATTGCACTGAGTGTAGAACAATCTCCAGCAATAGGGGCACTCAGACTGACTAATTTTTCCTCCGTCCTCGTCTACTAGCATCACTTCCAAGCAGTCCTTGAAAGGATAATAGAACCTACGAGACCGAAGTATCAAAGATTCGCACTTAGAGGTCGACCAGCGATCCGGGATTTCATCAAGGACAATGGAGCGACATTGGTATGGCTCCAACACTGCTTTATAGTTGAGATCAGGGCACTTCACCATATTGACGTTTTCTCGGATCTTTGATGCCACGTGTTTGCCGATGCATTCGCTACAGTAGGATTGACTGCAGATCATCTTGTTCCTGAACATCTCCCCTTTCAATTTGCCCTCCATGCATATTTCGCAGAAGCTATGAGAAGATTCACCCGCTTGTTTCTGAATCTTATTCTCACTCAGACTATTTTGAAATAGGCTCATCAGAGTTTCCTTTTCTTTTTTGGACGAGGAGGATGACGACGACGATGATGATGGTGATGCAAGGTTTAAAGATACCAAGGAGGACATCAACACCTCTTGTAACTGTAATTCTTGTGCATATTCCTTGTCGGAGATTAGGAAGATCTCTTTATCATTCGTGAGTACAGAGAAATAAACATCATCGACACATACATCATGATGAGCTCTTGATGATTCTGCCATGATAGATGAAACTGAGCTCCATTACTCCCCATCTTCTCCTCTTCTCACCTTCTCCTCTTCTCCATCAATACAATCCTTCCTTAGGAAGGAAGGAATGATTACAAAAAGCGTCTTTAGCAAAAAAAAAAAAAAAAAAAAAAGAAAAAAAAAAGAAAAAAAGAAAACAAGACTACATAAAGCACGAACTAGAGATTTCTTTAGAATTTAAATACGTAACTGTTAGGATTGGGAGCGCGCAACCAAGAAGAAAAACACAAGATTAACGTGGTTCAACACCCTATCGTGGGATGCTTACGTCCACCTGATAAAAGATTGACTTCCTTTATTCCCAAGAATAGTCTACAGATCTCTACCTGACAGGCTTATCTCATCTGTCAGCCTTACAGCTCTCCAGCTCTCCATTGTCAGAGGAGAATCCTCTGACAGCCTTTACAGCCTTACCTAGGTTTTTTCACATAGAGACAATTTATAGGAAAACCTAGAAACCCTAATCCCACACAATTACAAATTTATCTCCGTACATGTAATAGACCCATACCCTAATATAAATACTACCCTTATAATTGCGTGGACCCATAGAATACAAGACACCAACCCAATAAATATCTACCTGGCTTGGATTTTGTAAACCACCTTGAAGAAAACCCATTGATGCTGATTCTGTAAATCCATCTCTGCTAAATCGCTACACTCAAACTGGCATAGCCCATACCCTGTCCTGGTGTTCCATACAACTCATCACCATAAGATGTGAAGTGACTCCATCTCTCCCACTATTACAGCATCACCGAAAATATCATCGTCACTCACAGTCCTGCTACAACTCCAGTTACACTTGGAACCCGAGCCTCTCACCTCTGCACCTCCAATGCAGACCTTGAGATCTAACTCCTCATCCCAGTCCTATGCAACTCCAATTACACCTGGAACCCAAGCCTCTCACCTCTGCACCTCCAATGCAGACCTAGAGATCTGACTCCTTATCCCAGCCCGATAGTATTCTTTTGCCCCATGGTGGGACATAAATTGGCCATTATACGCACCATGCCAGGATTCCAACCCATCGTCAGATTTAACATCTACTCCGACTAGATCCACGAACAACTACCATCACCCCATCAATCCGATCAGGGTCTCCTAGCTGTCAAATCCAAGGGAAAACCAACAGAACCACCCTGGGAGAACCCTCTCCCACATGTGGTAATGCCTCGTACCTTACTGCCATATGCACAAATGGTCCTGTGCTTGAACCAAACCAAAACCATCGTTCTTTGACACACCATTAATCAAGAACACTAGGCTTCTCTGCATCATCCTCAGGCATAACAAGCCACTTGCACTCAGAGTCTGGTTTCCCGCACCTTCTTTACCTGGCTCCACGATCACAGCACCATCACAACCTTTAATAGGAACAATTTGTTCCTCATTTGGAAACTCTAAAAAAGGACTTAAATCCTCTCTACGATTCCCTACCAAACTAGGAATCACCTCTACCGTATCTTGAGAAATCTCCACTTGTGGAAACAAATCCTCTAACCCAGTTTCCATGTTCAGAATCTCACCAATTGCAACATCCACCTGACCTGCTCATGCCGGCCCAGACATGGTCTTTCCACCGATAGTCTCAACCTGCAGGGTGTCACTGTGAGTCTTGTTGCTGTTGAAAACTGGATCTGCTAGTTCACTCGTATCCTGCGAAACAAAGATAAAAGGTTAATGGAATAGGGACAAGATTTTTGGTGTCCACTCTGATGGTAAAGTCAGTAACAGAGCAAATAGTCCAAAGCTATACCAAAATGGTTAGCCAGGAGGGTGTGGGGATAAGCAGAATTCAAGAAGGATGTAAGTGACTGTTAACCAAGAGCTTAATTGTATTAGAATGCCTTTACCTCTTGCCCGTTTACCATTATATATAGATTGAGAGAGAGTTCCAAATAAACTTCCACCTTAACCGTCAAACTACCAGAAGCATATGCGACGTCCTCGCAATACCGTAGGATAGAAATCCAATGACAATCTTAATGCCGTGTTTGTTTATGATTAATAACCCTTGTAACTGTTGATGTGGTCATTCCAAGAATAGTTAAAGAACTACACACGCATGCCTTACCGTAGTCATAGGCAGACAGGTTGCTAAAAACATGTGCAATGAGAGGCCCAACGGACAACCATGAGGTCCTATTATTTAGGTGACGAACCAGTGAGACGCGACTTGCTAAAGATGATAAATGTCATCTCGCACAGGAGGATAAATTGATCTAACCAAGACACATGTCAATGCTTAGCATGTTGACACCTAAGGATACGTGTCTTCTAGCCACCAAAAGACAAAATATAGCATTAACAGTTGTCCCTTGTTACAGTGCACTAGGCGAGTGTGATGGAACAATCCCAGTAAGAGTCGTATTTTGTCCTGTAAAAAATTCAAATTTGCAAATCATCCCAATATTTATTGAACCATCTCGCCTCATATAATTCGAAGTTAAGTGCGAATAATGAATGCTTCACAAACTTTGGGCCATACAGTCTCCATGGTAATGACAGTCCTAAAGAAGATTCCTATAATTTTGCACACACGAGGCCCGCGCTCGTATGGAATTTTAAACTGCCAAAACTCAAATTCAAAAAGGCGCACCATGCGTCGTCATCTTGATGGGAAACTGCAAACCGTAACGTCATAGTGCAATTATATCTCCATCTTTTCATCCCAAGCATTTAATGCGGAGAGGCGTTTCGAGACACATGTTCTTTTGAATGAAATCGTGATTGGAGAGGTAATGATAATACGCAGTAGCTTTAAACCCCTCATTGCACTTAGCGAAAGACTTCTCCTGCCATTTCAACTTTGTGATTCCACAAGGAAATACTAGAAGGCTTCTTGCTCTTTTTTCCTCCTACTCTCGTCATCTTCATTGGTTGCAAAGAACCTTTTCCCCAAATCGGCGTCAACCAGTAAGTTCCATTCCTTCTCCTTTGTAGTTTGCTTTTTCGGGCATTTTCCTTTTTGTTTTGAGAGTTCGGGCATCTAATCTCCTAGGATAGCTGGTTCTTTAGCCATAGGAAAGAAATTCATTCTCGAAAGAAGAACACGAAACCAGGTCTAGTAGTTCCATCCTCTTTGAGAGAAGCTGCACCTATCCCTCAAACTTTGAACATCTCAGTTGCGAAGTTCAAAAATAAACTCAGCCTGTATGATCCTGATTTTGAATGAATCCTGGACGACCTTCCAGAACTTTATGAGTGTCGAATACCTGAGGATGATGAGAGAATCTGTTCTACCAGCACTGCTGAAACCAGCATTTACCAAGAGTACTTTGATTTTGGGTTTAAGATTCCCATACCTAGAGAGGCGAGAGATATCTGGGCTTATTACGACTTAGCTCCTTTGCAACTCCATGCCAATTCCTGGACATCAGTCATAGGTTTCGTAGCCATGCTCCGGGCTCTTAAGATGCCTGCGACGGTGTCGTTGTTCTAAAGCCTTTTTGTTTTGAACAAAGATGAGCCGAAAAGCCTGCCCCCCATAGGCTAGTATTTTTTCAAAGCAAGGTTGGGAGCACCCAAAGTTGCGACCATGTGAACAAGTTCACAACTGGCAGATGAAATTCTTCTTTGTCAATAGGCGAGACGAAAAACCCATGTCTGCTGCCAATGTATGGCGACTTTTACAGGTTGGCGAAAAAAACCTGCCACCGGTCTTGACCACGGAAGAGAAAGAAAGTCGTGTTATGATGGGGATGTGCAATCCCATCCCCTATTCCGATCTCACGAAAATGGACTTGGATGATCCCGATGATAGCGATGAAGAAAGGATCGTACATGAATCCCCAGGCACCCACGATGATCACCTGTCGACTTCGGACAGATTGGTGGATGAGGGCAAGAATAAAGCTCTGGTAGGTCTTGCCCCTACTGTCGGGTTGTACTTTTCTAGTTTCTATTGAACTAATCTGATACTTTCCTTGTTCCTATAGTGGTAAGAGAAGGCCTAGACCCCAGCGAGATTGCAAGTATGCTTGCTGCACAAAGCCAGGGCTTAAGGCAAAGAAAACTGCCTGCAATCGGTACCGGCATGGGCGTAAAGAAGGCATGGGTGACGAAGGTGACTGCAAGCAAGTCTCCGTCAGTAAGACGGAGCTCTGAGACACCATCGGAAGAAAATGTTGAGTTGTTTCCTGTTCATGAGACCGTTGACGAGACTGCCCCTGGAGGTAAGAGGCTTTCCGTAGAGCAAGAAGACTTAGTGGAAGTTCTACCTCCCACGTCACATGAGCCTTCCAGAACTTCTGGAGACAAAGCAGGTGAAGGAAGACGATCCCAAGGCGGGACGCCGCCAAATCTACCCCCACACAGAGGGAGTTTGGCAAGAAGGGAGGAGATTCCAGTGTCGAGGAGTACACGAATCAGAGAATCTCCCGTGCAATCACCTTTTACTGGACCATTAGAAGCTCACCGACTAGGGGGGAAGGCCCGACGGATCTCTCCCAGTGTAGGCGAGGCATACTGGCCGCACTGGTCAATGGGGAAGGAGTCAAATCCTCTTGACCCAGATGTGGTGAGGCAATTGGTGGCTGGGATCTGCCTCCTGTCAGCTGAGGAATTTTACTCGCAGTCTGAGCGAGTGGAACTCTACCGCATTTTGGAGACTGACCTTGTTCGGGTAAGTTGATATCATTTTTGTCCTGTATTCCCTTCCATTTTGCTCACTAACGTATCGTGGTTTTCCAGAGTGCCCACGCCCTCAATGCGCTGAGGCACGGTGAGGATAATGTTAGTAGCGAAGTCTGTCGGTTAGCTCTAGAAAGAAATAGTGCCCTGGAGCATGCTTGTTCCGCCTAGAAGACCCGGGATAGCGCCATCGAGGTGAGAAGCATATTCTCAATGGCGAATGAGAGTCTGACAGTGGAACGTGACAATCTGAAGCAGGAGATGGACACCCTGTGAGTTTGCCACCATGCGGTGAAGGAGAGGCTGGAAGAAAGTCTTCAGGCCAAGAAGGACAAAGCGGTTGCAGAGAAAGGGCATCTGGATGAAGCTCTTAATGCGGAGACGGCGAAGTCTAAGCATTTGGCCTCCCAAGTGGACGATTGGACCCTAAAATACGGCAATATAGTCACGCAAGTGCATGATCTTCTCAGTGATAAAGACGAAATAGAGGCGAGGATCTTCGATCACGTTGAGAAGGCAGTAAGTGACTTCAAGAAGTCGAAAGAACTTGAAGTATATGTCGTTGAGGATCCTGCGATGAAAGGGTTCTGGCTTCGATGGGGCGCCGAACATTTCATCGATGGGGCACAGAACCTAGCTAAGTTTGTTCGTGAAGATCTTTACCTGGAGGCCAACTTCTCTAGATACTCCCTTCCTATTGATGGTCCTATTCCTCAAGAGCCAATAGTGGAAGGCACCAGAGAAGAAAATGGTGAGGAGGAAGAGGATGATGATGAAGAGGGAGATGTATTGGAGGAAGTCACCAGCGGCGAGTAGGGTGAAGTCGCAGTCTATTCGCAAGGTGGTCCAGGACTTGGTTCTCTAACGAGGGCTGTATTTCCTATTCTCACGATTCTTCCAGGAGCACCGTCTTCTTCTTGGAGCCCCTTTTCTTCTATCGAGTTACTTGAGGGCCAAGGAAGAATCATGAGAATAGGACCACCTTGCGAATAGCCTTGTTCGTGGGCTCCTCTAATTCCTACGAGTATACTTGAGACTCAAATTTGAAACCTGTCGACAGAGCGAAATGCCCTTTTGGCACGAGTATCAAAGATGGATCAATATTTCAACTCGTTTCTTATCGATTCTTATCGACAGCCTCAACTTTGCTTCTACTTATGACCAAGTAACAGATGCTTTGAACGAGCATTGGGGACGACAGGAGGTGAGTTGGAGGGGATCATTGCGCAAGTGGCAAGAAATGACTGCTAAGGTGGAAGGGCAGGCCTTATAGCTCGTAAGCTGCATTCAACAGATTATAGAAAACTCGTCTAACTAAGGAAAGAAGTGGCTTGGTGGCTGAAGAGAAGCGATGAGGATCGTCATTTGTGAGTTACAACTGAGGCGAGAGTGGATAGTCTGGCCAGAAAATTTACCAAGGCCAAGGAAAAAATTACCGAATTGACTGGTGAGACAAGGGATAAGGGTTTGTATTACCAAAATCCCTACCCCTCAATTAACGCGGTTTATGAAACCCTATCGCAACAGAGTGTGGTTGCCCGATACGAGACGGTGGTGGCTGCAAAGAATTTGCTTGACAGTGTTGAGAAGATGAGGGAACCTCCGCCTAAATTGACGTGAATCCATTTTATGTAGATATTTGTTGTATAACTACTCGATAGATGATTGTATAGTTCCCCTCAAGTTTGTAGTGGTGTGTGTTGTACACCAGTATGAACTTGTCTGTTATTCAAACAGTTGTGACTTGTCTGTGAATGAAAAGAAAGCAATTTGATAGACTTTTGTGTAAAAACTTTTTTAAATATCTTTTCTCCCTAATGTATGAACTTGAGGGTGTGAGCCTCTTGTGCAAGTCCATAAATGGTTGCAACATGGCATGCAAAGGAATCTATGTAACAGTACCCTTGGGTGATGGTATGTACTTAATCACCTGGGACTTATTCGGCGACTTGACATCCTACGTGTTCTCATAAGCTGTGAGGGAGTGCAGAGGTATGTCAAGTCACAACGTATGTGCTGTGGGGGTTTGTGAACTCGGTTTTGTTGTAGTCCAAGAAATCCCACGAGGCGACATGAGTTCGAGATGTGTTGAAAGGTTACAATAGATTGTAGTAGGTAAGAGGATGTGTGATGTAAAGACGATCTATTGAAATGAGTAGAGTCTATTATATTATTGATAAAACTTTCGTAAGTTCTTAGAATGCTAGGTTTTTTGATATACTTCTCTTTCATTGTTTCAAGATAATAGGTGCCCGGCCTCATCACACGGATTATTCTGTAAGGTCCTTCCCAGGTAGGCATAAGTTTACCTTGCTGTTTGGGCTTTGATACTGTCGTGCGATGTAGTACTAAGTTGCCGACTTTGAAATTCTGGACTCTTACGTGCGAGTTGTAATGTCTGGCCACCCTTGCTGATAAGCCAATATCTTCAATTGTGCTTTGTCACGAGTTTCTTCGATTAGGGCCAAATTGGTCCTGAGTCCTTCAACGTTGAGCATTTCATCATAATTTGTGATTTTGATGGTGGGGTGAGTTTCTTCAATAGGAATGACTGCCTCTGCCCCATAGACCAACATGAATGGAGTTTTTCTAGTGGGCAGTTCTACTTGTAGTTCTATAGGACCAGAGTATGCTCAGTAACTCGCTGACCCATCGTCCTTTAGCTGGACTAAGTCGTCACGTTATTCCGTGAGAAATTGTCTTGTTGGTGGCCTCGACTTGTCCTGCGACTTTGGGGTGGTATACCGAAGCGAAACGTTGTTGGATATTAAATGCTTTGAGGAAGTTTTGATACTGTTGGCTATCAAATTGTGGTCCGTTGTCAGTGACGATGACTTGTGGGATGCCATACCAATAGATTATGTTTTGTCTCATGAAGGTCTCAATTTTTGCTGCGTCAGTAGTTGTCACAGCTTTTGCTTATTCCCATTTCAAAAAATAGTCGACTGCTACGATAAGGAATTTTTTTGTCCTCTTTTTTTTAGGCATAGGACCGACAATGTCGATTCCCCACATGGAAAAAGGTAGCGGACTCGTGACAGGTTGTAACTCATTTACTGGCAGGTGACTGAAGGTAGAGTGTTTCTGGCATGTTTCACACTTAGTTGTAAAATTTGTATAATCTGCAAACATGATTGGCCAATAATAGCCTTGTCATAGAAGTCGTTGGCAGAGGGCATACCTGCGAGATGGCTACCACATATCCCAGCGTATACCTCCCACATGACCTTTTTCGCTTCAGTTGGAGTAAGACATAGCAGGAAAGGACGAGTAAAAGACTTTCTGTACAACTTTCCATAAAGGACGGTGTATCCTCAGAATTTTGCTTGAAACCGTCAGCATTTCAGCCGATTCTCTGGTAACTCGCCAGTTTCGATGTAATTTTTGATTGGGTCGATCCATGTCACCTCGCGATCGACTTGTTGGATCTCCATTGTGTCACCGACACTTTATTTTTTCAAAACATCGATATAGACTAACGGGTTTATGCCAGACAGATCTTCGGCCATTAGCCACGAGAGGGCATCGGCTTCGGTGTTGTTTTCGCGATCCATGCTGCTGATTTGGTATGCTTCAAATTTGACAAGTTCTGATTTTGCTTTGGTTAAATATTTCAGCATACGTGGTTGTTTCGCCTCATATTCTCCATTAAGTTATCTTACTATGACTTGGGAATCGCTGTAGATGTCTAGTTTCTGTACCATAAGGAATCTCGCCAACCTGAATCTTGTCAATAAAGCTTCATACTCGGCAGTGTTATTAGTCGCGTGGTAGTCGAATCGAAGAGTGAATTGTACTCTAAAGTTCTCTGGGCTTGTCAAAATGATTCCAGCTCCTAAGTGCTGGTCGCTCGAAGACCCATCCACGAACAGGGTCCATACTGGTGATGGTTCCTACTTCTGTCTCTTGATTCTTCGCCCGTCGATCTCCTGTTCTAGAGTTCTGTATATATCTTCATTGTCGTTAGCCGATGTTTCGAGGAGAAAGTCGGCTAGCACTTGTGCTTTGATTGCGGTTCGTGGTTGAAATTGAATGTCTAACTCTCCTAACTCGATTGCCCAGTTTACCAACCGTCTTGATATGTTGGGGCACACTAGTATTTTCTTTAAAGGTTTGTCGGTTAATACTGATATGGTGTGTGCCTAAAAGTAGGGCCTTAGTTTGCTAGCGGAGGTGACGAGTGCTAATGCCAGTTTTTCCACTGGCCTGTATCTTGTTTCGGCATCTAGTAGTACCTTGCTGACATAGTACACCGGTCGCTGGACTTTGTCAATCTCTTTAATAAGGACTGAACTAACAGTCTCAAGCGAGGTAGCGAGATACAGTTGTAGTTGATCCCCAACTTCTGGGTAGGCGAGCAGAGGAGGTGATGTTAGGAATGCTTTTAAGTCATCAAAGGATTTCTGGCATTCAGAGGTCCACTCGAATCGTTTGGCTCTCTTTAGGGTTTTAAAAAATGGTAGACAGTAGTTTGTCGATCTGGATATGAATCTGCCCAAGGCGGCTATCCTCCCTGTTAGTTCTTGGACTTGTTTTGATTTTGTTGGAGGTAACATTCCCATGATAGCTTCTATCTTTGTGGGGTTTGCTTCAATACCTCTGCTTGATACCATAAACCTCAGGAAGTTTTCAGACATAATCCCAAAAACACATTTGGTTGGGTTGAGCTTCATTTGATGTTTCCTTAATACTGCGAATGCTTCCTTCAAGTTGCCGATATGTTGAGAGGTTTTCTTGCTTTTAACCAGAAAGTCGTCAACATATAATTCAGTGTTTCGGCCAATTTATTGCGCGAATACCTTATTGACCAATCGTTGATATGTAACAGCAGCGTTTTTAAGGCCAAAAGGCATTGCATTGTAACAGTAGAGTCCGTTGCTTGTAATGAAGGCAGTATTGATCTCATTAGGTTGGTACATTTTGATTTGATTATAACCAGAGTATGCGTCCAAAAATGAAAGCATGTTATGACTGGCAGTGGCGTCAATTAATCTATCAATCCTAGGGAGATGGTAGTAGTCCTTAGGGCATGCTTTATTGAGGTCCGAGTAATCTATACAAATGCACCATTTACCATCGGATTTCTTCACATTAGATACCCATTGTGGGTATTTGACCTCTTTTATAAACCCTGCCGTAAGGAGCTTGTTGACTTTGACCTTGATTGCGGCTTCCCTCTTTGGCGCGAAGTTGCACTTCTTTTGCTGAACCAGCTTGAATTGCAGGTCGATGGCCAGGCGGTGCTCCATGACATCTCGGGGAATGCCTGGCATCTCAAATGCTGTCCAGGTAAAGACATTGAGATTTTGTTTAAGAAATATAGTTATCTCATCTTGTTGTTCCTCAGGTAACGACTACCTGACTTGGAAATACCTTTTGGGATCCCCCTCGAAAATTGGGATATGTATCAGATCCTCTACTAGGGACCCACGGTCTTGCTCTAGGTCATCTCGCATGTCTTCAATCTGAATTAGTCCTGTGAGTTTGTCATCGTAGGCATCCAAGTCCATAGCGTAGCAGCGACGAGATAATTTTTGGTTGGCCTTGCAGTAACCTATCCCTTGTTCAGTGGGGAATTTCATTATCAAGTAATAGGTGGAGATGCGTGCTCAAAGAAGATTAAGGCCTGGTCTGCCGAGGATGACATTATAGCTGGAGGGGACATCCACAACTAGGTAGGAAAGAGACAGTGTGGTCCTTTTGGGTTTGGTTCTGACCCTTGTCTCCAAGATTATGGTGCCTTTGACCTTAAAAATGTCACCAGAGAAGCTGATAAGTGAGAACTTTATTGGATGAAGTTGCCTTTCATCCAGACTCATTGATTTAAAAGCGTGGTAAAATAATATGTCTGCTGAGCCGCCTGTATCTACAAGTACCCTTTCGACCTTGTTGAGTTTATCAATTACCATAGAGATCACAATGACGTCTTCATGAGGTAATTCAACACCGGTGAGGTTTTCGTCTGAAAAGATGATGTTGTCGCCATACTTGTATGGCTTGGGGGAACTTGTTAATTGGCATTCCTGCTTTGCATATGACCTCCTGCTGTTCTTAGATGTGTTGCCAACTATAGGTCCTCTAATTATCGCACCAGAATAACACGTTGGGTGTGATCCATAGTATTTTCAACTTGTATACTCGCGCTCATGCAAAGAATGACAGTTGTTCTTCTGTGGGGTCCCAATTCTATTCTTTGATGGACTCGGGGTCTCCACAAACATATTTCAACCTTCATGTGTTTAGAGCTTATGCTGTAGGGTAAGGTGGTCAAGTCGCTGTGCAAGGTCTGCCACTAACTTCATTAGCAGATGATCTATTCGCGACTTGTGCCTATAACATCGAGGGTGTAAATAGCCAGTCTTCTTTAACGGAACCTCGAAATGTCGCACAGTCTGGC
Organism: Protea cynaroides; assembly: GCA_028583415.1. Lineage (NCBI taxonomy): Eukaryota > Viridiplantae > Streptophyta > Magnoliopsida > Proteales > Proteaceae > Protea > Protea cynaroides. The sequence continues at coordinate 106,649,874 of CM053276.1, forward strand.
GTGAATATGGCATTTTCTTTGTGATGATGCCGATACAGCCATGAGGGTCACCGATCTTATTTAAAGGTGGGGAGGTCGAATTGTCTTTATTTAATTCTTCCCTGTTTCGGTGAGGACGCCATGATTCTGGATTGTCTTCTTGCTTGGCAGGCTGCTTACCTTTCTGCTTGTTGTCAGCTACTGTAGGCTTTTTCACATACTCACGGATATGACTGCGCTTGATTAGATCTTCAATGTGGTAGCGACAGTACTTCCTAGACCTTTCCCTCCTTGGATTCGGCTTCATTGGTGGCGGACGAGATAATTCATATTGTGTCGCCTTGAGATTGTGCAGGGGTTCTGACATGGGTACGGTCAACTTGGTAAATTGATCCCAGTCGAAGTCGACTCTGGCAACCTGCTTGTCGAGAAATCCATTTTTTCCAATTTTTTGTTTCTTGGATATCTCGCTGGGCGATTTATTGATGACTTCCATCTCGCTTCTCCTTTTTTCTCCCGACTAGGGGTGTGTGAGGAGAAGAGCCTCGTTAATTGCCGCATACTTCTCGGCCCTAGTCATTAGTTCAGCATAGGTCTGAGGTGGCCTTTTATAAATGGATTTTAGTAGATCTTTATCTTTGATGCCGCCTTGTAGCACCGTCATTTTCACTTCTGAACTGATGTTCTTGATTTCAAGGGCCTCGCGATTAAATCTTGAAAGGTATGCCCGTAGGGTTTTCTTCGGCCTTTGCTTTACACTGATAAGGTTGGTTGAGGTTTTCTTTGGTGCTGTCTGGGTTTGGAAGTATTCGAAGAAGCGATCGTCGAAAGATTCAATGGAATTAGCTGGCAGACTATTAAACCAGAGTCACCCTACTCCTTCTAATGTAGACGGGAAGGCTCGACAAAGAATTGCATCATCATAATGGTGCAATACCATTAAAGCTGAAAAGTTGTCGAGATGCAACTGAGGGTCTGTTGTACCGTCGTACGGGTCCACTTTTGGCATAAAGAAGTGTTCCGGCCTTGGGACGTCCATTATCTCTTTCGTGAAGGCCATGTTGGCACAGTAATTCTTTCTTTCTTGAGGCCGCGACGGATGCTGACTGTTTCTTCTCCATTTCAGTCATACGAGTCTGCATGGCAAGGAGTTATTGTTCCAAAGAACTTGTTGGGATGCCCGCCTATGTTTCTTTCTCGGAGGTGCGTCTCCATTCCACCATGCGACTTCTAATAGCAATTCTTTCTATTCGGGCAACGTTCACTCTATTTTGCACTTCATTACCCGATCGTCGATCGTCCTTCTGGACACTGTCTTTTTCTTTATCTTGAGGAGCTGTGAGTTCTTCCACGTCTGAGTCTTGTGCCGACAAATAGTCTTCTTCTCCCAGTTCATTATTTCTTCCCTCTGAATTAGGAAGATCTTTCTCAACAAGCAGATCTTGGCTAGGGGCTAGAGTTTTGGATCGTGTTGGGTCCCTGGTGGATCATTGATGAGTTGGCGATAGAGGTGGCTTGAGAAGCCGTGTTAATTCTGTGAGTTTTTCATTCAGGGCGTTGAACTAATCAACAGTAACATACTGTGGTGTCGTTTCGTGACTTTCAGGAATAGGGGGTGGTGACTCACGGATAGTAGAGGACTTTGTACCATTATTCCTTAGAAGAGGATTGTTCTATGGATGTCCCTCCTTCGATACTTCATCACTCCCGTCATTGTTGTTCTCGGGAGGTTGATTTCTTGTTCGTGCCATTTCCTTAGAAGTGTCGACACAGAATTCTTGAATTCACGTTTAAAGAGAACATGCCCCACGGTGGGCGCCAAACTGTTGCTATTGAAAACTGAATCTGCTAGTTCGCTGGTATCTTGCGAAACAAAGATAAAAGGTTAACGGAATCGGGACAAGATTCTCAGTGTCCGCTCTGATGGTAAAGTCAGTAACAGAGCAAACAGTCCAAAGCTATATTAAAATGGTTAGCCAGGACGGTGTGGGGATAAGCAGAATTCAAGAAGGATGTAAGTAACTGTTAACCAAGAGCTTAATTGTATCAGTATGCCTTTACCTCTTTCTCGTTTACCATTTTATATAGACTGAGAGAGAGTTCCAAATAAACTTTCACCTTAGCCGTCCAACAACCAGGAGCATATGCGACATCCTCGCAATACCGTAGGATAGAGATCAAACGACTAATCTTAATGCCGTGTTTGTTTATGATTATTAACCCTTGTAACTGCTGATGTGGTCGTTCCAAGAATAGTTAAAGAACTACTCATGCGCGCCTTACCGTAGTCATAGGCAGACAGGTTGCTAAAAACATGTGCAATGAGAGACACAACGGACGACCACGAGGTCCTATTATTTAGGTGACGAACCAGAGAGACGCGACTTGCTAAAGATGATAAATGCCATCTCGCACAGGAGGATAAATTGAGCTAACCAGGACACGTGTCAGTGCTCAGCATGTTGACACCTAAGGACACGTGTCTTCTAACCATCGAAAGACAAAATATGGCATTAACAAGTTTTCCACATGCGATATTAGAACTCCAGAGAATCTCTGCTAGCGGCCACTCCTCCCTACACCAGAACCTTCGGCATCCCTGCGATTCAATCGCACAGACTCAACATGCGATGTTGCATGTTTAGCTCAAAGCATCAATCCCACAACACCTGCCGGCAACTGTACTCCAACAGAACTGAGGAGTCTCTCTGTTGCAACCTGAAAATGCCTCACATGCGATTCGCATGTATCTCCTCCACCGGAAACACTTCGATGCAAGCAGATCCATTCAAGCTCACCGCCACATCAACAGACCTCCTTCTGCTTCTTCCCAGCAACACTCCCTTCTTTGGCCATGCTCTCGTCAAGCCTCTATCACCGTCGATTTCTACACTTGCCGACTGGTTGATTGGGATCACTCTTTGCTCCATTGCCATCCTGATCCCAGTCGGCAACACTTGGTTCAGTCGACCAAGTTCCCCTGACTTAGCCAGAGAACCAAATACACCTGTCATTGTGTTTTTACTCTTTTTTTTTTTATCGTAATGATGATCATCCCTCTTTTTTTTTTCAATGCAGTGATTATCTTTCTCAAAAGCCGATCAAAGATTCAGAGTAAAAAAAAAAACAAAAAAAGCAAAAAAAAAAAACTCCCTCTATACAGAATCTATATATTTATATATATATTATTCTAATTCCTTAATTTTTCCAAAGGAATATCAGAGAAAAAATCGTAAAAAAAACTCAATTTTTTTTCTTTTTCTTCTTCTTCTTCATATTTTCCACGTACCTCTCCCCTTCTTTCAGATCATTGATCAATCTGTCAAATCTGGCTCTGATGCCACTCGTTAGGACTGGGAGTGCGCAACCAAGAAGAAAAACACAAGATTAACGTGGTTCAACACTCTATTGTGGGGTGCTTACGTCCACCAGAGAAAAGATCGACTTTCTTTATTCCCAAGAACAGTCTACAGATCTTTACTTGACAGGCTTATCTTATCTGTTAGCTTTACAACTCTCCACTGTCAGAATCCTCTGACAGCCTTTACAGCCTTACCTAGGTTTTTTCACACAGAGACAATTTATAGGGAAACCTATAAACCCTAATCCTACACAATTATAAGTTTATCCCCTACATGTAATAGACCCATACCCTAATACAAATACTACCCTTATAATTGCGTAGACCCCATAGAATACAAGACACCAACCCAACAGTAACACTCCCAGGATTCCATTATTTATATTCTACGGTAGTCATTTGGGAGCAGCATACCGTTTGGTAAAACTGGTTTAATCTTGAGCTCCCATAAATTGAACCACTCTCAAATGATCAAGAGAACAAATATTTGGGAGCTTCCTTAGAGCAACTAACTCAGAGTTAAAACTTGGGAGAAAGGAGAAAAACAACTCTTACTTCAAAGCGAGGGCTCTCGAGTTTGCCCTACTTCACTCACAAAAACATTCTTCTTCACAACTAAATAACCAAATTTTTGGGGAAGACGATTTTGCAATTGCCTACCTAGTACTATTTTCTCGAATTCATGATCTTGCTTGGGTGCTCCAAAACCTTGAATCCATTTCGGTGCTCCAAACTACGAACAAATTTTAGGGCTTTCCTGACTATAGCCTTCAGAGCTCTCCTCATGGCTCCTTCAGAGCTCTCAGTGTGACCGTCAACTCTCCTCTTCTATGAACGTCACCACACAGGTATATGCTCTCGTATTTAGCTCTTATCTCTCTCTCATCTTCGGTTATCCTCTTTCTAATACCATGTCAAGTTTCCAACTCAAAAGTTCGAACTAGTAAGTGGAGGGACTCTCCATATATAGGATCCCATGATTCAAATCTCATTAGCAATGTGAGACTATTCCCAATACTCCCCCTCACATGTAACCCCATCGTTAAGTACTGTATATGTGGTAATACAAGACATTTTTTGGGTGACTGGTCTCTCTTTTTGGGTGATTGATCCCTTTTCTTGGGTGACAAATAATCCTTCTTTTGGATGATCGTCCCTTTTTTAGGTGACCGGTCCCTCTTTTTGGGTGACATATAGTCCCTTTTTCTGTGACTTGATCCTCTTTTTAGGGTTATTATGAGAAGGAACTTGGAGTTCTGATACCATGTCAAGTTTTCAACTTAAACCATTGAGAGGAGGGACTTTCCATATATATGATCTCAAGATTCCCAATCTCATTAGCAATGTGGGACTATTCCCAATACACCACACATGAATGTTTCTTGTCTCTCTCTTGTCATCTTTCTGAATTCGTTATGTGTTTAATCTTTCCCTAATTTCTCACTTTGGTATCTATCTCTCTCTTTTTCTGGTAGCTGGAATATATATATATATATATATATATATATATATATATATATATATATATATATTTTAAACATGTTGCTTCTTCTCTAATGATGTTTTTTTTATGTTGCCTTGCAGGCCTGTTTGATTATTCGAAGGATAAAACCCAGTTGTGCAAGAGTCTACTGAAATATGTATATGGTAATGTTTTCTGGAGTTAAAGAGAAGGGGGGTATTAGCTTCTTCTTCCTTCCTCTCCCTTAATTAGTAATTAGAATGTCTTCCTTGCATTTCTTTAATTTGGTAATAAAAAATTTGATTGTTTGGCACTTCATTCTTATTCAGTGTATGTAATTATCTTGTTATTCTAATCCCGAAGAGCACGGTAAAAATCCAAAATCCTAAGTACTGAAATTGATTTTTCTGAAACTCCGATTTAATAATCTCTAACTCGTGTTATTAGTGATATGAACAAACGTAGTAACATCCAGAATCAAGCATCCAATTCTTATGTGTATGTTTTGATAATCATAAACTTGTTCATTTGTATGTTTTTAAACTTGTTTTGAAGAGTCTGATATATGTCCTCCAAATAGGATAACCAAGCTCATTCTGGTTTGGTCTAAGAGTTGAGTTGGAACCTTTTTTTTAGTGGGAGGATAAATTAAGGTCCTATTGCTAATATTGTATCCTTTATATATAGAGATACAACATTCTAAAGAACATTTCTTATAGGGGTTATACTTTCCTTTTTATAGGCATGTCCTATGAATCCGAATGTCTCAATTACTGTAGGAGGATAACCTCGATTGTTGCCCCGTTGTGGTTCTTTACTGAAAGAGTTGTGCTCAGTCTGGTATCTTGTGGGATAATTTTTCATCCATGATCGCATTATGGCAGCTACGGTTTATAGAAATTAATCACAGTTTCCCTTCAGTAGTTGCGGCATCTGATTGTGAGTGCCGACTTGTGGAACAAGTGCACTCTTCTCTTTTGTTCCTTGGAATTGTTCCACTGGCTTTTTCTTGCATTATTGTTTCTCCTGATGGTTTCAGATTGAAGTCACTTTGAGGATTCTAAGTAAACGCACCATGCATTTGTGTTTCTATCCATTGGGGGAAGATATGGACTGAAAATATTATTCGTACTAACTTATCCATTGAAATCACTTTGATGATTTGAAGTTTTTTTTATTACAACTTTTCTGCCCAAGAGAATGAAGATAATAATTTTTTTTTGTGCATCATTCTAATTTATTTGTGAATATGCTGTGGCATTTGGAAGGTCTCGTTTTATCTCTCTACCTCATTTCAGTTTTTGCAAAAGTGATTTGTGTTAGATAAAGTTATGTCTATTTTGATGTAGTTGAGTTGTGTTGATAATGATAACCTTTGGGCCACAAGATGGTTAGTTTTTCTCTGAGAAACATAAAGAGAATCAAATTTAGGTATTTTGTCTATTAAAAAGATAACGAGACATCAGATTTCCTAAATGTTGGGCCGAGGGTATAGATGAACTATCAGCACTCTCAAGAAACAACTTACGTTCATGGCCGAAGAAGGCACAACTTGAGCATGGTACCTGTTATGGTTGGAAATCGCCTGTCGATCCGCGCTCTGAGTTACCTGCAACCACAGAGATGAGACAAAGGAGTGGGACACCTAAGCCCCGGGTACACTTCGATGCCTAAGTCAGATTCCCAATGTAAGCAGTCAAGAGGTAGTAGAAAGCTATCTCCAGTTTAAAGAATGTGGGATGATGAAAGAGTTTGAGCGTGCGAGAATGAGAGAGAGATTGTGAACTAGTAACTTGTGCGTAAGTCCTTACCTTGAGGGGTTGCCCTCTACTTATAGATTGGGAAGAAGCATGAAGGTACCAGGACTCAGGGAAGTAGATCGCCAATAGGATTGCCACGTGTCGCTCTGAGGGACACCTGTTTGGTAGACTCCGAGTAGGACTAGGAGACCTTAGCCAAGGAAGCTAGGTCGGTCAGCTCTGGGACTGACATATGTCAATGTGTGAGTAATCACGGACCGTGATAGTCGGCGTCGTATCAGACTGAGAGAAAGACTCCTCGGATGTAGCATAATCACATTAGGACTCTGACCATCGACTGGGAAACGTAACCGGGTAGAACTATGACTCCGAGAGCTACCAGACGGCATAGGGTAACTGCGGCATGTCGGGCGCATGAGAGGCCGATGGCAAGGTACCGAATGCCTCATAAGCCGAGCGTAAGACACTCCGAGCGGTTGGCTCCGAAGGTGAAGCTTGACACGTGTAAGATTTTAAATGGATGAGATTTTTTCCACCTAACAGATGCCCCTTGCGCTGTCGGATACAACGAATTCGATAGTGCAATAAGATTAAACCAAGTGTCGAGAACACGCGCCGTATGAGGCCAATTGCAAAATCGATGGCCGTATAAGCTGCCTCCGAATGTCTCCTCTATGATCGAACTTCATGTCTGAGTGGGAGACCATTGTCACCAACCGTCTGCACGATTGATGGAGGCGCGGGGCTCGAGGCGTTAAACTCGAGTTCCGCAACTACGCTCGATCGTTGATCTTCGAAGTGACGCGGATCGACACCTTGATCCGACGGCCACCAGGAGGCGGTGCGCCTCGAGAAGGAGCGGTATCAATAGCCGCTCGTCTTCAAACGGTCGAATGCATCGGACGGCTGTAATCGATCTGATGGTCTCGAGAAGGAGCGCCATCATTGTGCGTGACGTCAGACTGTCACGTCGCGTTCGGCACGGCAAACGAGAACCAATGGCGTTGAGCCACGTGGTCGGAACCTGAATAGACGATTTTCAGTCGCAACTCCTATAAATACTTCTTCGATTCATTCATTCGCCATTTGGTTGAGTCGCAATCAGAGTTTCCTCAGAGCAGTCGGATCTTCCTGTTCATCGAGTCATCAAGCTTCTTTCGTGCACTCGGAGTCCCATTTCCTCCAATCAATAAGTCTTCTTCTCTTCCTTCCTTTTTACTGCCAATTCATGCTTAGTAGTTCCCACTCCTCTAATAGTTTTACGCCCTCCGGTAGAGTGAAAGTGAGTGAGAGAATGGCCCAATCCCGGACCTCTTCCTCCGAAAGGTCATCATCCTTCTCAATGGAGGGATTCTCCGCTGCTCCCGAACCTTCGGGACGGATTCGGGATTCCGTTAGCCGGGAATTCGAGTCCCAGACCACAGAGTCGGAAGGAAACGGAGCAGGGGCCATCGCCCAAAAATCTCCACAAGCTGTCCTTGTGGCTTCCGATCAGGCTCCAGAGGAAGAACTCGAGGAGAGTTCCTCTGAAGCCGACGAGCATGGTCGTCCTGCGGACACCTCAGCTCGTCGGGCTTCTCGCCAGAGAGGCGGCCGACCATCTGTTCCTTCTATCGACGCACTCCCTGCATGGAGGGTGCCGAGTAAGATTAGGACCGAACCGGCTTTGTCATTGATCTGGCGGGCATACCAGCTCGTAGAGCCGATGACGGACGTCCGGGTTCGGCTCCCTTCCCCCGACGAACGGGCTTGTACCGTGAATAAGTCAGAGATCTGCGTGTACGAGCACGCCTTAAAGTCCGGGCTCCGATTTCCCCTTCACCCTCTAGTAGTAGAAATTCTCCAAGTCTACCGCATCGCCCCCTCCCAACTAGCTTCGAATGGGTGGCGATGCATATATGCCTTCATCCTGTTTGTCCGCCGACTGGGAGAGACTCCGACTGTGAACTTGTTTCGGCCACTCTTCCAGTTGGTTAGTCTGACCGAGTCCCGCTCTATGACCGGGCGGTACTTTTTTAGTCAGAGGAGCGCAAAGAAGCTCCCGGCCATCTCCCAAAAGCCGTCTTCCATCCACGGATGGAAGGATAAATTTTTCTTCGTTGGCCCTCCCGAGGGCGGCCCCGCTCTCCCTCTGTCGAACGTTTGGCTGGTGGTCGACGCCACGGGGTTCAACAAAGTCACCTTTTTGACGACGGAGGAGAGACAGGCTCAGCACAAAATGATGACCGGGAAGATGGTGGGCTATGCCGACCTTGCGGATCCCGTGCAGTTGGCCAAGCACGGCCTCCTTGATGAGTTTATCAATTGTAGGACAGACTGTACACTGCTGTTATTTCAATTTTGTTACTAACCATCGTCTCTTGTCTCATTACAGTGAACTTTGGCGACGATCGTATTGTTGCTCGGATCCTGCGTAAGCGGACAGCCGATGCTGCAAAGTGGGTCCAGCCGGTGGGCGAGCCAGCGAGCGCGCCTCCTCGCAAGGAGCAGAGGACGATGGCCGAGGCAAAGGGCAAGGGGCCCATGCCAGAGGCTCCGCCCAAGAAGAAAATAAAGTCGGCCGCAGAACTTCCGCCCGACATCTACAAGACGAGGCCGGCGCCTAGGCTGGGCCGTCAAGACGAAACAAGGGCGGAGGCTGAGACGAAGGAAGTCCAGCCTCGCCAAGGGGCTGTAAAGGAAGCCCAGGCCCGCGAGGCGGCCACGACAAAACTGGTTTCGGCCGGCCATAGCGCGGCGGTGCCCTCGGTGAAGAAGACCACTCAAGGTCCGAAGGTGGTCGATCTGACCGAAGCCACAGGCGCCTCTAAGGGGGAGGCCGAGCCCGCTCCCCAACAGAGGAGCGACAAGCCGAAGGCGGTGACGATCGCATTCTCTCTTACACTCGGACTGAAGCCGACAGACTCGATCTTCAAGAGCTCGAGGGCGGCAAGGATCATTGTCACAGAGGGACGCTTCCCGGACAACGTGGCCTTCACGTTAGGCTTGGCGAACGAAGAGGTCTTCAGGCGAGCGTTCGTCGCGTGCTCTCAGGTAATTTTTGAAATTCCCTACTCTTCTCTTTTTATTTATGTTTGTCGTATTGACACTGTTGTTCCCTTTTGTGCAGACGAGCAATCTTCTGGCCGAGGTCAGTGAACGAGCCGCTCGCGTCTTTATTGACTTGGACGAGAAGGAGGTCCTGGAGATCTCCCTGCGTGAGGCTCTGAAGGCAACCGAGGAAAATCTCAACAATAAATCCTCGGAGGCCGAGGGCCTTGCTGCAGAGAAGGTCACCCTTCGTGCTTTGCTGGACAAAGCCGAGGCCGCTCTCGACGAGGAGCACAACAGAGTGCACCAGGCGGAGGAAAAGCTTCGATCGGCCGAGGACAAGCGGCGGAAAACCAAAAAGATCTGCAGGCCACGGAGAAGGCGAAGTTGGTGCTGGAGGAGAAGCTTCGGAAGTTTGAGGATGAGGCCAGATCTACCAAGGAGGCTCTGGCCAAGGCCAAAGATGCACACCGGGAGGCCCTAAGTCGAGCTGTGGCCGAGTACCGATCGTCTCCTCAGTATGGGGAGGACGTGGAGGAGGCCGCCTGTGGGTTTTTCCTGAGGGGTGTGAAATACCTGAAGGAAGAGCTTGTGGAGAAGGGTGCCGATTTCAACTGGTCGGAGATTCCGATTATGGCCGAGGTGCTTGGTGAGGAGCCAGCGGTGACTGAGACCCCGATCGTGGCCGAGGATGATCGGGTGGAGCCGACGGCCCCTACAGAAGCTGACCGAATGCAGGGAGGATGACCTTCCTCCGTACGAGGTGCCTCAGACGCCGATCATGGAGCTCCCGGACCTTTCGCTGCCTACCGAGGGTCCCGTAAACCCGGCCGAAGAGGAGAACCGACCATGAGGACCTCCGAGCGATCCTTGTACATATGTACACTTTTTTTTTTATATTGTAACTGTACGACTGCCCTTCTTGGGCCTTTGTTAATAAAACTTACTTATTCTTTTCATCCTTTTCTGCTTTCTTTCTTTCTTTTCGGATTTTGTTACCCATTCGGCGGTTACCCCGGAAGTGTTGTCGGCTCGGCCTTCTGGTAAGCCGAGAACACTAAGTAATAAAAATTCACTTAAGTAATAAAAATGGCAAAGGCATTGCTGATTGCCCTACCCCGGAAGTGTTGTCGGCTCGGCGCTCTGGTAGGCCGAGGACAATTAAGTAGTAATGTTGAGTGCGAACAATGTTGAGTGCGGCTCAGTCCGAGCGCTGGTTCTGTTTCGAGAAATGGCCAAGGTGCCCCTATCCCGGAAGTGTTGTCGGCTTGACTGCTGGTCAGGTCGAGAACACTTGATTCTTTCTCAAAATGACTGTCATTAGGATGGTCTGTCACGGTCGGACTATCGAGGTCTGCTCGTGATCCGTGATAGACAGATACTGGTATGATCTTCATGCTAGGTACGAGTATGGTCTGCATGCTACCGTTGCCTCCTTGTGGACCGTGATAGGCAGATACAAGTATGGTCTTCATGCTACCGAGGTCTGCTTGTGGACCGTGGTAGGAAGATATGCGTACGGTCTGCATGCTACCGTGGCCTGCTTGTGGACCGCGGTAGGTAGATACGAGTATGGTCTTCATGCTACCGAGGTCTGCTTGTGGACCGTGATAGGAAGATATGCGTATGGTCTACGTGCTACCGAGGTCTGCTTGTGGACCGCGGTAGGCAGATACAAGTATGGTTTTCATGCTACCGAGGTCTGCTTGTGGACCGTGGTAGGAAGATATGCGTATGGTCTGCGTGCTACCGAGGTCTGCTTGTGGACCGCGGTAGGCAGATACGAGTATGGTCTTCATGCTACCGAGGTTTGTTTGTGGATCATGGTAGGAAGATATGTGTATGGTCTGCGTGCTACCGAGGTCTGCTTGTGGACCGTGGTAGGCAGATACGAGTATGGTCTTCATGCTACCGAGGTCTGCTTGTGGACCGTGGTAGGAAGATATGCGTATGGTCTGTGTGATACTGAGGTCTGCTTGTGGACCGCGGTAGGCAGATACGAGTATGGTCTCCATGCTACCTTGGTCTGCTTGTGGACTGCGACAGGAAGATACGAGTATGGTCTTCATGCTACCTTGGTCTGCTTATGAACTGTGATAGGAAGATACGAGTATGGTCTGCGTGCTACCGAGGTCTGCTTGTGGACCGCGGTAGGTAGCTATGCCGAGGGCAATGTTTGACCTATGCCTGGTTGAGATCGGCTGAGCCGGAAGGAACGACTATGAACGACTTGCTGTGAGTTGTTGACTGAACTGTATCTGTGCTGCTTCGTATTAAAAGAAACTAAGCGGATGCCCTCAGGGGGTCCGGTATACAACTGAGACTTGCTAGAAAAAATAATTGAAAATTTTTGTAATGAACTGGGAATAAAAAGTTGCTAATTATTGATAATATTTCCGAAGGTTGGTGGCATGCCATGTCCTCGGAATTTCCTCACCACCGAGGGTCCTTCCCTTTGTTCCTCGGGCGATTGCGAATGTTTTCTCGGGCTGATCGTCCGCGATCGGAATTTATTGGAGTTCCTCCGTGGGCTCTCCTGTACGCGGAGAGGTGTTTCCGACCGCTGGTCCTCCTATGATAGTGAGGACTGACTTGCCCTCGGCTTAGGGTCTCTTAGTAATGGCATAAACTCCATTGTCACCAGGGATGCGCAAGCCCATTGCTGTACGGGGTCAGTTCTTGGGCTGTGGACTGCCTACGAACATCCGCTCGGCTTTTCTTCTCTTTGAAGCCGGATGGGACATCTTTATTCTTCTTACTCTGCTTTCGGGTTTCGACCAGGACGGGATGGGCCCGGACTGGGTGTGCTGTCGGCCTCCAAGCCTTTCTTTTACCGACACCCTTTCTTTTCCAGCTCCAGATGAGCTTTCGATCGACCCAAACTGAATGGCGCCGACCCACTGTCTGGGGGCAGCCGGTCCTCCATCAGGGTCTCTGTCGTCCCTCCGAACGGCGTTTTGATTATCGCCAGCGTCCGCTCGGCAGTCGTTGGGTTGAGGGTTCCTCGGAGGGGGAGGTGGTAATCCCCCGTCCCTCCGAGCGGGAGCCAGCGCTCGGTCAGCGTTTCGAACAAAATTACCGTAGTATCTTCGTCGAATGAGGTCTTCAATCTCTCCTTTGAGGTACTTGCACTCCTCCGTTTCGTGGCCGTAGTCGCGATGGAAGCGACAGTATCGGGAGCGATCTTTACTCCTCCCGTCGCCGAGGGTTTTTGGCGGAGATCGGAGGTTCCGATCGTTCTTGATCACTTCGAGAATCTCTGTCATCGAAGTGTTGAGTGGAGTATAATACTCGAACCTCTTGTACGGATGCCGGTAGGTTTGATCCTTACCAGACTTCTGCTTCTTGGGGTCCTCTGAGTTCGGCACCTGGTCGACCGACTCAGACCTCTTCTTGTCTGCAGGCTTAGGATCGGCCTTTAGATTGTTTACCGTGTTATTTTTCTGGGCCTTCATCGTCTCGTTTGCAGAGGCGTACTTCTCACACCTGACCTGGCGAGTAGGTCGTCCAGATTTTTTGGTGGTTTTTTGGCAAGGGACCAATAAAGCTCTCTGTTAGTCACCCTGGCCTGCAGGCTGAACATGTGCACCGCGGGCTCGACGTCCTTGATCTCAAGCACCTCGGTATTGAAGCGCTTGATGAAGTCCCGCAGGGATTCGTCCTTCTGCTGTTTGACTGTTGACAGATGGTATGAAGTCTTCTTGCGAACTCGGCTGGCTTGGAAGTGCGTCAAAAATTTATTCGACAACTGTTCGAACGATGTAACACTCTTTGGGGGGAGGTTGTTGAACCATGTACGAGCGGCGCCCTTGAGCGTTGAAGGAAATGCCCTGCAGATGAGGTTGTCGCTCAGAGGATAAAATAGCGTCGTAGATACGAACACATCCAGATGTTGCTCGGGGTCGGTACTCCCATGGTATGAGTCCAGGACCAACATCTTGAAGTTGTCAAGAAGGGGTACCCTCATGATCTCGTCCGAGAGCACCGTGATTGCAGTATAGGCCGTCCTCGGCGGAGGTACCCGATTCTGCTCCACCTGCTGAAGCCGAGTGGTTAGCTCCAATAAACGCCGCTCGACCTCGGATTGAGGCGTATCCGGAGGTGGCGCAACCGTTCCTGGTGTCTCTACATTAATCCTCTCCTGGCGGAGGGCGTCGAGGAAGGACCTCGCTCCTCTCGCCGGAGGTGGCGCTGCTGGCACCTGGTGTTGATTTGCCGGGGGATGCCTAGCGGCTGACCCGGCCACACTCCGTCCAGGCGCTTGATCTCCCATGGGGGGATTATTTGGCAAGGTGCTGGTACAAGCCGTCCTCGCTGACCGCGGATGGGCCGCTGGCGGAACTTTAGGGGGCAGATTCGGCACCGGATGGGGATTTTCTCCTCCTGCTGCCGAACCGCTTGCTCGGGCGCCCCTCAAGACTCTCGCTAGCTGTTCGATTTGTTGCCTCAGCTAGTCGAACTGCTGACGAGTAACATACTGAGGGGGGGGGTGGTGGTGTCGCCGTTGGCCTATGACTTGGAGCCGACGCTGGTACCGGTGGTGGTATTGGTGCTGGTGCAGGCATTGGCTTGCGGTTTGTCCTCGTTGTACTTACCTGAACATGCACTGACGGCTTTGAAGGGGCATGAGATGCCTGTGCTCGAGTTCTTCTGTGAGCCATTGAAATCATAGTGCTCGCGTGCTAATCTTCAAACTCTGTCAAAAGAGGCCCCACGGTGGGCGTCAAACTGTTACGGTTGGAAATCTCCCATCGATCCGCGCTCTGAGTTACCTGCAACCACAAAGATGAGACAAAGGAGTGGGGCGCCTAAGCCCCGGGTACACTCCGATGCCTAAGTCAGATTCCTAATGTAAGCAGTCAAGAGATAGCAGAAAGCTATCTCCAGTTTAAAGAATGTGGGACGATGAAAGAGTTTGAGCATGCGAGAATGAGAGAGAGATTGTGAACTAGTAACTTGTGCGTAAGTCCTTACCTTGAGGGGTTTCCCTCTACTTATAGATTGAGAAGAAGCATAAAGGTACTAGGACTCAGGGAAGTAGATCGCCAATAGGATTGCGACGTGTCGCTCTGAGGGACACCTGTGTGGTAGACTCCGAGTAGGAGGAGGAAACCTTAGCCAAAGAAACTAGGTCGGTCAGCTCTGAGACTGGCACATGTCAATGTGTGAGTAATCACGGACCGTGATAGTCGGCGTCATATCAGACTGGGAGAAGGACTCCTTGGATGTAGCATAATCACATTAGGACTCTGACCACCGATTGGAAAACGTAGCCGGGTAGGACTATGACTCCGAGGGCTACCAGACGGCATAGGGCGAATGCGGCATGCCGGACGCATGAGAGGCCGATGGCAAGGTACCGAATGCTTCACAAGCCGAGCGTAAGACACTCCGAGCGGTCGGCTCCGAAGGTGAAGCTTGACACGTATAAGATTTTAAATGGATGAGATTTTTCCCACCTAATAGTACCTTGATTCAAAATTTCCTTCACTTTCACAAATTCTTGTTAATGTACTAAGGGATTTGAATACAATTTGCTTCCTTCTCCTTAGATGAATATTGTCAATCCTCATCCTGCCAATACAATATTAGATGGGCACAATATATGTAAGATAAAATGCTTGACCCTATGAAGGAACCGCAGCAATGGAAGACAATCAGTTATGGATAGTTGAGATTAGCTTGTTCTACAGCATTCATTCTCTGGATGACCCCTTGATTCAGGGTATCCAATCAATGGAGCTACCATCAGTTGGCATATGGAGACAACCAAACCAATCCAAAAGATCCAAAACAAACAACAGGAGGGGTTGATGGTTAGAATCATCAGCTTGATGCCTTTCCCATGTTAGAGCCCATTGACTGGATTACACTGATCGATGATCACAAAGACCCACTAGGGCAGAGTGAACTAAGGCAGTGTCATCACCTACTGCAGCTCTAGACTATATTTTCCCAATCATATAAAAAGAAGATAATCATCACAGAGATACAAAAATATATATACCATTTTCAAGATTTTACATCCCCCAGGCATTTGCTCCCCAAAAAACTATTATCAGTATCTACAAAATCTTCTTGAAAACCAAGTCCTTGTAGCTTAACTTGTCCTAAGACAGGAGACAAGGAATGAGCAGCCCCATATGATGGCAAAGGCCACAGATGTGCAATCGAAGAATCTCCAAGAGCTTGTTGACACACAGATAGTTCATTGCTGTTGCTTCTTACAGAATCAGACTCTGGTATTGTACCACATGACTTAGCCGCACTGCCAGCCACATGAAGCGCCTCTTCCCTGGGAACTAAACGTATTCCAGAAATAAAGTTGGAAACACCACCAATAAGAACAGATGAAGTACTTTGTGCAGCTAAATTCTCAATAAGTTGATTAGAGGGAATCAAGCCTATAGAATCAGGAAGTAACCCATTGGTTTGAGCAGATGCACTGCAAGGCTAAGATTTTTCAGTTGCATTCACATCTGACCATGATGAGGAGTGATCAATAAATTCATCCATTACAAAACTTATCTGTGCACTAGGAGTTTCGCTTAACCCAGAACTTCAACAGCAATTTACAGGTTAAAACAAGAACTGCACACAAGTTCTTCCTCTATCGATGTTGAGCTTTTATCATAGAAATGTTCAAATGGACTAAACAGTTATATCTAATATTCTCTTTGACACCATGAAGTCTGTGTAGTCCTCGCCCAACTGTGCCAATGACAATATCTCTTCGAGGAAGGAGAGGTCGTAATGGGCCTTGCAGAGGCTTAGGGATGGGTTGCCAGGAGGGAGAGGGACAGCAACAGGGATGGGGTGGGAGTTGGGGCGGAGGGTGAGTAGGTGGATCTGCAGGTGGACAAATAAAATAGAAAAGGGAAAATTACTTGGACCTCTATTTGACATTTAGTTTACTAATCTTCTCTGGCACTTACTGATTTAATGGAATCCTCTGCAGGGACTGCCAAGAGGTAGTGAGATCTTGGCCCCTCAAAAATGCGCAACCAAATCCTCTCCTGCGGTCCTGCCGCCTGCCAAGGGCCCAATTGTTCGGTCTATTGCCTAGCAATTGAGTGTGGACACCAAGATTTCTAGGACAATCCAAAAATAAATAGATAAAACCCTCTTCGCATTCAAAATTCAAATAACGGCCGTTGCTAAGACCAATGTATATTTTCAAGAAAAAGAAACGAAGTGCTTAATTGATTTTTGCTTCCTATACTTCTCCTCTCGTTGGTCTGATTTGAGAGGTTTCTTCAAAAAACGAAATGCTTAAATCATATGTTTCTTCAGTTACTGATAGCAAGTAATGGACAACCATAATATGGCCCCCCAAACTACACAAGACTAGCTAATAGAGTTGATCTACTTATGTGTTCCCTATATACTTCATCAATCGCCTACCAACCTTGAACTTCACACCATTTATTGGCAACTAGCATGAGTATCAGTATATTTCTTTCCGCATCCATAGCAGAAATGAAATCCACATCTGCAACCAAGATAACAAAAATCCTTAATCAGCAGGCGATTTGAGGTCGTGCATGATTCTATGAGTCTATGTTGGGGTCTCTTATGTGTTTAAGGGGACTAGATTATTAGGTAATTGACGTGGGACTAAACTCCCAATAGAGTACGAACCTGCAAGCAATATGTAGACAACCCTCTCTCTTCTCCACGAAGAAGTTGCACTGTGGGCATCTCTTCCACTTGAGTTTGTTGGCGAGTTCAATCGCCATTAAATCTTCTCTCCCAGTATCGTTCTTCTCCAACTTCTGGAACATCTCACACGCTATTTCAGAGTGCCATGGAACCTTGCACTGAGCGCAGAACAATCTCCGGCAATAGGGGCACTCGGACTGAGTAACAATTGGTCTTTCTTTTCCATCCTCCACTAGCATCACGCCCGAACAGTCCTTGAAAGGACAATAGAACCTGCTGGAGCCAAGTACCAGAGACTCGCACATGGAGCTCGACCAGCGATCAAAAACTTCACCAGGGATGATGGCGCGACATTGGGATGGCTCCAACACTGCTTTACAGTTAAGATCAGGGCACTTCACCGTATTGACGTTTTCTTGGATCTTTGATGCCACGTGTTTGGCGATGCATTCGCGACAGTAGGAGTGACTGCAGATCATCTTGTTCCTGAACATCTCCCCCGCCTGTTTACCCTCCATGCATATCTCACAGAAGCTATGGGAAGATTCACCCACTTGTTTCTGAATCTTACTCTTACTCGGACTATTTTGCAATAGGCTCACCAGAGTTTCCTTTTCCTTTCTGGACGACGACTCCGCTGCCGCCGCCGCCGTCTTCGCCTCCGCTGCCACCGAGGCAGCCGCTGCCGCGGCGAGGTTAAAAGATATCAAGGAGGACGTCAACACCTCTTGGAACTGTAATTCTTGTGCATAATTCTCGTCGGAGATTGGCAAGATTTCATTTTCATTCGTGAGTACCGAGAAATAAAAATCATCGACGCATTCATCACAGTGAGCTATTGATGATTCTGCCATGATAGACAATCAACGATACTGACCTCCACTTTTTTTTTTGGCTAACGACGGGTTTTTAATGATACTGAAGCGCCAGTAGTTCTTTATCTTCTGAAACGAAATCTTCTTCTCCCCGACTCTCCGGTTTCCACCTTATCATACCATTGAAGTGTATTGAAGTTCGAATCGACTCATATTTCAATGGTGAGATGAGATGAGAGCCGAGGAGTCGGGGAGGTGAGGATTTGGTTCCTTATCTTCTCTTCTTTTCCATCCCATCATCGTACAATAATTCTTAGTAAAGAAGGAAAGATTAAAGAAAGAAAGATTAAAGAAAACGCGTAAAGAAGGAAAGATTAAAGAAAGAAAGATTAAAGAAAGCGCGTAGGTTCCGCGAGTGATGTCACCCAAAAAAGCATTTAGTGTAAATAAGTCGCGGTAGACGACTTTGGACGGTGACCAATCATTGACCCTTTTCTCATCAGAGAAATTTTGGTCTATGAAAAATATTTAATTGAAAAAAAAAGAGTTTAAAACAGAAAAAAAATATAAAAATATAAAAGAATAAATTTCAGCTACCTCTAAAATAGTTTTGAAATATCATCTATCATTCTCACCTTTCAAAAAACATCATCAACTACTATCCAAACGTTTATCACCATTAATCAAATAGGTCCACTCCATTAAATGAATTCCGATAGTTGCTAATATCACCTAAAATTGATTTTGAAATGGACAATAATGCCTTAAGGAAATGTTAAAAAATGGTTTTATCCTCCATTACTTAAGGAGGATAAAACCTCAATTCTAAATCTTGTTTCTTCTTCTTCTCTAATCTACCTTTTCTTCTCCGATTATCTTCGTCGACGACGATGCAAGCCTTTTCTTCCCCGACGATGGCGCAACGAAGCTTTGGCTGGCGGCAATCTTCATCTGAAAAAACTAAGAACCGTTGGTGGGAATCGACGAGGTTCCATGTGAGAGCTCCGGTTCCATATCCTTCTATTCTTCTTCTTCTTTCTTCTTCTCCAATCAATGTAAGCAAACTTTTAATGTGAGAACTCCGATTCCATATCCTTCTATTCTTCTTCTTTCTTCTTCTCTAATCAAAGTAAGCAAACTGTTATTACGTTCTTCGCAATTCAATCCAGATCTGAAAATGATTGGGTTTAATGTTCATATTGATTTCAGTCCTAGTTTTGGATTCCATTAATTTTCCTGCACTCGGAAAAAAAGAAAACGAAACAAATCGTGATACAAAACAGAAATTTGTAGAAAAGCAGCCGAGAAAGAAGAAAAAAAAAACAGAGAACAAATGGGGATTACATAGTTTTGACCGGCGGCAATCTTCGTCTGAAAAAACTAAGAACTGTTGGTGGGAATCGACGAGGTTCCATGTGAGAGCTCGGGTTCCATATCCTTCTATTCTTCTTCTTCTTTCTTCTTCTCCAATCAAAGTAAGCAAACTGTTAATGTGAGAGCTCCGGTTCCATATCCTTCTATTCTTCTTCTTCTCTAATCAAAGTAAGCAAATTGTTATTATGTTCTTCGCAACTCAATCTAGATCTGAAAATGATTGGGTTTAATGTTCATATTGATTTCATTCCCAGTTTGGGATTCCATTAATTTTTCTGCACTCGGAAAAAAGAAAACGAAACAAATCGTGATACAAAGCAGAAATTTGTAGAAAAGCAGTCGAGAAAGAAGAAAAAAAATAGAGAACAAATGGGGAATACAAAGCTTTGGCCGACGGCAATCTTCGTCTGAAAAAACTAAGAACTGTTGGTGGGAATCGACGAGGTTCCATGTGAGAGCTCGGGTTCCATATCCTTCTATTCTTCTTCTTCTTTCTTTTTCTCCAATCAAAGTAAGCAAACTGTTAATGTGAGAGCTCCGGTTCCATATCCTTCTATTCTTCTTCTTCTTTCTTCTTCTCTAATCAAAGTAAGCAAACTGTTATTATGTTCTTCGCAACTCAATCCAGATCTGAAAATGATTGGGTTTAATGTTCATATTGATTTCATTCCCAGTTTTGGATTCCATTAATTTTCCTGCACTCGGAAAAAAAGAAAATGAAACAAATCGTGATACAAAGCAGAAATTTGTAGAAAAGCAGCCGAGAAAGAAGAAAAAAAACAGAGAACAAATGGGGAATACAAAGTTTTGGCCGGCGGCAATCTTCGTCTAAAAAAACTAAGAACTGTTGGTGGGAATCGACTGATGGACTTTGAATGACACTGAGAGGGGGGGGGGTAAATCAGTGTGAATACTTTTTCCCTGATATTTCTTTGCTTCCCAATGCTTATGATGAACCAGACTGCCCCACACACAATCGTATGCAAATCTACCTCGCAACCACTCAGTGGCCAGGTCTACCAGATTTGCACACCCATCTTGCAATTCATTCCACGCACTTCACAAAGTACATAATTAAAATAAACCACAACACAGAAAGATTTTGTGGTTCACCACCACAGTGAGTGATGGCTAATCCACGGAGTAATACCCAATGGACTTTGTATATACTCAATACTCAACTTTTAGCCCTTTATAGGACAAGGATGCTCACCCTAAATTTTTCCAGCATAAAACTGAGAGGGCGTAACAACGCCAGAATTCAGGCATAAAGCCAGTGTCTAGCACCCACTGAACACCCCACAACTAAGATAATTTTTGGGGCTTATAATGATGTCCTACAATTAAATCCCAATCTAGCAAGACATTCAATATTTTCTTCTCTTTTTTCTTTGCCTAATGCTAGCATACAATACATTAATTCAATAGACAATAAGGGAGTTGAGAAAATCTCACAACCAATTTTTTTCTGACAACTGACAACATTCCTCTTCTTCTGATAATCAATTTATCCCTTGTCATATGCAACCAAGCTCCACCAGCCTTCAAAAATACATCAGTGTATCGGCATCAGCATAAACAGAGATGGAGAATGATTGTCTTCAATTTCCAGAGCAAGAAAAAGCAAAATCCATGAAGTTCTTCCCTTTTTCTTCAAAAAACCCTTTTTAGATCTATTTTTCGCGACCACTGGGTTCTCCAACCATTCTCAATAGAAAGAGCATGAAAAACCTAGCTCGGTGCAATTTGGATCGTCGGATTTGGCCTCCGGATGATCAAGTTATGGCAAAAACAAGTTCGGCCATTTAAAAAATTCTAAATGGAATCTTTCGGCTTCATTTGGTGCGCCTGCGAAGCACCATAGCCGCGCCCCGCAGTTTGGGTGTTGTGCTCTGATAGGCCGAAGAGAGCATCTGTGAAATCAGCCGTCGGATCTCACTTAAAAAGGTGGGATCGAACCTGATCCCTCGGATCTGGATAATCCGCGTCTCCGAAAATCGGCTTGAACGATAGCCGTTAGATCTGGATCAAGAGAACCGCGGCGCTGTAGGCGCGTCACACCGAATAACGGCTTTGCTTCCATGTAATGCGACGCATTTTATTACACTGCGTCGGACGAATCAGAATACTCACGGGAGTATTTGTTGCATCTGACGTATATACACATAATCCCGCCTCCATCTGGACCGTTAAAAAAGCATCAACCCTTCATAGCTTCATCTGGACCGCCGATTTGATATATTCTCAATAGTAAAAAGACCATATTGCCCCTAGGAAATCTGACAATGGCCTCTGTAACTTTTGCCATTTGTTAAACTTCTACAGAGACGATTTTCCAGAGAGTTTTTCTCTCTCGTGGAAAATCGTCGAACAGATGGGGGACGTGCGACATGCGGGAAAGACAAGACAAGGCCAGCACGCGTGCGCGGGCCTTGCGGGCAGTGCCATGCCCTGGTCTTGCCAGGCTGGCGCCGCTTGCGGGCTCGTTGTCCGCTTTGCTGGCCTGCGATCTTGCTGGCTAGCTTGTGGTGCCATGCAGCTGGCCTGTTGGGCTGGCTGCCGTGGTGCTCGGCCAGGCTGGCTATCTTGGTGGCATGCCACCTTGGTAGGTCCCACTGGCCCCACATTCTCTCTCCTTTTTCTCTCTCCTCTGAATCTCTCTCCTCTGTCATGCTTCACAATACCTGTAACAAAACTGCATCACCTGTTTCACTGCCATATCGCATGTAGGGTCCGCAGACACTCTCTCTCATCAACCTGGACCCAGTTAGTCCAATTTGCCAACAATTACAATATGTAGGCCAACAATCTTCCCCTTTGGAATTGTTGGCAACTACTCAATCCCTACTCAATCCACAGACATTTCTCCCCCTTTGACAACAAGAACAAAGGGATTTGCCACATAGGAGTGCCCACCGCATCTTCCCAATCCTATGGGCGCTGTAAAAACACAAATGCAACAGCACAGTAACACTGATAAATACCAATAGACTCCCCCTGAGTCCTACATAGGGAGAGAAAAATATAAGAGAATGATACACTGCTCCCCCTCACTCCAAGCTCCTCAATGCTTGGGGAGGATAACCACTCCCAACTTATGTCTCAAGTAACCAAACTGTTCTCTAGGAAGGGGCTTTGTGAAGATATCTGCAACCTGCTCTGCTGTAGGAATGAATTCTAACTGAACTTCTCCTTCCAAAACCTTCTCTCTCAAGAAGTGATATCGAATGGCTATGTGCTTCTGTGAGGACAAAGATGGATATCTTTAGAAGTCGCCACCTAGATTTAGGTCTAGGACCTTAGAAATGTGAAATCTCACCCCAAGGTAAGACTTCGATTGACTCATGACCCTTAGATTGGAATTCTGGTCCATCAGAGATTGGGTAAGTGTCAGGTTACGGTTATGGGAAGGGGTTAGGCACCCAAATCGCCCGATCAAAATCGGTCTCCTATGCCTTTCCTATGCTAGACTTTATCTGTTAAACCAAACCAAACCAAGGGGTTTGATATCATTGAACCGAATCTGTATCCATCAGATTGCCTACGTATTACGGAATTATTCTGAAAATCAGGTTCACCATCGTAGTTCAGGTGTGATTAAAGTTTATGACTGTGATTTATGCTTGTGCATGATTAAGTTTATTTGTTCAAGTTGATATTTATGCTTGAATGGTTGAGAAATCCTATGAGTTAGGATCTGGATAGTCCATGTGGACTGATAGATAGTCCAAGTGGATCTAAGAATAACCCTATTTGGGTTGGAATGTGGATAATATCCTAGTGGATCTATGGATAGTCCAAGTGGACTAAGATGTGGATAAATATCCTAGTGGATCTATGGATAGTCCAAGTGGACTAAGGTTTGGATAACCCTTTCTGGGTTAGAATATGGATATCCTAGTGGATCTATGGATAGTCCGAGCGGACTAAGGTGTGGATAACCCTATTTGGGTTAAAATATGGGGGATATCCTAGTGGATCTATGGATAGTCCGAGTGGACTAAATTGTGGATCCGAATTTGGGTTTCTCCCAAATGGCCTACGTATCCTAGGGTTTGACCTAGGAATCAGAATCCGCGTAGTTCGGGCTGGATAACCTATTCTAGGTTAATGATTGAGAACCTATTCTAGGTTTAGGGTTTAGAACCTATTCTAGGTTTAGGGTTTGCCGAGGGGCAAATCGTCCTAAATTATCATTTTCATTCTGAATTCTAATTTTGGAAGGTTTGGCAAAGAATTCTCTTTCTTTATTAAGGTTTTATTATTCCCATTATGCCCTTCCCAAGAATGTGGGTGCCTAAACGCACGTCCCCACACCTACATTGTCTTCTAGAAATGTGCATATATGGCAGTTTAACTAGGTGTTGTATAAAATAATTTATTGCCAAAAAATAGAATATTTTATCTAAATATGGCACATAAAACATTTATGACAAGAAATTCACATACAGTAAGATTTTTTAAAATCTTTCAACTATGGCATGTATTGCAAATAAGGCAAGAGCCTACATGGCATGATCTAGTATGCTATTTTCTACCCTAATTGTTATTTTCTTTCCATTTTAGGATTTTCTACCCTAATTATTATTTTATTTCCATTTTTTAAGGTTTTCTACCCTAATGTTACATTCTTTCATTTTAGGGTTTTCTACCCTAATTATTATTTTATTTTCATTTTTTAGGGTTTTTTACCCTAATTATTATTTTATTTCCATTTTTTAGGGTTTTCTACCCTAATTATTACTTTCTTTCCATCTTAGGGTTTTCTACCCTAAATGTTACTTTCTTTCTATTTTAGGGTTTTCTACCCTAATTATTTTTTTTTCCATCTTAGGGTTTTCTACCCTAAATGTTACTTTCTTTCCATTTTAGGATTTTCTACCCTAATTATGGCAATAAGCATCCAACTATGGCAATGAGCATACAAATATTCATGATGAAAAAATTCAATGGTATAAATCACTATTGATGGTAATCTAACCGCTCAAAATTATTTCAACCACTCCCAAAGATAATCTAACGGTCCAGATCACTTATCATGATAATCTAATCATTCATATCCATTTACATCACTTTGAAGATAATCCAACGGTTTAGATTACTCAAATTAATAATCTAACCATTCAGATTACTCAAATGAAGGTAAATTATGATCAACGGATCAAATCAAAACTCCAAGATCAATGGTTCAATTTTAATCATATCATTCCAAGCATATGATCGGATCAATTTTAATTCCATCAAAATTCCATATGATCGGATCAATTTAACTCTATCTCTATTCCATGGTGGGTGCATGTAGGGGCGGCAATGATGTTTGATCCATTGGGCGGTTATACACATTCTTGTATAGAGGTACGACGGCCACATATCCTTTCTATTGCACATTACAAACTTATGAACCAAACCAAAGATATGAATTGAATGCATGCATATATTTGTTATATTGTTTTGTTTGCTCACTGAGCCGTGATGTGTGCTCACCCTTTTCGAATTCAAATATTTTTAATTGATGATGCAGGTACGATAGTGGAAGAATATATGAATGCTCCAACATACGGGCTTGGGACGGCAATGGAGGCAGAAGTAAAGATGGAGTCGCATGATTCATCATGCGAGTGCAACTCCTGTGTTTTTTATTAGATTTTGTTTAAGTTATACAGACAATGTAATTGATTTAATTATTTTAATTTATGTCTTAGTCCTTTTGGGAGATAATTGGATAATTTATTTACTTTATCACAACTCGACTCTCAGTTCATTTAATATTAAAGACTTCCGCTATTGTGTATTTATTCTGATTTTTTATTGTGGATGTGTATGGTTTAAGTAAATGGACACAGTCTATTTGAGATCCTGGTTGAACCGTTGGTTTATTAGCGGTTCATCACACCATTCTGAATAGTGCGAAATTGGGATGTGACAACCAAAACCCAAGTTTGATTTACAGCTAATACGGCTATCTCAAGGTCCATTGCCAGCTTCTAACTAGAATGGGAAAGAGCCTTTAAAATCGAAGTGGGTTCAACTGGAAAGATAAAAGCACTTAAGGCATACTTTGGTTGGCTTTAACAGTACCCACCCTATTTCTTGTAACCAACCACGGAGCTGGAACCATGAGACAGTGACACAGGAGGGGGGAGATCATTATATAAGACAGTGATACAGGAGATGAAGAAGGGGACCTCAGAACAGAAGGATAACAAGAAGGATAATAAATACGAACATAAAAAGAAGATTTAGAATGTGAACCAAAAGGAGAAATAGGAATAGGACACAGAACAAAGGTATAAGGGACAACATCTAAAACAGGGCGAGAAGAATTATTTGGAGAAAGAATTTCGGTATCTGATATAGTGTACCAGAATGTTGGGTTTTGTGTCTTGTATTCTGTGGGGATCCACACAGTTATTGAGTTGTACTTGTATTAGGGTTTGGGTCTATTACATGTACGGGGATAAATCAATAATTGTGTGGGAATTAAGGTTTTAAATTTACCTATATATTGTCTTTGTGTGGGAAAACCTAGGAAAGGCTCACAGATGTTATAAGCCTGTTAGGTGGAGTTCTGTAAATTTTTCTTGAGAACAAAGAAATCTCTCTTTCTCTGGTGTAGACGTAAGCATCCCACGATGGGGTGTTAAACCACGTTAATTCTTCGTGTGTTTTTCTTCTTGGTTGGGTGTAGCAATTTGGCAGAGACCAGTTTACAGAATCAACATCAACGGGTTCTTCTTCAAGGTGGTTTGTATGATCCAAGCCAGGTGGAGATTTGTTGGGTTTGATATCCTGTATTCTATTGGTCCACACAGTTATTGGGTTGTACTTGTATTAGGGTTTGGGTTTACTACATGTACGGGGGTAAATCGGTAATTATGTGGGGATTAAGGATTTAGGTTTGCATGTATATTGTCTCTGCATGAGAAAACCTAAGAAAAATTGACAGATGAAATAAGTCTGTCAGGTGGAGATCTGTAGATTTTTCTTGGGAATGAAAAAATATCTCTTTCTTTAGTATGGACGTAGGCATCCCACGATGGGGTGTTGAACCACGTTAATTCTTCGTATGTTTTTCTTCTTAGTTGCGCTCTCCTAATCCTAACACAGAAGTATTTGAAAAAGTAGAACCAACAACAGT
This sequence comes from Protea cynaroides, assembly GCA_028583415.1. Taxonomy (NCBI): domain Eukaryota; kingdom Viridiplantae; phylum Streptophyta; class Magnoliopsida; order Proteales; family Proteaceae; genus Protea; species Protea cynaroides. The sequence goes on from CM053276.1 coordinate 106,676,455, forward strand.
TGGAGAAATCCAACGTTCAAAGGTACAGAAATGTCACACCCAAATTCTGAACCAACCAGAATGGTGTGAGTGAACCGTCATTGAACCAACGGTTCACACCAGGATCTCAATAAGACCGTGTCTACTCATACAAACCATCGCACGTAACCACAATCAGAATATAATAAATACAGCGAAAGTCTTTAAATAAATGAACTAAGTATTCTATTGATAAATTTAAATAAGTATTCAATTATCCAAATTCCAAACGTAGTTAAATATCTTTACATCACTTTAATAAAATAACTGAAACAAATAAAATAAAATCAAAGGTACACGCAGAAAGGGCACTCGCATGAAGCGTCATGCTCGTCCTCTCTTGCATGTACGTCCAGAGCAGCAACACCTCCATACGCCGGAGCGTTCATATAGTCGTCCACCGTGTAACCTGCATCAATATCTAAAAACAATGTATATACAAAGGGTGAGCTCACAACTTAGCTCAGTAAGACAATCAGACAGTGTATCAATATTATATGCATGAGTAACAATCATTTTATATTGTGGTCTGGTTAAAGTTTGCAATGTGCTATAGAAAGGTTCGGAGGCCGCCTCACCTCTATACACGAGTGTGTGGCATCGCACAGTAGATCACACCACCACCGACCCACATGCACCCATCATGGAATAGAGATAGAGCTAAGGTATACCCGCACCTCCCCTGATACTCTATCCATACCAGTACCTAAGCCCCTACTGGCTAGGGCTTGCAAACTGGGCTCGCAACTAACCAATCCTATATGTCATCAATGTAGGCTCCATCCTATTACCGCTGACTACGGCATAGAGATAGAGCTACAGCGTGCAGGCCGGGCTGGAGACCACAATACCTCACCTCCCCCTGATACCCTATCCGCATCAAGCATATTAAGACAGAACAATACGCAGATAGACCCTATCCCAACATAACTCCCTACGACATAGAGATAGAGCTAAAGCGTCGTGGCCAGGACAGCGCCCATATGTCGGAGACCACAGTGCCACATCATCACGGCTAGGCCAGCGTCAACATGACATAGACCACAGTGCCACGACCTTCCCCTGATACCCCACCAGTACCAAGCATGCTAAAATAGAATACTACAAAAGATACCAGTGTGAGGAATGATCCCAAGCCCCAGGCCCTTCCCATTCCACACACCAACAAAAAATAATCACATCCTATCATATGGAATATGCATGAATAATAATAATAACTGAAAATAAAAGATGACATGTGAATATGCACAAACATCACACCATGTATTCAGGGTCATTAACAACGTTTTACTGTCCATTAATTATTAGGGTTTAGGATAGATTCCCTTACCTGACGCTCGTTTGTTAGCTTGCTCCACGTCGCAAGACCAAACGTCCTATCACAGAGTCCTACATAATATTAGGGTTCCATTAGAATAGTTCTTAGGGTTTTACGTTGGTCGAAAACCAACGAGATTACAAAATACATCTCACAGAGCTGACCGGTTGCATGTACCAGTCACAGTTCTATGGGGAAAACTGGCGACCGGTATGGTCAGCCGGTCCCCACAGACCAGCCCCCCGGGGAGTACCAGTCGCAACATACCGGTCGCACAGGGTGCAACCGGTATAGTCGACCGGTATGTCTCCAGAAGACCATACACTTGGTTTTTCGACTGTCGTCGATCATTGATTCTAGGGTTTCCCCTATCTATTTTAGGTCTAAGCTTTGAGTTAGAGTTATCTCCAACTCATTCAAGTCTAGTTTTGATGATAATCATCCTAGAACTCGAATCTAGGGTTTGACGACAAATTAGGGTTTAATGGCCAATTAGGGTTTAGATCAATACCTGCTTTGCATGGTATTGATCCAACCATACTAACTATCCTAGAGTCACAATGTAAGAGGAATGATTCAAAACACTTATCGTCAACTGGCGTAAGGTGAGCGTCGTCGAACGGCAATGGCGGCACTTCCTTCTTCTTCCTAGCTCCTTCTCTTTCTCCAATCTCCTTCTCCTCTCTAGGGTTTGTGAGAATCAATGGAAGGGATTCTAGGAGGCTTAGAGAGGTTTAAATAGGCTAGGAATTAAGTTTAGGAAGCCTCTTAGGATTAGGAAAGTCCTAGGATTTGGAATTTGGAAAGTGGGACCTGCAGAATCTGATTTTCGGATCACAGTAATCTGCTGCGCAGACTACACCGGTTGACCTGTACCATTGACTGGTACCATCGACCGGTCAACATAAAATGATACTTATTTGATCGTCTTTGGTCCAATTTCATACCTGTTTGTCATCCGCTCATCCCGTCTGGCCCGGTGATGATCGAAAGACCTGCTACGACATGAAATCAAGGTTTAGACCGGGTTTATGGAGTGCGGGTCTTACAAGAAATCTAGTGAAGACATAGTTGAAGTAGAAGGAACTAAAGGTGGTACAGGCGGCTGTTACACTTTCATTGAAGACAACATGGCATGATATGAACAGTCGACCACTAGCAAAATGGAAACATCGGTATTCCTTGTGTTTGTCACTGTAACCCAGAAAAACACATGATAGTGAACAAGGTTACATGAGGCTAAAAATATGGAAAGCATTGAACAAGAAACACCCAGTTTTTTTTATGAATGATAAGAAATACCCTTAAACATTGAATAATCAAGCTTTTTACCACATATAACATTCAGAGGAGTATCCACATCCAGCATTGAGGTGGGTAAGCGATTTATAAGAAAAATGGTTGTATTGAACGCTTCAACCCAAAACCAAATAGGGACAATAGTTTGATACAACATAGACAGCCTGTTGGACTTTGTGTTGTCATTGTTGACAACTTGGCTGATGTGACTGTGTTGATGAACATTCAGTCAAAGAAATCAGGAGAGAGAGCATCAGTGTAGGAGAGAGAATGTCAGTGCAATGGCATAGATGAAGCAGTGTATTCTACAGTATTCTACATCTCTTATAGTGTGTTTCAGATGGTTTGTAGCGAGTTGAATAGTATTCTACATTGAATTTGATGAGAGAGATTGTTCGTGGATCCCACTAGTGATGTGGCACTGCTTATCGGATGATGTGGCCAAGTTTCTGATGAATGAATGACACCTTTTGGAGGCTTAAATGAAGAGAGAGGTTGAAGAGAGAGAAAATTAGAGAGAGAAAGAGGAGAGAGAAATAGTGGGTGGGACCCACTGGTGGCCAGCTTGGTCGAGGACCTGTCGTGGCACCACATGGCCAGTCGTGCAGCAGCACAACAGGTGCCGTGCCGGCCATGACATGCACCAAGTGCAGCAGCAGGCCCGCAGGCCCACTGCCGCGCATGGAGTGGGTGCTCATAGCATGGTCGTGACACTCTGACATGCCCACAACCTGTTTGACAAAATTTCTAGAGAGAGAATCGATCAAAAACTTTAGAGAGAAGTTCTCTCGGTAAGTCTTTATTCTATATGGTATTTTGAATGAAACTCGGTTACAGAGGCCTTTTTAAAGGTTCTCAGGGGTATTTTCGGCAAGTAACAAAGGAGAAGATCCGAAATTGGCTGCTAAAAAGGAGCCACGCATGACATATTCTAAATCGACGGCCCAGAAAATTGCGGGCTAATGTGTGGCGCAAACGTTGTGCCTTAATCCTCTCGCGCACTCATTGGTTGGCTGGAGGTAAGATAATATAATGGATCATGTTTTATGAAGACTGCGCCTCAATCTGGTGTGGCGCGTGTTTGATGCGATGGCGGAAAGATTCCAATCGAAGCAATCATAATGGATCTGATCGTCGAGTGACGTGATTAGGCCGATCTGACGGTCCATACAAGATCCTGCCTTTTTGCCGTCAATCCAACGGTCTCTGCCACAGATTCCGCAGCAGACCAATCGTAAAGCGAAAACGCATAGGCGGGCGGCGCTAAAGTGTAGTGCGGGTGCACGATTAATCTCCAAAAGATTCTATTTTGAATGTTCTGGTTGGCCGAACATCAAACTGTCATAACTTTCTCATCCGAGCTCCAAATCGGTCCGTTCAAGTTGCAGTTTCCATATTTTCAGATGCTTTATACATTGGGTGTCGTTGGGAGTCGAGAAAACGAAGAGAAAAATTGAAAAGAACGTTTTGAAGCTTGAGAGAAGGGTTTTCTAGGGTTTCGTATCCTGTGGGAGTGATCAATCACCAACTACCTCTTCTTTGTGCATTAATGGAGTGCTAAATCCCTATGAGAGGTCAGTAGAGCTTTTATTTTTATATTCATGGTGATTATGGATTGTGTGGAAGAGATTGGAAGCCTGTGGATGAGGTATGCTCTGTGAATTGATCTCTATCATCATTGAAGGCTGTTGGAGAGTTCCTGAGAGCATTGTGAAGCTTCAGAGATATTGTTGGCCATTCGAAAGCAGTTGTCAGGTTTTTCAATTCCCTATCTATTTGTTGTTTTCAATATATTGTATGCTAGCGTAGGTGAAAATTATTGAATACCTAGCTAGCGGGGGAAAAATTATATGGCATAATTATAAGCCTAAAAAATTGTTATTTGCTTCTCGTGGATGCGAGTTAAGCGTGGTGTGTTCAGTGGGTGTTGGACATTGGCTGTTAAGCCTGAATCTTGGCATTGGTGCGCCCTCTTAGTTTTATGCTGGGAAAACCTAGGGTTAGTATCCTTGTCTTGTAAAAAACTAAAAGTTGAGGGTTGAGTAAATAAGGAGCCCGTTGGGCATTACTCCGTGGATTAGCCATCACACACTGTGTTGGTGAACCACGTAATATCTCTGTGTTCATTGTTTTATCTTTCTGGTATATTTGGGAGTGCGTGGAATGGCTTGCAGGGTGAGTGTGTAAATCTGGTAGACCTGGCCACTGAGTGGTAGCGAGGTAGATTTGCATGCGCTTGTGTGTGTGTGTAAAAAATTAGGTCTCTATCAGCTCTGGGCAGTAGTGGAATAATTAGAGAGAATTTTCAAACACTGATTCACCCCCTCTCTCAATGTCATATCAAGTTCATCACAGCCCAAGTTCGACAAGATGTCGATGTTTTTGTTCGACTACACTATTCTGCTCAGGTGTGGATGGACAAGAAATATGTAAACCAATACCACACTTCTCTAAATAGTTGCAAAAGATAGAACTAGAAAACTCGCCACCACCATCACATTGAAACACCTTAAGTCTTTGAGAAAATTGTCTTTCAACCATTGTGTGAAAATTGACAAAAACATTGTGAAACTCAGACTTTTTTTCTAGAGAGGATAAAACCAGGTGTGAACCGAGAGAAGTCATCCACAAAATTAGCATAATATCAAAATTTGTTCATGCTAAAAACAGGGGAAGGTCTCCATACAGTGTATCTTATTTAACAGACACAAGCTACGTTCAAATGAAGAAATGAAAGGTAGTTTGCAACTCTTACTCAGTTGAAAACTAGTACAAAAAGACTGATTTTTAAAACCAACAACTGATATGGCTCCTAACTTTGAGACGTTATGTGAGTTTGTTTTGAGGATGGCCTAACCGTAGATGCCAAATATTTACGGAGGCTGACCGAAATCGATTGAAAAATAATACCTCAGCAATAGTGGGACCTTCTACAAATGAACCTGCCTTTGGAAGTGAATTTGCAAAGTCAGCAAGCTCATAAAGACCTCCTCGCTTGCTCCCAGATGCCAAAGTCATCTTGATTTGAGTATCCTTTATCACAAAACCATGAGCATTTATTTCAAAATAACATGGGTAATTAGATGTAAGTTTGGAAACTGACAGAAGATTTTTCTGTATATCTGGAACGACCAAGACATCCTTTAATGGAAGAGAAATATGATCATTATTCAAAGAACCAGTGCCAATATGTGAAATAGGGAGAAGGGCACCATTACAAACCATTAAAGTATCTGGACCAAAATAATGTTGAAGATCACAAAGTTTACCTCCACCATCGGGAACATGGACAGAAGCTCCAGTATCAGGGAACCAGACATGATCTTGAGACTCGAACTGATGCTGAGCAGTCAAAGCCTGAGACACTTCATCATCTTGGTAGCTGTTATCAAATCTACACCAGCAACGAAGGGCACTTTGACCCAATTTCTTGCAAATGGATGAGGGGCTGATACGTTCTGTTGAGGAACAGTGGATTCCAAAACTAATTCTTGAAAACCAGAACCAGCAGAAGCAGATCCTCTATTAGGATCTTTGTTTTCCCGAGAAGACTGTCCAGATTGGTGAAATCCCCTACCATTGGAATTAAAACCAGCACCCTGCGTGGATTTTGAACAGTCTTGTGAGAATAAAATGCAAGATGTGAGGAAGAAGAAAAATCAGAAACATGATTTTTCAACATCAAATTAATCGTGACTCTGGAATAAGGTCCGCGTAACTGGGAATGGGGGTTTTAGCATAGTTGTTGCGAAATTTTCAAAAGATGGACCAAGATTTGTAAGCAGGTAAAATACGTTATATGGATTAGGAACATGTTTTCCTATTGCATTTAACTGGCCACAAATCTGTTCAAATTCAACAAGAAAACAGACAGAGGTGTACTTTCATTTTTCTTGAGAAAATGAAGCTTGGAGAGAAGCTCGAACTCGCGCGCCTCTGAGACTTGAGCAAAAGCAGAAAACGTATTCCACAGCTCATACGAAGACTTGATTCCTACAGCCAGGCCAAGAACCTTTTCAGAGAGTGTTCCCATAATCCAAATTTTTACCAATCAACCTGTTATGATCCAGAACATGAAGTCTGGATTAGGCATCATCACCCCCTCTTCGGACAGAATCTCCCAATCTGGTGCAGCAATATCGTCATTGAGGAAGCCAATAAGATCTTGGCTTTCGATCAGCGTAAGGATCTGAGTCTCGCACAGCAGAAAGTTCCCAGGCTTCAGCGAAACAAAGTTGTCGACGTTCAGGTTGCAAGGATACGGAAAGATTGACGCTAACCCTAACCTGGAGTCTGACATCTTGAACGATCGAGGTTCCAAATCCAAATCTATCTTCTCTTCTGCTCTGACACAAATAGAAAAGAAAAACAAGAAGAGTGTCTTGCAAAGGTCTGCGAGCTATATTATTCCTTACATGGTTCCTTACATGCAAGAAGAGTGGAATATTAAGATTGTGTCTAAAAAATATAATTTTTAGGATAAATTACACAGACACCCCATCTACTGTAGTGAAATTATACAATACTATCCTGTTTTTTCAAAAATTATACAGAATACCTCTATAACAATGCTATTATACAATATCTCCCACACTGTTACTTTCAACTTAACGGTAGAGGCTCAATTTTTTTTTGAGACGAAAATACCCTTATTAAGGGTAAAATGACTAAAAGGAGGACTGTTTTATGCAATTTCTTCGATGTCAATTGCTCGTCTTCGATTTCGTCGCTTGTTTACCTGAAGATGCTCGCATAGTTTCATCTGCTTTCTGAAATTGGTTCGATTTTTTTTCTCTTCTTCCCTTCTTACTGATCTGTTTGGTAGCTAGCTCTGTTCGATGATTCTGATCAAAGGAATTTTTTCAGCGTTGAGTGTGTTTCCGCAATTCAATGATTCCGATTTTCTTTCTGTTTGATAGTTCTACTCAGAGGTCTTCTCTTGGGGTCAATTTAGGTTTCTTTATAACCTACTACTGAAAGATTTTCCGGAAGCTTTGTTCTCGATGTTTCTCTTAACATGGTATCAGAGGAGGACTGTTTTCTGCAATTTCTTCGATGTCAACTGCTCGTCTTCGATTTCGTCGCTTGTTTACCTGAAGATGCTCGCATAGTTTCATCTGCTTTCTGAAATTGGTTCGATTTTTTTTCTCTTCTTCCCTTCTTACTGATTTGTTTGGTAGCTCTGTTCGGTGATTCTGATCAGAGGAATTTTTTCAGCGTTGAGTGTGTTTCTGCAATTCAATGATTCCGATTTTCTTTCTGTTTGATAGTTCTACTTAGAGGTCTTCTCTTGGGGTCAATTTAGGTTTCTTTATAACCTACCGGAATTTTGAGAGTCTTGTGGGTTCAAAACCAGCAGCAGCACCACCTCCACCATCACCGCTAAAACCCATCTGTTGTTGCATCTACAACTTGTTCAACAGCTAGTCAAAAAATTTTCAAAAATCAGAACAGAGAAACTGCAGAAGAAGAAGCCCTGAAATCTGGAATCCTTTTCTCAAACTGTTCTGTTTCACTTCTCCTTGAAGATTGAAAGCTTGTTCTTTAAGATGAAGGAAGCTGGTACTCCTTTGTTCTCGTTTTCAAAAAACCTGAAGTTGGTAAACTCCCTATTAATTTCTCCCAATTTCCCAAATCTATAGACCTCCCCAAATCGTTGGAGAAGAACACACAGGCGGTAGTTGGAGAAGAAAGAGGAACAAAGAGAGATTTTCATTTGAGAATAAAGAGGAACAAAGGGTATTTTTGTCTTTAAAAAATTTTGACCATCTGCCGTTAAGTTGAAAGTAACGGTAGGAGTGAGATTGTATGATAGCATTGTTAGAGGGGTATTCTGTGTAACTTTTGAAAAAGCAGGGTAGTTTTGTTAATTTCACAACAATAGAGGGGGTGTCTGTGTAATTTACTCTAATTTTTATAATAAGAGTTTTAAGTAAGTTATATAATCATGATTATAATTCAATTCCTCTTCCCTTATAGAACCTGAGAGTCTTAAGACCGAGGGAAGTTATTTTTTAAGAACATATTCCTTGAATAACCCACAGGTACTTAGATGGGTGGCACAACCCCGCTGATTCAAAGGTTTGGTTCACTGTGCACCATGTGAAGCTCCTTAGCATTTCCCTCTTGCATTTTCTTATGCAAATTCACTATTAGAGCTTTTTCAAGTACAAAACCTACCTTCCTTCTCTAGGCATTGCACTCATCGCAACAAAACCAGTAAACCCCCCACCCCGTTTCTCAAGTTGTGCACTTTCTTCAGTCGCGATCTAATTGCTGAAGTTCACCGTGCATGTATATCAATGTATTGATATATGGGCTGAGTGACTCAACCATTGGATCACCAACTTTGATCGACATGCATAATTTGAGACGAACTTGTCAAGATTAGCTTATTCTAAAGCATTCGTTGGATTTTTTTTTTTTTTTTTTTTGTATGTTCTCGATGCCCCTTTGATTCAAGTTATATCTCCTCATATTCTCTTTGACACCATGAGGTGTGTGTAGTAGTCCTCGCGCAATTGTGTCAGCAACAATCTCTCTTCCATGAAGTGGGAGTCGTCGTAGAGGGGGTTGCGGAGAGGGAGAGGGAGACCCGTAGAAGGGGTTGCAGAGAGGGAGAATCGTGGAGGGAGAGCTATGGGGTGGGAGTTGCGAAGGGGGTGGGTACAGTTTATGTGGCGGCAGTAGCAACAATGGCCGAAATGGGGTTGGAGATAGGAACTGAAGGTGAAGAGGAGGTCGAACCGAACGTGGAAGTAGAAGATGAAATGGAGGGATAATATAAGAAATATATCTGATTTGTCAACTAAAGAAATCCACAAGGTACCCCACATACTGTTGAAACTAGAGATACGTTCCCAAGGGTTCTTTTGTTAAAGAGTGTGTATCTCTTTTACCAGAAAAAAAAATGAAAAAAGAAAAGAGTAGTGTGTATCTCAAGTGTAATTTATTCCATTAAAAAGAATAATCACGTTTATCGAAAAAATCTAGAGAAGAAGTGGCACCCTTATTGGATGTGTTGCCCATCCAATAAATGATAATGAACATTAGAATAACGCAATTGACGATGTGATGGAACCAAAACAATTATCGGGAGGGTTTTTATTTTAGTTTTTAGTCAATGATTAATTAAGTTAAGGGATAGTGTTGTAGATGCTACATTAGTGGGGGAAAATGAAAATTAATATAGAAAAGCCTAGTCTGTCACTTGGAGGAAAGAGAAAATGAGACTAGATTTTAGAGAATCTGGATCATCTATATGTACATATACTCTTCATGGGATCTCATTAATGTAGATATGGTGTGGGACTTACTTTTAAAGTATGAGACCCATGTGATAGAGATGGTGATGAGATCCCAAGAAAGATAAAAGTACATGCGGGTGAACCATTCTTAATTTCAAGGAGAAGAGAGAGATAAATAAGAATACGTACTATTCTTTTAATATTTTTTTCTATTATAGGTTTGCTCAATTTTCTGGTTTCAATTTTTTGTTCCTTAGTCCCAAAACTTGAACACCGATTTCCAATTTCAAGAAATCAATGTTGAATAACCCACATTGATTACTATTAACGAGTTTGGATCATCTCCATGCATGTACGTGTATCTCCATGGAATCCCCTCACTGTCGATGTGATGTGGAACCTACTCGATATAGATAGTGATGAAATCCTAGAGAGAATACAAACACATGCAGGTGAACTAATCTCTATTAACGTTTCATTCAATGTTATGGTAGGCACAACAATTTGAAGTGGTAATACAGTTAAATCTTAGCTTATGGATTAGGACAGTCAAGATGAATCATCCATTAATCGAAACTCTTAGATTATGAAATCTTTCAACTTCCTTTACCCGCCACTCCAAAATCCTCTTTCTTTAAAAAGACAATTGCTTGGTCTGTAGGTCTATTGCCTGGCAATTCAGTGTGGGCACTGGTAAAGGTGTCAAAAATGGGCCCAGCCCGGTAGCACGGACCGAGCCGGCCCGATATAACCTAAACCCAACTCGGACGGAACCTTAATGGACAGGTTTCGGTTTGGGTTTGTAAAGCCCGACACCGTTTCAGCCCAAACCAAAATCAAACCGGACCGGCCCGTTAAGAAGCTCAAACTAGCCCGAATCAATAATACCCAACCCAAACACCGGTAAGGTCCATCTGGGCCCAGTTTCTTAATTTTAATGGTTTTAAATTTTGATGGATTATATTACACTATTATAGTTCATTTCTTGATTCGAAAGATTATGTAAATCTATAGTTGAAAAGAGTATGTTAATTGTTACAATTTATTTACATACATATAGAAGAAATGATGCTAATTTTATAGATAGAAATAATAAAATAGGCTATATATCTTACATATAAAATAGGCCCGATAAGCTTGATAAGCCCGGTCCAGACCGAACCAACCCGAAATCACTTCAATATGCCCAGTCCGATAATAAACTGACACCGGACCAGCCCGTTAGTTATTGTGTCCAGCGCAGCCCAACCCAGCTCGAACTCTTAATGGACATATTTTGGGCTGGGCTTATAAAATCCGACACCGGTTCAGCCCGGACTGAAACCGGCCCGGACAAGCCCGTTGACACGCACTGGGCACTAAGATATCAGGATGACGATAAATAAATAAACAAAACCCTCTTGGCATTCAAAATTCAAATAACGAGCGTAGCTAAGATCGCAATTTATATCTTCAAGAAAAAGAAACGAAATGCTTAAATCATTTTTGCTTCACATACATCTCTTCTCAACTTCTCATTAGTCTGATTTGAGAGGTTTCTTCAAAAAACGAAATGCTTAAATCATATCTTTCTTCAGTTACTGATAGCAAGTAGATGAACTCAATAGAAAACCTTGGTAAATTCACACCATTGATTGGCAACTAACATGAGTGTCAGTCCATTTCTTTCCACATCCATAGCAGAAATGAAATCCACACATGCAACCAAGATACCAAAAAAAAAAAAAAAAAAAAAAAAAACCTTAATTAGTAGGTGATTTGAGGTCGTCGCAAACTTTGTCTCAAATGATTGAACCCATAAGATTCGCACGTGTAACAATATATACGGTAGACAGGTGGAAAACTCAATGTCAAGTTTCATCTCAAAAATTTGAAATGATTAATGAAAGGATTCTTAATTATGTGTTTTAAAAGGTCTAAATTATTTGGTAATTGGTGTGTGACTACACTCCCAACAAAATATGGGCATGCAAATAATATGTCGATAACCCTCCCTCCTCTCCACGACGAAGTTGCACTGTGGGCATCTCTTCCACTTGAGCTTGTTAGCAAGTTCAATAGCCATTAAATCTTCTCTCCCAGTATCGTTCTTATCCAATCTCCAGAGCATCTTACACATTATTCCAGAGTGCCATGGAACCTTGCACTGAGCACAAAACAATCTCCAGCAATAAGGGCACTCGGACTGACTAATTTCTCCTCCATCCTCGTCCACTAGCATCACTCCCGAGCAATCCTTGAAAGGACAATAGAACATGCGAGAGTCAAGTATCAGAGACTCGCACATAGAGGTCGACCAGTGATCCAGGACTTCATCAGGGACGATAGAGCGACATTGGTATGGCTCCAACACTGCTTTACAGTTGAGGTCAGGGCACTTCACCATATTGACGTTTTCTTTGATCTTTGATGCAACGTGTTTGCCGATGCATTCGCGACAGTAGGAGTGTCTGTAGGTCATCTTGTTCCTGAACATCTCCACTGCCGGTTTATCGTCCATGCATATTGTTGAGGCCTTATTTCGTCTTCCAATACTTAGAAGACATGTGTTAAGTGTCGGCATATTGAGCACCTCCACGTGTCCTGGATAGCTTGGCCTGTTCTCCCATGCTAGATGGCATTTACCACTGTTTACTAGCCGTGTCTCGTCGTCTTTCTGGGCAAGATGGCGTTCACCACTGTTTACTAGTCGCGTCTCGCCAGTCCTCCTGGGCGAGATGGTATTTACCATTTGCAAATCGCGTCTCGCCAGCTTGTCACCTAATAATGGGATTTCGTGGTCACCTGATGAATCTATCATCACACATGTTTAGTTGCCTATAATTATGGTACGCATGCGGAGATCTTTAACTGTTCTTGGAGTGGTTATTTCGGCGGTTATTAAGCTTGATGGTCATGAGTGACACGGCATTAATGTTAGCCTTTGGATCTTCATCCGATGGTCGTGCGAGAACATCACAGACACTCCTAACGGTTAGGCCGTTAAGCTAGAAGTTTGCTGGGAACTCTCTCTCTCTCTCTCTCTCTCTCTCTCAATCTATATAAGGTGGCAATCGGGTAAGAGGTAAATGATTCGAAAACAACTGAACTCTTAGCTTCCAACCATTCATGCTTTTCTTAAATTCTCTTCATCCCCACACCCTCCAGGCTAACCATTCTAGTATAGCATTGGATTGTTTGCTCTATTAGTGACTTTATCATAGGAGCGGACACCGTGATTCCAATCCCGGTCCCGCTAACTCTTTGTTTCTGTTTCACAGGATACGGACGAGCTAGTTGGATCAGTTTTCAACAGCAAAACATATCTCACAGAAGCTATGAGAAGATTCTCCCGCTTCTTTCTTAATCTTAGCCTCACTCTGACTATTTTGAAATGGATTCATCACAGCTTCCTTCATAGACGACGATGATGATGATGATGATGATGCGAGGTTGGAAGACAACAAAGAGAACATCAACACCTCTTAATTGGAACTGTAATTCTTGTGCATATTTCTCGTCAGAGATTGGGAAGATCTCTTCTTCATCTGTGAGTACCGAGAAATAAAAATCATCCACACAGACATCATGATGAGTTCTTAATGATTCTGCCATGATAGATGAAACTGAACTCTACAACTTCCTATCTTCTCTTCTTCTCCGTCAATATACAGTAATCCTTCCTTAGTACTAGATTTATTTTAAAGACGTACTACAGTAGTACTGTAGAATTGAAAGGTCCTTAATTTCTGCTTCGGTTTGAGTTTGGTTTGTAAGGACTCGTAAATGATAGGAAATTGGAATTCGTTATGGCTTAATTTCCCCTGAGTGTTATCGAGGCAGCAGGAAATTCTCATATTTATAACGAATTTAGTTTATCGTGGTTCATTTAATGGATAAGAGAAGGGTTAGTGGTAATATATGATTATTATTTTTTATCAGAAATGCGGGTTCAAGTTAAAATATCATTTTTGCAAAGATCCTCAAATGGAAATTTTTTTTCCCCTAAAATCAGTTCCAGTTCCTTTATAGAACCTAGAACCGAGGGAAACGATTTTTTTGAGAACAGATTCTTTGAATAACACAGAAGTACTTAAATGGGTGGCACAACTATCCATGCCATATGGCAAGTTTGATGGAGCTGTTTTTTTTTTTTTTTTTTTTTTTTTTAATCCAAGATTCTTTGCTCATGTATATTATTTACAAAAGGTTTTCGAATTATATTTTTTAATATACTTTCTAAATAATTTTAGAAAATTATTAATGTCCATTGTTCAGATTCCCTGGAAAAGAAGATGAACCGATGTAGATGGTGTGACAGTAATGAATTCCATACCTATTGGTTTATTATGTGATTGTAAAGTAGAGACTTTTAGTTGTAAAAAAATTATTTATTAGGGGTATAGTCGTTATATCAACTTTTAAGTGTTCTTAGTTGAAAATATCTTTTTTTTAAATAGACATATACTATTATACTCATATAAAGAATCTTTGATAATCACGCAATGAGATCCCCACCAATTGATTTTTTTTTTTTTTAGCAGCACATGGATTAATAGGTATGAAAATTATAAATAAGACACGAAAACACTGCTTTTATGCCAAAATGAGGGGAGAGTTCAGTTCCCCCCTTAAGAAAGATCTCCATCCTCTCTACACAAGTAAGATTTTTCTTTAGTGATTTCCTCAAGAATTGTATTCACTAAGAGATACTGTGATTATGTTACATCAGGTGGTAACCCTAAGCCAACCCAAGCCAGAGATTCCTCTCATCGGCCTTGTATGCATAGTGGGGGGTATTTGGAATATTTTAGATGAGTACATGCATGGCCACAAATAAAAATTATAAAATTACCCATACTACTGCATCACTTTCTTTGCAAGACTTGTGCTCCTTTCCTGAAACACATACAGGATCCCAACCACTAAACCAAAGGATTCACACATATATGAAGCCTACAGCAAAAGGTTTGGTTCCCTGTGCACCATGTGAAGCTCCCTCTTGCACTTTCTTATGCAAATTCACTATTAGAGATTTTTTCAAGTACAAAGTTAAAAGTTAAAACCCACCTACCTTCTCTAGGCGCTGTACTCGTCACAAGAAAACCAGCTAAACTTGTAACTGCATTAAATTAAATAATCAAGGTATATACCAGGTAGATTATGTCTTCAAAGAAGCACCATCGCCCAACCACACCCCCCTTCCCCCTCAATAAAAAAAAAGAAGGGGTAACTATTTATCTACATAAGAGGCAAATATGCAGTCATACATACATGTCAGGAAAGTCGCTACATATTTATTCATATATACTGATCTCTGTACTCTATACCTGATTACCTCACCGTAGTCTTAGAAAAGAACCACAGAGAAATTATAAATTAAATATTAAAAAAAAAAAAAAAAAAACCATTTGGAAAGATTGTACTGATGACCTCCACAAAAATGTGTGAGAGAAGTCCCCAGCTATGCCTCAGGATTCAGTTCTCTTGTAGTGGATGAAGTGTTCGTCTCTTCTTGTTTGACAACATTGCAACCATTGATTGTCGTGCCCTGTTTATTGTAATTTCCCACTGCGTTGTCCTCGGTCAAAATCTCACCACCTGGTGACACTAGACCCATCCCAGTGCCAAGTGAGCTGTTATGAGGAACAAGGCCATGGGTCAAGCTAGGCTTTTTCCTCTCACTAAAAAAAGGGCTGACCGATGGCTTGCCACCAGAGATGGCAGCTGCAAGGGCAATCGGCATGAGACAGAATCCTTTGCTCTGAAGATATTGCATGGCTGTGGTGACATTGGATTCCATCAGCTTTGCCACTTCCTGCTCGAAGGCAATATCGTCTATAGATTTTGAAGGGTCAGCTGCCTGACCAGTTGATGACGACAGTAATATACTGCTTGATCCCTACAATAGCAATATTCGACATTAACTCAAAACACCATGCCAGAAAATTTTTCAGGTTGATCATGGTTTAATTTGTCTTAAGATCATAATTGTCAAGGTGTCAAGGTGACCCAAGGTGCTGGAAAGGCGCCTAGGCGTACCCAAGGCGTTGTAAAGGTATATCTTAAGAAGAGGATTAAATACAAAAGGGGGTTAGCGCATCAATTTTTATTATTTTTAATACTTAATGCATGATTCCATGCATTATGGTGTATATATGTACTTTATACAGCCAATAAATATGCTACAAATGGCATTAAATAAAAAAATAAATAAACAAATAAAATAAGGCATGATACAATAGAGCAATCGACTACCTAGCCCTATGTGACTCGCCCGGATGCCTAGGCAACGCCTTGACAACCATACATAAGATTCTTACTCCCTAGTCAATCAGTTTCAGTTGCTATTAGCTTTTAATCATGCAATATTACTGAGTTTAGATGCATATTACAATGTATAAATTGGACAACAGGATACGTCACGCAAATGCAAGGGTTAGGACAAACAAATATTGAGTCTACCTCATTGATCATTTAGACAACAACAACCACAGTGTTAATGCTGATATTTCAATCATTTGAAATAAGCACGAATACGTAATCGAATTCATAAATTCATCTTAATGAGCTGTCAACAGAAGCTGCTTCTGTAACAATATCTGTGTATCTGCATTACTGCATCTCATTACGATATTACATATAAGTAGAAAGGAAAAATCCAGGAGGTTCAACCAAATACATTTGTCACATCTATACTAAAACATAAGGAATGGTTTTTCTGGTCTCTGTAGTCTAGAAAATATTTCTGTACTGCGGATAAAAACAGCCACATGATAGGTCACATAGAGCTGTAATTTTGTGGAAAGATAGATCCCAAGGTCAATCCCATAATCACATCAAGTTTTAACCCAAAATGGTGGTGGCTAAATGGCAAAACGAAGTATTGAAAAATCCAGGAGTATGGAGAGGGTGCATGCCAAACATGAGGACATATGTATGAATTTGAGTGTAAGTTTGATAACGGCTAATGCAAACCATTTCCTAGATATAAAATAGTCATGCCAAATCACCTTCCCGCAACTAGGTGTACCTTTTTAGTCGGGTAGAACAGAAAACCTTTTGCCTAAGATATCAAGTGAACATAATAAAACAACTAGATATTTTTAACTGATAGAAGAGGATGAAATTCAGATGAAAGTAGTAGGAAACATAGAGTAGAGGGAAAAAGGAAGCACCTCAGCTTGACCATCAGTGATGAGAGGAACAACTGCCCCTGCTGCCCCCAGCCTGCTCATGCTTAAAACCTGCAAAGAGTAGAAAGATAACCAAGTCATTCAAGATAGATTAGAAAGCAAATTTCCACAGGTCACAGGATTGGCGAGAACTTGGACAAGAGATGATTTTAGAAAAGTATAATCAAAGCATCTAGGCAAGAATAACTCAATAAGGCTATATTTGGATGTCAAGAAAATAAAAGAAAAGAAAAAAATTCATGACTGTCTCATCATTACTCGTCTTATTAAGTTTTTTCTTTTCTTTTCTTCACATCCAAACATAACCTAATGATTGCCTGGCCAAGGGATAATGCATTCATTGGTAATATTTCACGCGCACAGAGACAGAGATGCCAGAAGGCTGAGTTCTGAACAATGTGAAAGGTTTCAAGAGACTGAAAGCTTATGAATTCACATCTATACCTGTACAGAGTGTGGTTTTTATCAATTGTAGATGTGATGTTGGGGTCTTCGGCTAAGAGCCGACTTTTGCTTTTGTACTACTAGTTTTATTACTATTTTTTATTTGATTATCAAAAAATTTTGTTACTTATCAAAAGAAATATGCCACCCATACCTTGACTTGAAGCTGAAGAAATTTGACATACTCAATAATTTCATCCAGCATTGATGCTTTATCTGTCTGAACAAAGAGGAAGACAAGATTAGCTTTCCTTTCCCTTGAAGCAGAGACCATTCTATGCTCCTCACCATTCAAGAAGAGACTTCACTTCAAATTCAAATAATTCAGAAAAATTAGAAGTCCGTCGTGATGCATATCATAGGGACGGTCATCTGAGCATAAACATTGGATAATTTGGGGTTACTCATTGGGGAATGATAAAAAAAAGTTATTTAGAGCCAGACTTGACTTTCAGGATTAGACTTTCCATTTGGCTACTCACTGGGTATTTGTAGAATGAAATATTTAAAGCCCAGACTTGACTTTCAGTATCAGCCTTCCATTTCGAGGAACAGCTTTGCCAAGTTGATTTGTTGACCTAATTAGCATAGGTTGGTTGATCCAGTCGCTTTGTGACTAGAGCCACATTAGATCAAACAGAGCAGAAGTTCAATACCCCCCCAACCAACAAAAAAAAAAAAAAAAGAGTCAGCACTCAAACTACAATGCCCATGTTTCAATTCTTGCTATCCTGATCGTATAGCACTCCAGCATGTCATATACAAAATCAACCAAGTTTAAATTGAGAAATAATTAGATCCAAACTAAATGTAGCTAACTCAGCCAATAACCACAATCCAGTGAGACCCAGACAACAGCATGTGCAGTGCTGCATTTGACAATCAGACAGAAGAAATTTCTCTTGACACCATAGGCTACATAAAGTCGGAAGTATTTGAACAAATATACAGCCCTAAGCAGTCATTCCAGTGATTTTATGACATTTACTTTGACAGAAACATGACCATCTTGATGGCTAACTAATGATTTGTGGTACAGGCCCCCTTATAGAATTCTCCTGTTTCCACACACCATGTTAGGCATTCATATAGATATAGCTAGGCACTCATTTGGATACTCTACATCTCTAGCATGTTATCTGCTTGACATGGCTTTCTTTTTTTCACTCTTTCTTTTTACACCATGGTCTGACACAGTCCTACTTTGATGAGGCCTTTCTATCCTCTATTTCTTGTAGGGTAATGTTTTGACTTCCTTTACTAACATCAATTATATTATTATAAAACACCTACACCCCATGCATAAGCTTATGACGGTAAGGTTGTCATACTGTAACCTGGTGGTCATGGGTTCGATATACGAAAACAACCTCTCTGCGTTGTGGGGGTAAGACTGCGTACATTCTACCCTCCCCAGACCCTGCAGTAGCAGAAATCACATGCACTGGGACGTCCTTTTTTTTTAAAATAGCACAGGGATAATAAGTACTCTTTCATAATTTAACCATTAAACAACCTAACGATAGCACTCCTTTTACTTGGGAGAAGGGAGTCAATTTTGAAGATTCAAACGTATGTCATACGATCAACATTTACAGCACCACATCTTCATTTCTGGATTTTGGGCATATTCACCTGTTGCCATGTCCACAATTTAGGGTATAACTCAAATATTGAGGGATACTAATTGGAAACCACGTCCGTGCACGGGGGCATGTTTTTGGTGTGTTACTGACTTTATATTGTACAGTTTAGGGGTAGATTTTGCTTTTGACAATGGAGAGTCCAAACCATTGAGCGGCTAACTATGGGAAGTTTATGCCCCTCAATATAGAGTTCAAAAATTTCAGCATCCAGTATAAACCTCGGATGCCCAGATTGGCTAAAAGCATGGAAAAATAACCTAGTTAAAGCAGGAATTCTCAGACAGGAGTAACTATGTTGCCCAGTACTTGCCACTCTTGTCAGGCAAGGGCTTTGACCCCTTCACTCTTGATTTAATCTGCATGTTGTTCATAGAAACAAAAACATACAGAAGTTTCTGCCAACATAAGTGGTCATGAATGAAAATTAATACACCCCATGCCCAAGACTACCTTGTTAGAATTTGGTACAAGTTCTTGCAAATTCTTCATTCTTTCAGCAATTTTTTCTCTCCGAAGCTGCATAAGAAATCACTGATTTTAAAATTCTGGAATAGCATAATGAATTCCAAATTCCAAATACAAATACAAGCTAATAACATGGAAACAAACTTACACAAAAAAGGTAAAATTGCATACCCGTTCAGCAATACTGTGTGGATCAGTGGCCTGACCACGCCGTGCTCTAACACGAGGCTTTACAGATCCATTACAACCCCCAGCTGCGGTGGCTGACTGAAAAGCACAACCCTGCTGTGTATATTGCTTCATGGAATTTCCTTCACTCATATGTGACAACTGAACATTGACAAACAGCAGAGAATAAAACAACATGGTAGAAAGAGGAAGTTCCTAGACAAAGCCTTCAAACAACTGTCAAAAAGAAAACTGAATAATAATTGTTTTTAGCACCTCCAATTGAGAATGTAGCCCAGATGATATTGGCATTGTTATCAGGGGCCCAGTGACATAAGAGGCCAAATGATCATTGTGTAGCTCATCCTGCCCCTACAATATCAGATGGGCATAATATATGTAAGATAAAATGCCTGACCCTATGAAGGAACTGCAGCAATGGAAGACAATCAGCTATGGATAGTTGAGATTAGCTTGTTCTACAGCATTCGTTGGACGGCCCTTTAATTCAGGGTATCCAATCAATGAAGCTAGAGTTGGCAGATGAAGACAGCCAAACAAATCCAAAAGATCCAAAACAAACAACAGGAGGGGTTGATGGTTAGAATCATCAGATTGATGCCTTTCCCCTGTTAGAGCCCATTGACTGGATTACACTGATCGATGATCACAAAGACCCACTAGGGCACATTGAACCAAGGCAGTGTCATCACCAACTGCAGCTCCAGACTATATTTTCCCAATCATATAAAAAGAAGTTAATCATCACAGAGATATAAAAATATATACATTGATTGACACTGATGCAGGTAAATCATCCATTTTCAGAATTTTATCATCCCCCAGGTATTTGCTCCCCAAAAAACTATTATCAGTATCTACAAAATCTTCTTGCAAACAAAGTCCTTGTAGCTTATCTTGTCCTAAGACAGGAGACAAGGAAGGAGCAGTCCCATATGATGATGAAGGCCACAGCTGTGCAATCGAAGAATCTCCAAGAGCTTGTTGACACACAGATGGTTCGTTGCTGTTGCTTCCAACAGAATCAGACTCTGGTATTGCACTACATGACTTAGCCGCACTGCCAGCCACATGAAGCACCTCTTCTCTGGGAACTAAACGCATTCCAGAAATACAGTTGGAACCACCACCAACAAGAACAGATGAAGTACCTTGTGCAGCTAAATTCTCAATAAGTTGATTAGAGGGAATCAAGCCTATAGAATCAGGAAGTAACCGATTGGTTTGAGCAGATCCACTGCAAGGCCAAGATTTTTCAGTTGCATTCACATCTGACCATGATGAGGAAGATAATAAGTGATCAATAAATTCATCCATTACAAAACTTATCTGCGCACTAGGACTTTCGCTTAACCCAGATCTTCAACAGCAATTTACAGGTTAAAACAAGAACTGCACACAAGTTCTCCCTCTATCAATGTAGAGCTTTTATCATATAAATGTTCAACTGGAATGAAGAGTTATATCTCCTCATTTCTCTTTGCTCCTGCCTACCTATGAGGAAAGTTAGAGATATATTAGCTTTTCGTTAGGCCCTTCTTGGTATAGAAGTAGAAAATTTCATAGAAAACCATTCTTCAAAACATCGCATATGAAGTTCTCATAAAGTAATTAACACAATAAAAAACAAACTATAAATATTTATTTTCCAGCATAAAAAAAATTATGTTCATCACAAAGATAAGTTAATAATTTTTCTTTATCAAACCACTGATATTCAATTTTTAAAATAATAGTACTAAAATTCTTATACTGTTTAGATGGGCAAAGGATACAGCTCAATGTTTGGACACGAGACTGTATTCTTCTTGACATTCTCAATGCAATAGAATCAGAAAATGAGCAAGTTACAGCCCCACATAACAAAATAAGAAAATAAAATATAAAAAAATGTAATGTCAAACACCTATACAAAAGAAATATGATACTTCATGTAGGCATCATGTTTCATAAAAATGCCTAAATTGGAATTCAGCCGTAATCCATGAAGCATGCTAGAAGAGGCAAGCAAGGTAGTACATTGTGACCATGCTAACTAATGCACAAATAATATGCAATGATAGATCCAAATGCAAGGTGCCAGACATGACATATTGACCATCTGCACCTTCTGACCCATCAATATGTGTGTAACAGAAATAGCTACTAATATGATTAAAGCAATGAATACTTTCAAAATAAAAGATGAATGGAAAAATAGGACCCTGTAGCCAACCCCAATTGAGTTGGGATAGGACTGTTCACAAAAATTGTGTAAAAATTTTGGGCCAAATATAAAAACAGAGAAAAGGAACCCGAGGATAGTTTGCAACTTGCATGGCATGGAGCGTAATTAAAATTTCCCATTGATTTCTTCACTAATTTATCAAATATTAACTTCCTCCTTCCAAAGGCTACTTTACTTAATTGAACATCCATTTTATAACTTTTTGTCAGGAACAGCTATGACATAGCATTACAACAATATATGGTGAATAGTGCGGCTACCAAAATGGAATCATAACCGAGCCCCCAACTTGTGCTGTAAATGACACACACAGACAGACAGTGGATTTGGTAGAAAATGTCATGCTTCAGTCAGATGATCCATGTAGGACAAATAAATATTGTTGGATAAAGAACAAAGCATGGCTTTTCAAGTAAAAATCTTACAGTGTCAATCATCGAATACCAACCATTGGCTCTATACTCTTGATGTCAATCAATAAGATGCTTAAAAAGATGACAGGGAATTGCATCAACAGCATGCTAAGATTCTAAGACAATGTACATGATATACCAATGAAAAGACTAATAACTCGAGGAGATCGCACTTACAACAACTTACTAGCCATTTATGCTGTTTTATTTCACAAAATAAATGCATAAATTCACACAGTTCGCACGCCAAAAAGAGATGCAAAATAACTAGCTAATGCAAGATGAGAAAGTTTTCTATCAAATTCACGAAGATAGTAACAACTGAATTTCAAATGTCAATGCGACATCAACTATGCTTGATACTGGTCAATAGCAAAAACACGAGTCACGTGATTGAGATGCCAAAGAAATGATGATTAAGGAAGCATACTACCACAAAAAGGTCAAATTATGTCACACTAACAGTAGAAAATCAAACATAAAAAGGAAGAGAATTCGTAAGAACGAGAAGGAAGAAATAAATTTCCTTTTTAAAGATGAGAAAGCTCTGAACTGAAACCAAAATCCTACAGAACATAAACAGCACAAACAGGTCCAACCGTTTTGAATAGGTGCATCAAAAAAGCACTTCTAAAATCGCTAATAAAATAACTCGAATCACCAATTCAACCCTTCCGATAAATGAGAAGAATATACACGCATACCCAGCAGCAAAAAGTTCAGCTTTCCTCGAACTGTCATCTAAAAACTCTGAAGCAAAATCTAAGCCAAAAAAAAAATTTCCAAACAGTGGTTTCTCAGCCATAATTTATTCGAATGCTCTTTAATTTACATAAAAAAAGAGGAAAACACTGAGAGAGGGAAAAAAATCAGAAAACCACATAAGTCATACTTTAAAAACGGTTTTTAATTCATTTGTAAATGAAGTAATTCAGTAGTGAGAAAGAAATAGAACTTACAGAACAAGCTTCGGAGCATCCAAGAAGAGGAGAAGAAACTCCTGAAAAGGAAGTTCAGCTTTTTGACGAAAAACCGTTCATCAGAAGATCAAGAGAACAAAAAGGGTTGGTGTACGGGGGAGGGAAAACAGATTTTCTTTAAGGCGCCTTTTGTTTCGGCTCCGTTTGTTTCGTGTAAAATGATAATGGGAAAATCTTTTATTGTAAAATCGGATTTTCCTTTTTTTTTTTTTTTTTACATGGATTTTCCATTATTTTTTTCAAAATAAAATAAATAAAATTATTAAAATAAGAATATTTTGATGAAAGAAAAAATTTATGTAAAATATTATTTGTATGGAAAATTTGTCAAGGAAACAAACCAGGCTTTCATTATAGTTTTTTCAATATTTAATGTAAAAAATTTCTCCACATACAAGTTAGAAGAAAGATTCATGTGGAAATCTATCAATTCTCTTAAACTCTCACATTCTCTCTCTTCTTTTCTGACCATATGAATTCTAACTAATTATTTTATTTCCCTTATTTGGTTGTTATATGTTAAGGGTGTCAACGGGTTGGTTTTGGTAGGTTTTGGTCCAGGTTGAATCGATGTCGGGTTTATAAGCTTAGCCCAAAACATGTCCATTAAGAGTTCGGGTTGGGTTGGGTTGTGCTGGACACAATAACTAACGGGCTGGTCTGGTGTCGGTTTGTTATCGGGCTGAGCTTATTGAGGTGATTTCGGACTGGTTCGGTCCGAACCGGGCTTATTAAGCTTATCGGACCCATTTTATATATAAGATATATAGTATATTTTATTATTTCTATCTATAAAATTAGTATCATTCCTTCAATATGTATGTAATTCAGTAAATTGTAACAATTAACATACTCTTTTCAACTATAGATTCACATAATCTTTCGGATCAAAAAATGAACTATAATAGTGTAATATAATCCATCAAAATTTAAAACCATCAAAATTAAGAAATTGGGCCCAGATGGATCTTACCAGTGTTCGAGTTGGGTATTATTGATTCGGGCTAGTTCGGGCTTCTTAAAGGGACGATCCGATCTGATTTCGGTCTGGACTGAAATAATGTCGGGCTCTACAAGCCGAGATTGAAACTTGTCCATTAAGGTTCGGTCCGGATTGAGTTCGGATTATATCGGGCCGGCTCGGTCCGTGCTACCGGTCTGAGCCCATTTTTGACACCCTTACTATATGTTGTGAAAGATTCTCCCACTGGCATTTTGGAAAACCCTCTCTAATACCATTTTTCTACTTTTAATTACAACGTATTATTATTCTTGCAAAGGTCTAGTATTTTATTAAATGTCACAAGTCGTCTATTATATCACGTTGATAGATGATATATCTATTCTTACTATTAGATAGAGAGAATATAATCTAAATTAACCACATATGAAATAAAAATTTGTTAATTTAGATTAATAAAAAGATAAAAATGAATGGTTTAGATCTTTCTTGTGATTTATCAGATTTGCTTATTATTGAGATAATTTCTCAATACCTAAATCATGAAAAATTCTATTTTACAAGACAATTTTCTTTTTCACCATTCTACTTGAAAACAAACGAGGCCTTATCGAAAAAGCTATCATGAACAAGTTATGTACGGCTGCAAAGTAAACCACCAATAGAGCTATTTCTACAATCTGTTTCATTTTATTATTTAAAAAATATCCATTTCCTATTAAATAAAGAGACGGTACTCTGACTGTGTACATACATGATCCCAACACGAAAATCAATTGTTTATTTTATTATTTTATATTTTTTGGTAAATGAAAGATAGAAATCCTCTTCATTTATCTAATCGAACATCAGACAGTTAAGATACACCAAACACACATCCCAAAGTAATCCTAGCTATCTGATGTTCAGTTGACCGGCTAAATGGAT
Source organism: Protea cynaroides (assembly GCA_028583415.1). Taxonomy (NCBI): domain Eukaryota; kingdom Viridiplantae; phylum Streptophyta; class Magnoliopsida; order Proteales; family Proteaceae; genus Protea; species Protea cynaroides. Next base: position 106,701,764 of record CM053276.1, read on the forward strand.
GGAAAAGATATTTATACATTGACCTAGGTAAGTTCAACCCTTTGAGCCTTGTTGTTATTGTTAAAAAAAAAAAAAAAAAAAACCCTTGATAATTGAATAAATCCCAATCATTGGATGGGATCAGGATTTAGATATGGTTTTAATTGAATTAGAATAGTATCCGTCCATTCAAATTCCTATTGTATCATTGTGTGTTCCCTTATGTTTTTAATGTGAGAAATTAAATCCGAATTATCATTTAATTTCTTTATAAAAACTTGATAAAATCTTATTCCGAAAGGTTTCCCACAGCCCGTATTCAGAAACCCGGACCACTGAAAAGGTTGGAAAGCGGATTCATTCAGTAAGAGGCGTACATTTTATGAGGAAGAAAGTATGAATGTGAACCCCATGATTTTCAATTGATGGAAACCTAAAACAACTAAAATTAAAGATTAGGTAAAATAGCAGCACAATGGCCCTGCTGCTGTGAAGATGGTTGGTTGTTGGAGAAGTCAGAGGAGAATATAAATGCCAGACTTTGAAGCCACAGGTTGCCAGTTATCAATCATTGAAGTTGGAAGTGGGGGACTTAACTCTCGGTTACTAAAATAAGGAAGAGGACATCCCTTTAATTTTAAGGTTGCTAATCGGATAACTCTCAAATACCCCTCAAGAGGATTAATTGTAATCGGTTTTAGTAAGATTTTTTTTTTTTTTTTTTGGGGGGGGTGGGGGGTGGTTGAGGGTTAAAATTTCATAGCCAAGATTACCATTATATACTAGGGTGCCTAACAATGTAGGTTTCTACAAAATAAAAAATAAAAAAAATAATCATATATACTAAACAAGAGGCATGAATGGATTAGTATTTTTTTTTTCACACAATGCTGGTGTGTGGGGAAATCTCCCATGCAACATGAGACAAGGTAAACAACATCATCAATGGGAGTCACATGATCAAAGAGGAGTAAGCAAAAAACGTTGCGAAAGCACGGAAAAAGATTTCAATATTGGCATTGTGGGGATATTTTTTTCAAATTTTTTTTAATCATTTCTTAAAAAGTCAATGATATACGACGTCGTTCTTGTTTGTCATATTTGTCGAAGTTTTTATAATGTATGAAACATTTGTTGGCCTACCTCATTAGGTTTTCATTTTCCCCATATTTTGGTTTCTCTCTATGGAAATCTCTAATGAAAGTCAATTCTTTTTAGAATAATACCTTCCTAGCCATTTTGGGAGATAATATTTTCTACCACATGTTATGTAAAGTGGAAAAATTTAACTTACCTGTTATTATTTAATAAGACATCGGAATAAATATGTATCAAATTTCATGCCGTAGGCCCCTAATTCAATTAGATGGTTCATCATGTATTTGATCATTTCCATTGTCTTTCTGGACATACGAGTGGTAGACTAGAATGAATAGATCATGTCAAAATTTTGTCTATATACAGATTTTTTGACTATTGAGTGATCTCTAAAGTAATGAATGGTTTAAGTAATTGGAATGAGACATGAGATCACCCTCTACCAAATCAAACTAGAATTGACCAAAAAAAAACTATAAATTAAAATTGGGAAGAAAAACAAAGATTTTTAAAATTTCTTTAATAAAGGCTTCTTTTTTTCCTTTTTTTCTTTTTTTTTTTTTGCAAATACTTTGAGAATATTGCTACAAAAAGTAGTTTCATTGGTCTTCTGTTATTTAATTGACTATAAAAAGGAAACAAATGCAAAAAAATAAGATTCAAACATGAATAATAGCTTGCACAAAAAAAAAATATATCATACAGAAAAGGGTTATAGGAATTGATTAGAATTAGGCTCAACTTATTTCTATTTGAGTAAGACAATTCATTCAATTTAATTAGATTTTTTATTATCTCCCTTCCCCAACCCCCAACCCCAAAAAATAAAATGAGAACAAATAAATATTTATTTTTTATTATAAGAATGAGTTTGCTTTCCCACTTTCCCCTTGCAAATATTAGTATAGTATTCTGAGGTCCTGACCAGATCCATACGTCCAAGTTTCCCCTCATGTGACTTGTCTGTGGAATTGTCCGTGACTTAGCATGGGAGAAGGGACATAATTGTCCCCTTAATAAGGAGGGATTGTCAAGATAGACACATTGATTCATGCCCTTATTAAGTTGTTTGCAAAAGTTGAAGACAACAATCACCAACAACCAAATATGATAAGTCCTGTCATAATGGATGGATTCAAAATCTATCATAATAGGACGCACCCCAAAAAAAAAAAAAAAATAGTGATTTGAAAAAGGTTAAAGGAATTTGCTTAATGAAGATCAGGCCAGTTCATGAATCGGCCAATTCATTCGATTTGATCATGATTACCGCATCCACTCTCCATCCCTCCTTTCAAAGATAATTAATAAAAAGAAAAGAAAAAAAAAAGAACCTTACTTTGAACAATAAATACTCACTTTCTTTTTTTGAAAAACATGATCTTTGCGATTTTGTATTTTTTTTTTTTTTCAATTCTGCAAGAAAAATATAATGAAATAAAGGAAGATGATTTTTATGCACGTGCATGTCAGGAATGTATACACTGCTTTTGTAATGGCCATAAGATCAAATGCATCTGATCTAAACCTCTGATATGTCAAGTACGAAGTAGTTTATATACGATATATTTAAACCTATTTTTCCCTGTTGTTTGCAGAATACCCATTATCCCAGGCAAAATTGACCAAAATCCCATTTTCTCTGTCTTGCAGAGATCTTCTCGCCGGCCCCCCAATCCTCTCTCTCTCTCTCTCTCTCTGTCGCCCTTTCTTCTCTCATCCCACCGCTGACCTGAATCCTGAACCTAACACTGCACTCTAACTAAAAATCTGCGCAGAAAATCAAGTCCTCTAAATCCCCTATGAACATGTTGGATTTTTGGGTTCTCTTTCTACGTGGGTAAATTTTTGTGTGTTTTAAGTTCATTTAAGTTCATTCTTTTTTATCTTTTATTTAACCTCTTAAATAGGATAAAAACAAATTAGGGTTAGGGTTTAGCATCACAAGAAGAAGAGAAAGAGAGCAGCAGTTTTCCTAAGCGGAGGTAATCTATGCAACCGTGATCAAGCCGACGATCGAGAAATCATCCATGGTCTGATCAGACTGATTTTTGGATAGCAGGTAGATAACATATAGTTCGTCAATCTATACGGCCAGATTTTTTTATTGGAGTTTTCTAAATCAAGTTATTCGCTCCGTACGACAGTCTCTGTTTCTTTTGGTGAAATTTCTGCATCTCTTTGTTTCTTCAAGTAGTAGTTTTACTTATTGTTGCTATTGGATTATATACTCATTGGAAGAATTGGAACTAAGTTTTGTAACCTCTATTTGATAATAGTGAAGTTTCGATTTGAGCTTTCGAGTCCCGTGGTTTTCTACTCTTCGATTTGAAGAGGTTTTTCCACTTTAAATTTTTGTGTCTCATGTGTAGTTGATTTATGTTCGTTGTTTACACATATTGGGCTGAAAATATTTTTGTGGTATACTTGTTACCTTCTCATAAGTTCAATCAAGTGTGGGAATGATTTTTCCCTAACAAGTGGTATCAGAGCATTGCTTCGTTGATTTTCTATTGTATTGACTTGATTGAATGATGTAGACAAATACAAATAGAATGATCAGTTTGAATGGTTCTAACTATCATAAGTGGAAAGGAAAGATGAAAGATCTATTATATGTGAAGAGTTTGCATTTACCCGTGTTTGCTAAAACGAAACTCGATTCTAAGTATGATGAGGAATGAGAATTTGAGCATGAATAAATTTCTGGTTACATTAGGCATAAGTAGATAATAATGTCCTTAACTACATTAGTGATGAGACAAATGCAAAGACCTTATGGGATAAACTTGAATCTTTATATTTCAAGAAAACTAGTAACAACAAGTTGTTCTTGATCAAGAAATTGATGAGTTTGAAGTACAAGGAAGGGTGTACTATCACCGATCACTTGAGTGAATTTCAAGGTGTTCTTCAACAGTTGTTGGCCATGGGTATAATGTTTGATGATGAGATTCAAGCTCTCTGGTTGTTAAGTACTTTGCCGGATTCTTGGGAGACATTTAGGATGTCACTTTGTAACTCGGCCCCAGATGGAGTTGTGACAATAGAGATGGCTAAAAGTAGTGTCATGAATGAAGAGATGAGAATAAAGTCTCAATGTTCATCGTCAGAATTTGAGGTTTTATACACCGAGAATAAGGGGAGAAATAAAAGCAAGGGTCCAAGGGATAGAGATAAAAGTCGTAGCAAGTCAAGAGGAAGATATGAAGATAAAAAGTGTCATTATTGTGACAAGTTAGGGCATATCAAGAAAAGTTGTTTCCAATATAAAAGAGATAAGAAAAATAAAAATTTGAAGGAAAACAAGAACAATCATGAGAATAGTGATCGTGTTGTTTCTGTTTCTTTTAATGATTTTGTCATTGTTTGTGATGAGAATTTTATCAACTTAAAATGCCATGAGACAAGTTGGATTGTTGACAGTAGAATTTCGCATTATGTTACTTCAAGGAATGAGTTCTTTACTTCTTACACCTTTGGTGATTTTGGTATCTTGAAGATGGATAATGATGACTTGTCAAAGGTTATTGGTTTTGAATTTGATGACTAATAATGGAACAACCTTGTTATTAAAAGATGTGACACATGCTCCTGATGTTCGACTGAACTTGATATCAGTGGGAAAACTTGATGATGAGAGTTATATCAACACTTTTGGTAATAGAAAATGGAAGCTCAGCAAAGGCTTCATGATTGTAGCTCATGGCAAGAAGTATTCCACCTTGTATGTGATGGAAGCTAAACTTTATAAGGATATAATTACTGTGATGGAAGAAGATCATATCACCGAGTTATGGCATAAGAGACTTAGTCACATAAGTGAGAAAGGGCTTAATTATTTGGCCAAGAAGAATTTGCTTTCTGGATTAAAGAATGCGAAGTTGAAAATGTGTTCTCATTGTTTGACTGAAAAACAGCATAGAGTTTCTTTTAAGAGTCATCATCCTTCACGAAAATCAAATCTGTTAGAGTTGGTGCATTCTGATGTTTGTGGTCCCTTAAAGGTACGTTCTCATAATAGTGCTATCTATTTTGTGACTTTTATTGATGATCATTCTAAGAAACTCTGAATTTATACTTTGAAAATCAAATATCAAGTATTTGGTGTGTTCAAATAGTTTCATGCATTAGTAGAAAGACAAACTGGAAAAAAATTGAAGTATATTCGATCAGACAATGGTGGTGAGTACCGTGGACCATTTGATGAGTATTGCAGACAACATGGTATTAGTGTAAGATATTTTTATGGGCTAAATTAATTATAAGGTTAGTTGGTTCAGTGGGAGTATAGTTACAGGTAGACCGATTTAAGTATGATTAGAGATGGACCAACCTGTTCCACTGTGGGACTGGTCCAGGGTTGGGGGTGGTATTATAAATACCAATAGTTAGAGTCCACACAGTCACGGTGTTATTTTCTTCTCTTGTTCCCATACGCAGAGAGAAGGTCAAGGGATCCTGACAGGCTGTGGAAGACTCTGATCCAAGCATTCAAAGCAAAGAAAATAGTCGGAAATCAACCTACAGTAAGAGGTATGTGTCTTATCAACTCTTTTCAATATCCATTGTATTCTAGTAATCTGTGTGGTGTGTTCGTTAGGGTTCATGGGAAATCCCATGGGAAAAACCCAAAGAAGATCTAAAAAATCTTACAGTGGTATCAGAACCACTCACACAGACCTAGGATCGATGGAAAAACATTGTAAAGATTGTATATTTGAACGGATTGGAAAAGGGAGAGATTTTTCTCTCAAAATTCTCTACGAACCTGTCTAGGGTTTGGACCCTTGAAAAAAAATTTTGGACCATTAAAAAGCAAAATAAATCATATTGGATTGTAGGCCTCAGAAAGACGGAGCCGGCAACATAAGATGGGTTGCCGGAAGTAACATGACGTGCTCTCACGCATCGCCTGAAAAAGCGCATGAGATCCACGCGTAGGCCACAATTTAAAAAAAAAAAAAAAAAGGGGAAAAAGATAGGGCTGATGTCACCTGGTCAGCCTCGTACTGGACCAAGCTGATCTGGGCCAGTCCAAGACCGAACCCGGGCCCAGACCAGCCCGCCCGGGCCAAAGGGGACGTGCGAACCTGTTTCAGTTTTGCACGTGTGGCCCGAGGTCGACCCATCAGACTGAATGTTTAACCCGGTAACCCGGTCGGTGGGACCCAAATTTGTGACCCGGGAACCAGGACGACGACCCAAATTTCTGACCCGAGGACCCGACCCAATGACCCAAAAATCGCCCGAGAACCCGGATGGATGGGTTTGGTTGGACCGGTGGTTGAACTACTGATTTATGGTTCAGTTTAAAGTCCAGACCGTTTGGTTTGGTCTGGACCAAAGCATTAAAAAAAAGTTTTAATTTATGGGTTCGGTCCGCCCATAACCGAGCCTGGCCAGACCAAACTGACCCAGGCTGAACCGCCCAGAACCGGTTCAGGATGCAAGAATACAAGTGCCAACTTTGATCGACGATTATGGGCCCAAGGAGCGTCGAATTTTGACACGGTTTTTTGCGTTGGGTTTGTATTTTCATGCTCTATAGTTTGGTACATAGTTTGACACAGTTTGGTGATTTGAAGAATTTATTTTTGATTAAAAGGTATCCCAAATTAGTCTGATTTATAATTTTCTGTTTGTTTATCAGTTATTTTTGTACCAGATACTTATAGAAGGTTGTGTGCATGATATTTTATTTATTGACCCACAAGGTGCTGCAAAGTAGGATTTGAAGATGTCACTGTGGAATTAGGTGGAGCCCACCAAAGTGGTACACCTAGTTTCATCATGATGTCTTCAAACTCAAAGTTAATGTATTTATAAATGCTTGTGTAAGGGCGATGTACACCCAAATGTGGCATTGTTAAGTTTTGATCAAATTAAGGTTTGTGGGTGTCATGTGAAGATTGGGTGGAATTCGTCAAAGTGTACACTCAGTTCCAACATAGTGGTCCTCAAACCCCAAATTTATATATTTACATATACAATAAAGGATATATTTTTAATACACTGTTCTCTATGGTGTGAAAAGCAACTAAAAAAGACAGTGTTAACCCAAAGGTGGCATTGTCAAAGTTAAAGATATGTTCATGCACATGAATTGAAAAGATTTTGACTTTAGGGGGTCTCATTAACCCAAAGGTGATGGGATTTTTGAGAGTCATTATTCTTTCACAATCACTGCACAGAAACTGAGAAGACCACTGCATGTTTATCCCAAAAGAGAATGTGTAGTTGGTTAACTCTTGAAAAAATGATATTTATTTGCATGAATGGTTGATATGGTTAGTGCAAGTAAATGGTGTATAAATCAAATTTCTATTCGTTGATATGTATTTAATCTCATGCATTGATGGTTTCATCTAAGTATGGTTGTCTCAAAGAGGGTTTTGATGTCTATTTCTTTTTATTTGGGACAAAGTAGAAGTAAATTTAATTGCATGTGTTTGTATGAGTTTCGCATGATTTTCTATTACTTGATATTTTTGCTTGAACTCATATGGTGATGATGGTTTGTATCTCTCAGGATGTCCATCCCTATGACTATGCCAGGTGGTTTGGTAGTTACTATTCCTTCCCTGTCTGGGATGAATTTTAAAAGGTGGTATGAACAGCTAAAAGCGAGTCTAGGTTTAATTGACTTAGATATTGTTGGACTTTATGTTGTCATTATTGGTAACTTGGCTGATGTGACAATGTTTGTGAGCATTCAGTCAGATGAATGAGGAGAAAGAGTATCAGTGTAGGAGAGAGAGTATCAGTACAGTGACAAAAATGGAACAACCTCACATGTGTGTTCTATAGTGTTCTACATGTGTTTCAGATGGCTTGCAGCGAGTTAAATGGCATTCTACATCAAGTTTGATGAGAGAGAGTGATTGTGGACCCCACTGGTGATGTGGTTGAGTTTCTGATGATGCAACAGTGTTCCTGAAGCTTTTCTGATCATGTTCATGTTTCTCGTGTTTCTGGTGTTGTGACATTGAAGAGAGAAATTCAAGAGAGAGAATCAAAAGAGAGAAAGAGGAGAGAGAAATATGGGTGGGTCCATGGGTGGGACCCACTATGCCTAGGTGGCATGCCACCACGGCAGCCAGCTTGGCCGAGGGCCGTGGCACCATAGGCAGCATCCACCATGTGGTCGAGGACGGTTGTGGCACCACATGTGGCCAACCATGGCACCACATGGCCAGCCATGGCATGCCTGGCAGCAGCAGGCCCGCACAACAGCAAGCCTGCAAGGCAGCAACAGCCGCAAGCTTACTGCCGCATGCCCATGCCGCATGCTACGCACAAGTGCAGCAAACAGTCGCAAGCCTACTGCCACATGCCCATGCCGCATGCCACGCACAAGTGCAGGAATATGCCGTGCATGGCATGGGTGCGCAAGGCCCCTAGCCGCTCCCCCAGCAAGGGCCTACTAGGTGTTCGACGAAATGCCAGGAGAGAGGCACTATTCAGGGCATTTTCGCCAAGTTACAAAGGAAGATGCGAGATCAGCGATCAGAATGGAGCCACGAAGCTCAGATCTCAATCTGACGGTTCAAAAAGGTGCGAGCTAATGTATATCATGGAGGACGCGTCAAGATTCCATTGTGCGTCTTCTCATTGGTTAGTTGCAACATAATACGTTGCAACGCTCCGCATAAAGAAGGCCACTTGATTCCGTGTATTTCACGTACGATACGACGACGGATCAGATCCATATCTTGCGGTCGATATTGAAACCTATAATGCCTGACGGGATTTATACAGATCCGACGGAGCTAGTGAGATCCCGCCTTTTTGAAGTTGATCTAACGGCGAGTGACGTTGATTCCTTCTGCAGCGAATCAACATTCGACAACGCATGTGATGGGCGGTGACTCTGTGTACCGCGCATATGGTGAGGCACCGCTGTTGATCCAGATCGTGCGATCTACATTGAATCCGATCGCACCTGACGCGACTTATTCAGATCCAGCGGCGCACAATCGATCCCATCTTTTTCTGTTCGATCCAGCGGCGGTTATCAGAGATTCATTGATCGGCCAATCAGATCTTGACAGCGCAGTGGCGGCGCGGCTACGGTGCGGCGCGGGTGCAAGTATGGTTTGGAAAGACTCTCTTTCCTTATTTGTTACTAGCCGAACTTCAAACTGTCATAACTTCTTCATCCGAGCTCCAAATCGGTCCGTTCAAGTTGCAGTTTCCATATTTTTGGATGCTCTATACATTGGGCACCTTTGGGAGTCGAAAAAGTATGGAAAAAAAAAATCAAAAATAGGGTTTTTGAATCTCAACAAAGGATTTTTCTAGGGTTCCGTGCCTGTGGGAATGATGAATCACCAACTACCTCTTCTCTGTGCATCAATGGAGTGCTAAATCCCTGTGAGAGGTCAGTAGAGCTTTTATGTTTACATTCATGGTGATTATGGATTGTGTGGAAGAGATTGGAAGCCTGTGAGTGAGGTGTGCTCTATGAATCGATCTCTATCAACATTGAAAGTTGTTGAAGAGTACATGAAGGTAGTGTGAAGCTTCAGAATGATTGTTGGCCATTCGAAAGCATTGTTTGTGAGATTTTTTAATTCCTTATCTATTTATGCTTTCAATTTATTGTATGCTAGCGTAGGTGCAAATTGTTGAATACCTAGCTAGTGGGGGAAAATTGTAAGGCAAATTTATAAGCCTAAAAAAATTGTTATTTGCTTTCCGTGGGTGCGGGTTAAACGTGGTGTGCAGCGTGTGCTGAACACTAGTACTTGATTCCTGAATTCCTGGCACATGTGTGCCCTCCTAGTTTTATGCTGGGTAAATTGGGTGTATGTACTCCCTGCTGTGTAGACAGTAAAAAGAAGTGTATTGAGTATATACAGAGTCCGTTGGGCATTACTCTGTGGATTAGTCATCACATACTGTGTTGGTAAACCACGTATATCCTGTATTATGGACTGTCTTTATTTTTTTTTATATTTTAGAGTGCGTAGAATGGTTTGCAGGATGGGTGTGTAAATCTGGTAGACCTGGCCACTGAGTGGTGGCGAGGTAGATTTGCATGTGCTTGTGTGTGTGTGTAAAAAGTTAGGTCTCCATCAGCTCTGGACAGCAGCAAATAATTAAGGAGAATTTTCAGACACTGATTCACCCCCCCTCTCAGTGTCATATCAAGTTCATCAGATATGGCGCTTAAAGAGGATAAACCTGCTGACATCACTGATACTAGTACCCTAGAAGAGAAGGAGGAAATGACAAGATGGATGGCAAAAAATAAAAAGCTATGCTACTCATGAGGCAGGCCATTCCTGAAACCATGCGTGATTGTGTTCAAACCAAGGAAACGGCCAAAGAATATTTAAAAGAGATCAAAGGAAAGTTTGAGCTTTCTGACAGAGGACAGAGAAGCACCTTGATAAACAAGCTTACTAATGCAAGGTTTGACAGTAATGGAAGTGTCAGAGATCATTTCATGGAGCTTGCTGCTACTGCTGAGAAGATTAAAGGCATGGGAATAAATGTTGATGATGAGTTCGTGATCCATTGTGCGTTATCCTCGTTACCTGAAGAGTATTACCAGATACAAGTGGCATATAATACTCAGGAAGAAGAATGGGGTATGAACAAATTAATCTCTGTTTGCACTAAAGAAGAAATGAGACTAAAGAAAAGATTTGAAAGTGTCAATGTCACTAGTCATCATTCCAGAGAAGATAAGGGTAAATGAAAGGTTGGGGTAGGACCTTATAGAAAAGATAGACACTCCTTTAAGAAAGAAAAACCTTATGATAGGGATATGAGTGATGTTGAATGTTTTTGGTGCCATAAGAAGGGGCCCATGAAGAGAGAGTGTAAGGCAAGAGAAGCTTGGTTAGAGAAGAAGAAGAAGGAAACTGAGACACCAGAGAAAGAAGACACCAAATGATAATGTCGTTTAATACAGTTTTCTTTATATTATTTTTGGATATTTATTTATTGATTTAAGTTCAATTATTTATTTTAAAAGATTTTATTTGACATGTTTTGATAGAACTAAATTCCATATTAAATTTAAATGAAGGTATTTTATTAGTTTATATATTCTTTTGGAATTTGTAATATCTGTGGGAGTCTTTAGATTCTCTTAGTCAGTGGGAGTGTTTAGATCTGCTTGATTAGTAGAGATCTAGTAGTTGATGGTTTATCAGTGATTGTTTATGTTGTCTATGGTTTAATGGGCAGGATTATTGGTAAGCATTAATTTCATTGCTTGTATGTATTATTGATTATTTAAGACATGTCAAAATTGCAAGGCTTTATTTAGCCAAAGAAGGCGGTAAGCCAAGTATGATATTAGTTCAAATTGGAGGTGGTTTGCCTATATAAAATTGGATAATATAAAAATACGTTAACCTATAAGGATTTAAGGTAACGGGATCGTGGTAATTCGATCATTGGACTCAAGTATTTATCTCAAAGTGATTTATGTCATTAAGTAGACCTCTGTATGTAACTGACAGAAGGGGGTACACCGGATGTGTAGAAGTACTTTCCGCTATTATTCGACATTGGTAGGCTTGATGACTAGATCAAAGTAAATGATGATTTTGGTGTAATTAGGTTTCATGGCCACTTTGGATCAATGGTGAATTTATAATTAAGAAAAAATTTCATCTACACCCCATCAAGGATTGTTAACATCATCTACACCCACAAGATTGCAGAAACATCACCAAGGTCCACTTAACTGACGGAAATCACTAAAAAAATTTATATACAATTTTATCCTTTATCTTTATATTTTATCCTTTTATTTTTAAAAAACCTAAAATATTTATTCCAAATTGCCCTCTTCTCCGGCAACGTGAAGATTTTTCCAGCACCGTGATGTTATGTTAAACAATTTCGCTTTCAACATGCTCTCGATCTGCTCAGTGTTTTGAAAGAGTCACCGTGGACAGTGGCAGGCAATCTCTTGCTTCTGGAACGCTGGTCGACCGATTGGAACTGGACGTTCTCTTCTTTTCAGATCTGGGCGCAGCTGAATGATATCCCCAAGGAGTGCTGCACAAAGCAATAACGCCTCGACTGGTTGCCAAACTGGGTGTTCCTTCGCAACTAATGGTGATTGAAGGGATCCCTCAAGGACAAAAGTCCATTACTTGCGGGCTCGAGTTACTCTTGATGTTTCCCAACTACTCCGCCATTGTCTGAAAGTTCAAAGTAGAACCGGTCAAGAATGTTGGATTGCTGTCAAATATGAACGATTTCCACTCCATTGCTTTTTCTCTGTTTTTTGGGGCATGAGCAGAATCGATGTGCGAAGAGTTTTGAAGCTGATCAACTGCATCGGGTAACTCATGGCTATGACCCTCTGTACATAAAATTTAGCCTTCTTTCACTCTCGGATTGAAGATTCTGAGGTCCTCATCCTCGTTTCCTCCTGAAACCTCCGATCTGAGCGACAAAACGCTTTCGATCGAATTCTCAAGAATCTTTTGGAATGAGTTTTAGGGTTCCAAAGAGAAGAAGATGAAAAAAAAAAAAAGAGGGTAAAATGGTATTTTACCTTTACTTTAAGGGCAGTATTGTCCATGAAAAATTTTATTTCAATCGACGTCAAGATCTAACGGGAATCAAGCGACGGAGTGGACTTCTTTGATTACCACAGCCAAAGTTTTGGGACCTAGGTGATGTTTCTGCATTCTTGTGGGTGTAGATGATGTTAACAATCTTTGATGGGGTGTAGATGAAATTTTTTCTATAATTAATATAGCCCAAGTGGGAGATTGTAAGATATTTTAATGAGCTAAATTAATTATAAGATTAGTTAATTTAGTGGGAGTCTAGTTATAGGTAGATCGATTTAAGTATGATTAGAGATGGACCAACCTGGTCCACTGTGGGACTGGTCCAGGGTTGGGGGTGGTATTATAAATACCAATGGTTAGAGTCCCCACAGCCACGATGTTATTTTCTTCTCCTGTTCCCATACGCAGAGAGAAGGTCAAGGGATCCCGACAGGCTGTGGAAGACTCTGATCCAAGCATTCAAAGAAAAGAAAATGGTCGAAAATCAATCTACAACAAGAGGTATGTGTCTTATCAACTCTTTTCAATACCCATTGTATTCTAGTAATTTGTTGGTGTGTTCGTTAGGGTTCATGGAAAATCCCATGGAAAAAACCCAAAGAGGATCTAAAAAATCTTACAATTAGACATCAGACAACTCCTCAAAAGACTCCTCAGTTGAATGGGGTTGCTGAGAGGATGAACAAGACTTTGATTGAGAGAGTGACATGTTTGCTTTCAGATGCATACTTACCTAAATCATTTTAGGGTGAGGCTTTGCATACTACAACACAAGTTATTAATTTATCTCCTACTGTTAATTTGGATGGTGATGTTCTTGGTAGGGTTTGGTCTGGGAAAGATGTGTCGTATGATCACTTGAAGATTTTTTGTTGTAAGACATTTGTGCATGTTCCTAAAGATGAGAGGTCAAAGCTAGATGCGAAGACACAACAGTGTATCTTTCTTGGTTATAGGTTGTATGATCCAGTTGAGAAGAAACTTATTAGAAGCCGTGATGTGGTGTTCTGTGAAGATCAAACAATTAATGATATTGAAAAGGCTAAGAAGACAGTGTCTAGTGATAGTGGTGACTTGACTGATTTAGATACAATTCCCTTGGGTAGGCCAAATCCAGTTTATGATGATACAGAGATTGATACTTATGGTGGTCAATTTGTCAATGATAATGTAGAAGATGTAGGTGATGTACATGTTTCCTCTAATGATAATGTTGACGATCAACAACATGTACCTACAGTTCCACCAGTGGTTCCACAAAGAAGGTCTGAAAGAGTTCATCAACGTTCTACAAGGTATTCTCCAAATGAGTATGTACTTAATTATGTACTCTTGACTGATGGGGGAGAGCCTGAGTGCTATGAACAAGTTATGAAAATTGAAGATAAGACTAAATGGGTTAATGCTATGGAAGATGAGATGAAATCTTTGCATGACAATCACACCTCTGAGTTGGTAGAATTACTAAAGGGAAAAAGTGCTTTGAAGAATCGATGAGTTTATAGGTTGAAGCAAGATGATAGTTTTTCACACCCACGATATAAAGCTAGGTTGGTTGTTAAGGGCTTCAGTCAGAAAAAGGGGATAGACTTTGAGGAAATTTTTTCTCCAGTTGTAAAGATGACTTCTATCCGAGTTATTCTTGGCTTAGCTGCCAGTCTTGATTTGGAAGTTGAGCAGATGGATGTGAAAACTGATTTTCTTCATGGTGATTTAGAAGAAGAAATCTACATGGAGCAACCAGAGGGTTTCAGAGAAAAAGGAAAAGAGGAACTTGTGTGCAAGTTGAAGAAAAGCTTGTATAGTTTGAAACAAGCACCGAGGTAGTGGTACAAGAAGTTTGAGTCCGTTATGGGGGAGCATGGCTATAAGAAGACTACTTCTGACCATTGTGTATTTTTTTCGTAAATTCTCTGATGATGATTTTATTATTTTGTTGCTTTATGTTAATGACATGCTTATTATTAACCAAGATGCTTCTAGGATTGACAGGTTGAAGTAAAATTTGAGCAAATCCTTTGCTATGAAAGATTTGGGGTCAACAAAATAGATCATTGACATAAAGATTGTACGTGATAGAAAGGCCAAGAAATTATGGTTATCACAGGAGAAGTATATTGAAAAGGTACTTAAAAGATTCAATATGAATAATGTTAAAGTGGTGAGTACTCCTCTTCCTTCACACTTTAGATTAAGTATCAAACATAGTCCTTCTACTGAAGAAGGAAAAGAAGATATGCAAAAGGTTCATTATGCATCAGCAGTGGGTAGTTTGATGTATGCAATGGTAAATGGTATGCAGTAGGCCAGATATTGCTCATGCCGTTGGCACAGTCAGTCGATATCTTTCTAATCCAGGAAAAGAGCATTAGAATGCAGTGAAGTGGATTATGAGATATCTTTGTGGCACCTCCAATTTGAAGCTTTGTTTTGGAAGTGAGAAACCAATTCTTATTGGTTATACAGATCTAGATATGGCAGGGGATGTTGACACAAGGAAGCCTACTTCAGGTTACTTGATCAACTTTGCAGGGGGAGCAGTGCCTTGGCAATCTAGGTTGCAAAAGTGTGTTGCGTTGTCTACTACAGAGGCAGAATTTATTGCTGCTACTGAAGCAAGTAAGGAGCTAATTTGGATGCAAAATTTTCTACAAGAACTTGTCTTTACACAAGAGAGGTATGTGTTGTTATGTGAAAGTCAGAGTGCTATTCATCTCGGTAAGAATTCAACCTTTCATTCTAGGTCCAAACATATTAATGTGAGGTATCATTGGATACGCGATGCTTTGGATGATAAATTGCTAGAACTTGAAAAGGTTCGTACAGATGATAATGGCGCTGATATGTTGACAAAGTCTTTACCAAAAGAGAAGTTTGAAACTTGTTGCTTGATCGTCGGTTTGCAATTTCCTCCACATAGTTGGGAGGGGCAGATTTGTTGGGTTTTTGGGCTTCCTTCCTATGTGGATAAAGGCTCAAACCTTGGTGTGTTTTAAGCTCATTTAAGCCCATTTCCTTTTGCGTTGTATTTAACCTCTTAAATAAGGCAAAAACGGATTAGGGTTAGGGTTTAGCATCACAAGAAGAAGAGAAAGAGAGCAACAGTTTTTCTGGGCAGAGGTGATCTGTGCAGCTATGATCAAGCCGACGATCGGGAGGTCATCCATGGTCTGATTGGGCTGATTTTTGGACAGCAAGTAGATGACATATATTTCGTCAATCTGTACGGTCAGATTTTTTTATTGGAGTTTTCTAAGTCAAGTTATTTGCTCTGTATAGCAGCCTCCCCCCAATCCGGCTAGCTTACTTGCTGCTTAAGGCGTTATGTTCGGGCCTATCACCCGAGAGTCAGTCACTCCATTCTGTTTCTTTAAGTAAAATTTATGCATCTCTTTGTTTCTTCAAGTAGTAATTTTACTTATTGTTGCTATTGGGGTTATATACCTATTGGAAAAATTGGAACTAGGTTTTGTAACCTCTATTTGATAATAATAAAGTTTTGATTTGGGCTTTCGAGTCCCGTGGTTTTTTACTCTTCGATTTGAAGATGTTTTTCCATGTTAAATTCTTGTGTTTCATGTGTGGTTGATTTATGTTCATTGTTTGCACATATTGTTAGGGCTGAAAATATTTTTGTGATATACATGTTATTTTCTCATAAGTTCGATGAAGTGTGAAAATGATTTTTCCCTAAAAGAACATACATTCATAATCAGAAAGTATCGAATCTTTAGAATAGCAAAACACCATAAGTTTAATGATGTTCTTGTGTCTGATTTTAGCTAATATCTTGATCTTGGCCTTCAAGGCCTTCCAAATTTGATTTTTGAAATTCATTAGCTTCTCTACAGCAACAAACTCACTGACGGCAGCTTGAGTATGCAAACCAAAAGCCCCTCCACTACCTGTGGCACATTAATCTTCCACCCCAAAATCAAACCTGTTTCGGTGACTTTTAAAGGATACTAGAAGACTGAGCACTAAGTTCGACAGAGAGATTTCCACTTATAGGATCAGTACATCACAGGAAATCCAGTAGCAACAACCATTTGACCAACAACAAAAGCAATCGATATCAGCAAACATGTCAGTGTGCTAAGGCTAATGGATCTCGGTCTTCCTTTTAAGCAAGAATTGGGCAATCCTGTTTTCACATAGGTCCGAGCTTCCTTATAGGAATGAAGCCGGAAATCCTTAGATTACATAGGAAGGATTTAAGGAACCCTACCGGATAAACTCCATCCATTGTGCTGAACTCCAATCTCCAGAAGGATCTCTCCCTTCTTCTCTTCCCGCCGGCGTTCCACTGTTGCATAATAGCCAGATAAAGAGAAACGAAGTTGTCTTTTCGATTTGAGGATAGAGAGGAAGCGATTGAGACGGTTCAAGCAACCGGTGATTTGCAGAGAGAAGAGGGATAGGGTTTTGGTGAGCTGTATACCAAAAAAATGGGGATTCTGAAATCGTATTGGTAGTGGGTCCAATACGCATTCTTTTATGAGTATTTGGACGGTGTAGATTGAATGTTACTTAACCAACGGTTATTACGAATCCGTGTAAAAGATTCCCGACATACGCAACCGTGCATGAAACTTTTGTCCTTAATACAATAATACTCGTAAGACCGCTTACAAAGCTTTATTGGCTAGGGTTTGAAAAATACGGGATCGGTTTGGATCGGTCTCTAGACCATAAAACATGTTTTAACTCACTCAGGATCGGCTCTGGCCAGTCCGATCCTTGAACGTTGTTATTGGCATGTAGACCGGAATCAGGAACAAATGACAGCTGGATAATTTGGATTCAGTTGATGCATCCGTGTGATGCGGACAGTTATCAGTTGGTTGAATTTAGTGGGAGTTGTCCTCCTTCGTTATATGATTCCGGATTCTTTGTTAATTTCAAGGGTATGGATGCACGGGTCACTGAATCAGGTTCCTCTCCCCACATGGCGGGTACTCTCCCCACGATCTATCATCCATCGTCCATGTCCACTGGGTCCAGGATCCAGATCCAGATCCAGGTGTCCAGACT
Organism: Protea cynaroides; assembly: GCA_028583415.1. Lineage (NCBI taxonomy): Eukaryota > Viridiplantae > Streptophyta > Magnoliopsida > Proteales > Proteaceae > Protea > Protea cynaroides. The sequence goes on from CM053276.1 coordinate 106,719,427, forward strand.
CACCATGCACAGCACCGGATTTGGATCCTCTCTTGACTCCTGTCGTCTTCCCCCACGGGACTGGGATCCTCTCTTGACTCCTGCCGTCTTTATTCTTCAGTCATTGATTCAGTCATTGATATCTGCATTGAGTAAGCCACAACCACTATATCATAATTGAAGGAACAGAATGACAGGATCTTTTTTTCCACTAACACCTAACCTTGTATCGTAAGACACTCTCATTGGTCAGAAGTTAAGGGTGGGTCAAGCAATTCGTCAATGGGTGACTATTGATGACATGTCCAAATCATCATCGAACATATTTTTTTTTGGGAAGACATGATTTTCAAGGGCTTGCCTTTTGGAGAAAACCTCTAGGGGCATCTCTTCTATTTCTATATATTAAAAGGAGGTTTAGCCCTTTTTTTTAATGGAAATTATCGTGTTTCAATCTCTCACTATGTTATAAAGCATTTCATGCTGCCTTTGTTTTCAAATTGATTGAGCACAATTTCAACGTACTCAAAGGGGTGCATTTGATGAATGTACAGTTGTTGCTGTTGCGAAACATGTTTTCCAATCACATCACCACAAGGGCGAAAGGGAGGGATTGTAGCCACCAAAGTGGCACCAGATACAAGATCCCATGAAGTTATTAAGCCGGTTCTGAATCTGAATTTTTAAGCTGACTAGTTCTCAAGACAAGTCTCTTCTAGGATGGGTTTCCAATGGTTCTAGACCCTAATGACCAATTTCGACCCAACTAGAACCAGAACCACATTAGGGCACATTTAAAACTTAAAAAGACAATTTGTTTTAGTAAATCATATATTCATAATTTTATTCATCTGGTGCAGAAGCCACCAAGTCTTCAGAACTTAAAAATTGATGGAACCAATGACGTCAACGGTCAAACTGTCCTATATAAATGGACAGAGCCTTCCAAACAAGGGCATCAACAAATTTTTTGCTGGCACGTATAATGTGATAGAAGTTACACGATAGCATAGTAGATGCCAAAACTCTATTACAAGGTGACGCAAACATAAGTTACAATCACACAAAAAAACTTAAATACAAGAAAATTTTTGAATTAGAATAGAAATACACATATAAATTCATCAATATTATTTCATCAATACCTTTTTTCTTTTCTTTTTTTTTTTCTTACCATCCAAACATAGTTTCAAAAAAAAAAAAAAAATTTGAGCAATCAGTCTTTTAAACTTATCCCCTCTAATCCAACCTCACATCTCTCTTAATAATGGAACGTCCCAATAATTAAATTGCTATGGTCCCACAATGCACCTAATCCCTCCTTTTGAGTACCAGGCATTCATATTTAATTCTTATCTATTATCTTCTGGAAATTAAAAGCTTTTTCCTATCTCGAGGTATATGGGCCATACATCCTTTACTTTGACGTTTCCCTTTCCGTCTCATTCAAACTTATTGCTTTATCAATCCTTGGCCTCTTTCTTTTTAAATTTTCTTTTACCAAAAGCAAGTGAGAAAAGGATCAGAGAGAAGCTACCAAAGACTTCATTTCGATTTTCAAACTCTATTGGTACCATACACATCCAATCACATAAAGCATGGAAAAAGGAAGAGGAAGAGGAAGAGGAAGAGGAAGAGGAAGAAGAAGAGCATAATGATTCTAAGAAACCAGCTTCCCCACCATGCACCATTAATTGTTCTTTATTCTAAGAAGATGTCAAGATGATTACTAATGGTTTTGAGTTTTGAATTCAAAACAACCCAAGCTCCGCTGTCTTCCGGTGGCTGATCATGAGCCCCACCTTGAAATACATCTGTCATCACTACTCAGTAGCTTTACCACTTCCTGTCTTCCTTGCACGTGTAGAAATGCTTATGGCTCTAAAGGGTGTGGGGTTGGATATGTAGCAGGAGAGGAAGGAAAATGATTGGTCAGTGTGTGGCAACGAACTTTCAAGCTTACCAATCTGATCCAAGGAGGTCATGTGAGACCTATGGCCAATGGGTTAGAAAAGAATGCCACACCAGTATGTAATTTGAAACACCCATCCGGAAGAGAGAGATGAGACCGCCCAGTTGGGCTTGCATTGACTGAAAAAAAAAGAGACATCCAAATTATGGTTCAAGTAATTGATATTGGATCAACAAAATCAGTTGATAAGTAAAAGTTCTGAACTTAGAGTGATTTTTTATTTGATATTTAATTTGATTCTATTTTAATATTATTATATACAGTATCGGTCACATATATATCAGTTTTCTTTTGAAACAATACACTCATTCAATCCAAAATCGTCCACTGATTTGATCTGATCCGGATCATTTTTGGACTTGACTGATACCATAGTCAATACCTGGATTTAGAACCTTGAACCCAAGTAATCCAAATCCAAAAAGGGGGGATAATAATCTTGAAACTCTTGCAGTACTTCAGAGTTTCCAAATCTCCCAATAATTACTCCATGGGAGATGATAAGATCCAGGCTTTCAAGGTTTGTAAGGCTTTGCATCTTGTCCCAAAGATGACCGCGTCCAACCCAAAAACTAGAACTTCAAGATGGGAGAGGTCCTATTCAGGGACATAAGTTCATACATTACATGACCCATGTGGGTTTAAATTATTCTCACTCTCGATTATGGAGCACAGTCCCCTTCCATCATAGGTCTACGGACTACATCAAAGGAGAATCCAACCGGGGAGAGAAGGCAGAGGGACTGATATCAATCTCAAAGAAATGTAGGCAGCAAGCCACACTTGAATACTTGATTGCTTGCAGATAAGAGTATAGTGCATGCTCCACCAACTCCCTGGCAGCACCACAACAAGGGCTACATTCGGACAAAAAATGATACTTCAAACACCGAAGACAACTCCCACTCCAATAACAACCAAACAATGCAAGCTTTCCAAATGTAGGTCTGAATCCGAGAGGGCAAAGAGACCTCCAAAAAAAAATTGAACAAATGAGGGGATAGGATGTGTAATCATTAGAAAGGCCCACATTTTATCCTACAAAGAGAGAATATCACTGGTGGACTCCATAGAATTATGTAAGAAGAATCACAGTCATGGTATCAGAGTTTCATGGTTCGAATTATTGAGTTGAAAACTTAATACATAGCACTCAAGATTTTAAATTAATTCAAGCAATATTGAATTTGTCAAGTTTCCAATTCAAAAGTTCGAACTAATAAGTGGAGGGACTCTCCATATATAAGATCACAGGATTCCAATCTCATTAGCAATGTGTGACTATTCCCAATATTCCCCCTCACATGTAACCCCACCGTTAGGTGGTGTATATGTGGTAGTATATGTGGTAATACATGACACTTTTTAGGTGATTGGTCCCTCTTTGGGTGACTGATCCCTCTTTTGGGTGATCGTCCCTCTTTGGGTGACATATAATCCATCTTTTGTGCATCTTGCGTCTCTCTTTCGGTGATTTGACCTCTCTTTTTTTTTAGGGTTATTATGAGAGGGAACGTGAGCTCTGATACCATGTTAAGTTTTCAACTCAAAAGTTTGAACTAGTAAGTGGAGGGACTCTCTATATATAAGATCACAGGGTTCCAATCTCATTAGCAATGTAGGATTATTCCCAATATAATTATTCCCAATATTCTTTCCAACATTCTTCCTCGCGTGTTGTTGTGCTTCTTTTTAGGTAACCCCACCTTTGGTTGGTGGTGGTCCCTCTTTTTTGAATAACTGCAATAAGAGAATTTGAATATATATATATATATATATATATATATATATATATATATATATATATATATATATATATATATATATATATATCCTCTTCTACTACCTAGTTCGAACTTTTAAAATAAAAACTTAACAATATTATAGGGATGTTTCCAAAATTTAGCCCTAATTTTAACGCAACAAAATTATTTTTAGTATCATTTCTTGCTCAACCAAAGTTTTCTTTAATAGGAAATAACGATTAACCTAGTGATCCCAATATCTAAGGAAGTTCTTACCAGAAAATAACAAAAAATATCTAAGGAAATTAAATCCTAAAAAACTGTTTAAAAAAATCCTACAAAAACCAAAATCTTAAACATCAAGTCTTAAATTCTAAACCCTAAGTAAACCCCGAATGGGGATTGTATATTGTATTAACAATAGGGGATTGCTTGCAAGTTTGATGTTTTGAATCCAGCTGTCATTAGTTAGGAGTACCAGGGATCATGCTTTTAGAAATTTTTTTATGATATTACAGGGTTTTCAATGAAATTTACCTTTTCAAATATAAAAAACTGTTGACAAACAGAGTATCCTCTGGCTAAATCAAATAAGGGTGAAACATATCTGAACTGGCACTTCAGCTATGTTTTTTTACAGTTCAATATTTATTTATTTTAATTACCAAAAAATTTATTTATTTATTTTAAAAAATAATAAAACAAAAAAGCAAACGCCTCAGAGTTATTTTCACCATCAAATAATTCAAAATAGAATTGAAAGAAATGTCTGTATGAGCAAGCGACATAAGCTAATGTCCCCTCAAAAGATTTTTTTCTCATTATTTATTTTGAAAGGGAATCAATAAATAAATAAATAAATAAAAAAGAAAAAAATCTCTATCCAACATCATGAAGAGACAGGACAAGCAAATACAAAAGGGGTTTCGACTCCACAGTTCCACAGCTGTCGTCGGGTTCTCACAAGAGGGATGGAGAGAGATGGGGAGGCTGCAACGGAGGCAGAGAGAGAGAGAGAGAGAGAGAGAGAGAGAGAGAGAGAGAGAGGGGGGTGTGGAGTGCTGGATCATCTGGGTCGTTTCCAAACTATTGTATCTAATGAAAAGATAAATAATGGGACCTCTTTGACTTTGAATTTCATTGTGAGAACTTTGCCTTGTCGGTATTGCTGGGTCGACTACGATTGAGGATTCTTTGAAGTAACCACGACTGTGACATTTGATTCCATTATTTTAGACATCGTCAATTTGAGCTTCTTGAACCTCAACGCGAAGAAGCAGAACTTGGTAGCAGATTTCAATGAGAAGACGAAAAAATGAAATTTTGAGTCTTACAATCTATGTCTTAAAATTGTATAATATCTCTATACCTTGCATATTCTCTATAATCCAAAAGATTGTAACTGACAGAGATCTCTAATCCAAAAATAAGTCTAGAGATTGAATCTAATAGATCATGGGATAGAGATCTCTAGCCTAAAGATAAGACTAGAGATTAGATCTAATGGATCATATGACATGAATATCTAACCTAAAGATAAGGCTAGAGATATTTGTCAGTTACAATCTTTTGGATTGTAGAGAATATACAAGGTGTAGAGATATTGTACAATTATAGGACATAGATTATAAGATGGACATAGACTGTAAGATTGAGATTGGCTAGAAGGATTGAAGACAATAAATGATGACCCTAAAGACAACTTCCTTTGAAGAAAAGATCATTGGAATGGAAAAACAACATAATCCATTTCCAATAAATAGGAGAAACAATTCTATAGACTGATGCGGGAAACAACCATTGGTGAAGAGAGCCATGGTTATTTCACTCCATTGTATCTTACTGTTAGGGGTGTAAAATATCCACCAATAAAAACTTGACACATGGCGCACCTAAACAGTCCTAGATGATTTGACTGTTACAATCATACTTGGCCACAATTTCTTAGTAGTCGACTCCTACTAGGATACGTCGCCTAGTCAGATATACATCCAAAGCCACATGTCCTCAGCCAACTCAATCAGTTCCCACATGACGCACGTGGGAAACCTACTCCTATTAGTCTATGTTGTGCAACACGGAAGAACGCTCATATGGTGACATCTGTCACCCTCATCCCGATGAACCCTGTAATCCTTATTGCCGAAGTCTCATACTCCCACCAAGAGTCTATGACTTGGGTGTTTCACACTGCAACACTTGGCAGTCCTCTCTGCATACGACATGCAAAGTCCGGGTATCTCTATGACTCTTGCCTATGCCTACAAGTACAAGTGGTTCCCCAAGGTAAATCGTCTAATTTTTACTTCTCTTTTGCACTCAAGTTCTCTCATTGCCTGCTTCTTTCTTTAAACTGGAGTTAGCTCTTTGCTGCTCTTGACTGTTTACGTAGGAAATTTGACATAAGCATTAGAGTGTACTCGGGGTTTAGTTACCCAACTCCTTTTTCTAAATTTTGTGATTGTAAGTTATTCAGAGCACAGGCCGACGGGACGATTTCTGTCTGTAATACTTACTATTAGTTCTAGTCACTCGAAAAGAAGACATCATTACTCTTCACCAATCATTATCATTATCAGGCAATGGATACGAAACCAAAAGAAAAAAACAAAACCCTCACTTCACTTGATTCTATATATCTCCCTTTCCCACGAGATCTGTCTTATACTCTTAGTTTTTCATCTAATGTCAATTTGCAAAATAATGGGGCAAGCAGAATTTTTTTTTTCCTTCTACATAACTGAGGTGGTGGCGGAGAGGACACAACTGGTGGCAGGGAAAAGGGTGCTGCGAATAGTGGTGGAGGAGGGGAATGGGAGGAGAGAAAGAGAAAATGGGAGTCTGGAGAAGGGGAAAGAGGCAGCCAAAGGAGAGGGAGAAAAAGAGAGGCGGAAAATAATCTCATGTCTTCACGTTGACATGAGGAATATCCAATGCCTGTCATCTACTGTACGCAGTTACCAATGTATTGATATACGTATACAGTGGATGACAACCACTGAATATTCATCATCTTAATATGAGGACATGAGAAGATTATGCATTGTAGATGGAATGCAAATGATGTAATAATAACGGCAATGAACAGTTGAGATGCTTTTAATTCCAATGACGGTTGATAAAATGCTAGCAAGCGAGGAACCATTACACCCAACTGGTTTGTAGTTTGTACAGCGTCACATACCATGGAATGAGGGTTTTGAATTCGTTATGACCCAGCTTGACACAGACATTCCCCCTCATATACCATGGAAAGAAAGAAGGTTTTGAATTTGTAAGATATCTAATTGGGGTAATTTTTCAAACCACACTAATCATTGTGCCAAAATACATATCCACTCACAAACACAAGAGAATGGAAAAAATATCAAAATCACACGATAAATTCAATCGTTTTTATAAATATAGATATTAAAATTTGACATGTGTCTAATCTAAACCATGAAATAAAAAACGTTATGACATTAAGAAAAATTACAGAGCTTTGTCACGAGAATAATGTGGGTTTTTTTTATCTTAAATGAAAAAAACGGCTGTTCCGAAATCCAAACTGCAATCTCCTCCATCATCTTCTCTACAATAGTATCCAATCTTCCAGTTCATAAAGACGTTCGTGTGTAGCGTGTAGTCAGTCAGGGCAGCTGTGGTACGCGCGGTACGTCGCTTCCACTTAGTTTTTTTACTGTATTACTTATTAGTGGGATATAGCAGGCTAGCAGCAGTGTTATTGTCATGTAGTATTACTTTTACCAGTAGATAATGCCGACCACACAAACGCTTGTCCCTTTCCCCTCTTCTCTTTTAATAGATGACAGATTGCTTCCGCACTTGTTTGAAGAGCAGCTCAGCTCCTCTCTGTTACTCTTCTTCTACTCTAATGGCACACTCTCCAGCTCTCACTTCTCTCCATTTTCTTCTTCTCTCTTTTACTCTTACCTTCTTCTTCTTCTTCTTCTTCTTCTTCCCTACATTCTGTGTCTCTGTTTCAGTTGCAGAGAAACCCAAAACCTTCATTGTTCGTGTCGACCACGATGCCAAACCCTCAGTTTTCACCACTCACAAACACTGGTATGAGTCTTCACTCAAATCCGTCTCTTCTGATGAGGGAAGCCGTATCATCCACACCTACCAAACCGTATTCCACGGCTTCTCTGCAAAGCTATCTCCTTCAGAGGTTCAGAAGCTTCAAGACCTCACTGGAGTACTCGCCGTCATTCCTGAACAGGTCCGCCAAATCCAAACCACGCGATCCCCTCACTTCCTTGGCTTGAAGACGGGAGACAGCTCTGGCTTGCTCAAGGAGTCCGACTTCGGTTCAGATCTTGTGATTGGAGTCATCGACACTGGAATCTGGCCCGAGAGAGAGAGCTTCAGCGATCGAGACCTAGGTCCTGTCCCGGTCAAATGGAAGGGAACCTGCGTCGTCTCCAACAACTTCCACGCCACCTCATGCAACCGAAAATTGATAGGGGCTAGGTATTTCTGCAATGGCTATGAATCCACCAACGGAAAGATGAACGAGACATCGGAGTTCCGTTCTCCCAGAGACTCCGACGGTCACGGAACTCATACTGCCTCCATCGCCGCCGGCAGATACGTCTCCCCTGCCTCTATGTTAGGCTACGCGAGTGGCGTCGCTGCTGGAATGGCCCCTAAAGCCCGCCTCGCCGCTTACAAGGTTTGCTGGACGGCTGGCTGTTACGACTCCGACATCCTCGCTGCTTTCGACGCCGCCGTATCGGACGGGGTCGACGTCGTCTCCCTCAGCGTCGGCGGAGTCGTGGTGCCCTACTACCTCGACGCCATTGCTATTGGCGCATTTGGAGCTGCCGACCATGGCGTCTTCGTTTCGGCTTCCGCAGGGAACGGTGGTCCAGGTGGGCTCACAGTCACCAATGTCGCACCCTGGGTCACCACTGTGGGCGCCGGCTCTATCGACAGGGACTTCCCTGCAGATGTAAAGCTTGGCGACGGTAGGGTAATCTCTGGCGTCAGTGTATACAGCGGCCCTGGCTTGGCTCCAGGCAGGCTATACCCGCTAATCTACGCAGGGAGCGAAGGGCGGGACGGTTACTCTGCCTCACTCTGCTTGGAAGGTGCATTGGATCCAAACGTTGTGAGAGAGAAGATCGTGTTGTGCGACAGAGGAATCAACTCAAGAGCTGCTAAAGGGGAGGTGGTGAGAAATGCTGGTGGGGTAGGGATGATATTGGCCAACGGTGTCTTCGATGGGGAAGGCTTGGTGGCCGACTCTCATGTATTGCCGGCAACTGCAGTGGGGGCTTCTGGCGGCGATGAGTTACGGAAGTACATCAGCGCGGCTAACAGTAACACTAAGAACAGTGAGAAGAGCAGAGTGACGGCGACGGCAACGGCGACGATCGTCTTTAGGGGAACCCGTTTGGGGGTCCGGCCGGCCCCAGTAGTTGCAGCGTTCTCGGCCAGAGGACCCAACCCAGAGTCGCCGGAGATACTGAAACCAGACGTGATAGCGCCGGGTTTGAACATTCTGGCGGCGTGGCCGGAGGGGATTGGACCGTCGGGTCTGCCGTCAGACAAACGTAGTACGGCGTTCAACATACTGTCGGGGACGTCCATGGCGTGTCCGCATGTGTCTGGTCTGGCAGCACTGCTGAAAGCAGCTCACCCGGAGTGGAGCCCAGCGGCCATTCGATCGGCTCTGATGACGACGGCCTACGTGGTGGACAATCGGGGTGAGATGATGGTGGATGAATCTACAGGGAATACATCAACAGTGATGGATTATGGATCGGGCCATGTGGATCCGCAGAAGGCCATGAACCCTGGTCTGGTTTACGACCTTTCCACCTTCGATTACGTGGATTTCCTCTGCAACTCCAATTATTCGGAGAAGAACATCCAAGCTGTCACCAGGAAGAACGCCGATTGCAGTGGAGCCCGACGGGCGGGACATGTGGGCAATCTCAACTACCCATCAATGTCAGCGGTTTTCCAGCAGTTCAGTGATGATAAGGAGCAAGGGCGTAGAATGTCGACGCATTTCATCAGGACGGTGACGAACGTGGGGGAACCCAAATCGATATATCAACTGACGGTGAAACCTCCTGGTGGGACTACGGTGACAGTGCAGCCAGAAAAACTGGTTTTTAGGAGAGTGGGTCAGAAGCTGAGCTTTCTGGTGAGGGTGAAAGCCAATGCTGTCAAGCTTTCCCCAGGAAGCTCTACCATGACCAGCGGCTCACTGGTCTGGTCTGATGGAAAGCATGTTGTTACCAGCCCTATTGTGGTGACAATGCAGCAGCCTCTATGAGACTATAAAGTCTGTTACCCATCCCATCTTCCAGGTGAAGAGATCACAAGGAGGGGTGGTTCGCGGTTTAGGTCGTTTAAGCTGTTCCCTCTCCCTGTTAAAGTTTCCTCCTTTTTTTTTGTGGGGGGGGTGGGGTGGGGTGGGGGTGATGGGGGTTTAATCCATGCGTAATTATTGATGGATCAATCTTTACTGTTGTACTGTTGAATTTGTAAGAGAGAATGTCATGTGATTTGCTTTTTCCTGCTAATTACTTAACCCGGTTGGGGGGGGGGGATCCAAATCGTCTCCTGTTGGAGCATCAACAGCTTCAACAAGAGACTTGGCTGACTTGTATTGATGAAGGACACGTGTCCTGTCTTCAATCTGACGGTGATCAAATGATCCATTGCAGGAGATCAACCTGTGAGCTATCAGTAGGCGATCAAGGCCCATTTTGAAAAACATGTTTCTCTGCTCATCTCGCCCTCCGCCGTTCCTGCCTTAAAGAGAGTTCCAACGGAGTATTGTCTTCAAGCTCGATGAGAGTTATGTGCCATCGTTTCTTTCCTTATGCTCAGCCTTTAGAATCATCTGGAAGTTCGTTCATCAAACCTTCAATATAAGATCTCCATTTGAGTTTCGTGCCTTGTCGGACAGAGGAGAAACCAAAGAGATACGAAGGTGTCGATTCGATCTCACAGGCAGAACTTGGTCATTGTTCTTTCAATTCACTCTTATCGGAATGGTGACTGCACCTCTGCAGATTGAAAATTCATTTTCTGAAGAAGTTTGTCTATTTTAAAGTTCTGAATCCAGTTCTTTTTTTGCGATCAAATCTCTATAAAATCTCATAGGTTGTAGTTACTTAGAAGTTAGAACACCAAAGAGATCAGGGGCTTTTGTTCTTTCATGCCCACTCACAAAGAAAGGCTTTTGATCTTAAAAGAAATAAATATTCGGATAATGTTAGGCTGTGAGATCAGATGGGATCCGTTAGAGAGATTAGAGATGAAGATCACGGAGAAGAAAGCCTATCGCAACATTCTGCAAATTGCATTGCAGCGAGATTAGGACTCCTATTTTTTCCCTCTTCTGCCCTAAGAGGAAACTTCCTCTGGATCAATGACTTCTTATGTTCTGGATTCTACCTTCGTCCATCGGAGATCGATAGATCTCGGTAGAGGTGAATAGTCGATCCCTCTTCTGCTCTGAGCCGCGGGAGTTGCAGAGCAACTTTAGAAGAGAAGAAGATGCCGGATTTGCAATTGTAGAGCTATCCCTGTTTCTCCTCCCATCTGAAATCGTGGGATAACATGTCTTTCAAAACAGTCCTTTGTTCGGGTGTTGATAGCTCACAGGTTAATCTCCTACAAGAGATCTTTTGATCACTGTCAGATTGAAGATAGGACACGTGTCTTTCATCAAGACAACTCTGCCGAGTCTCCTGTTGAACCATCAACAGGAGACGATTTGGATCCGGAGCCGTTTGGATCTGGTGTCTGCTGTATGATGTACAGAGAAGTGAGGATGAATATCCTTTAATATTTTACCCATAAATCTTTAGGATTTTTGTAATTTTTAAATAAACGTAAGAATGTCTGTATTACAGAAAAACTGTCGGGGTTCAGACCCACTCTCCTCTGTCAGGAGTCACAGGACACTGAAGCAAAGAATCCATGAGATTCGCCCTTTTCTTGGCGAATCGATCTCACGCTTAATTTTCTATTTTATTCTTTTGTATCGGGAATCTGGAGATCCAGATTGTTTTACAACAGAGAGCACGTGATTTCCAGAGTTTAAAAAAAGGAGGAGGGAATTGTCGAATCGAATCTGTCGGGTTCTCTCTCTCTGTCTCCAATTCTTCCTATTCAAAATTTACGAAGAAACTGTTGCCACCAATGAAACCCGGCATGGTTTTAGTTTACGGTATTAGAATAGATATTAACCGATATTGGCCAGTATGCTCATGTGGTATATTATTTTTGGTATCGATTAGATATCGATACCTCAGAATCATCAATCAGCATTATAGATAAGATGCATTGATCCAGGTACTTAAAACCATATGACTTTATTTGGTTGCCGGAGAAATACAAATATTTTAAGGGAAAATGAAATTTATTTTACAAGGGAAATATTGTTCATGTTTGATTGTCAGAAAAATAAATTTACCCTGTGTTAGGAGGGAAATGATTCCTCCATTTAAAATCTTACACGTGTCAAGTGTGCCTTCGGAGCCTGAACGCTCGGAGTGTCTCGCACTCGGCTTCTCATGACCTCGGCTTCCCTTTGCGCTCGGCCTCCCTTGTGCCCGGCCTCCCGAGTAGCGTTCGGAGTTAAGATCCTACCCAGTGGGGGGAGCCAGAGTCCTACTGAGAGTCTGCTACCTCCGGAGAATCATTCTCTCAGTCTGATACAACACCGACTATTCCGGTCGGCCATTACTTACACGTTGACACGTGTCAGTCCCAGAGCTGACCGACCTAGCTTCCTTGGCTAAGGTCTCCCACTCCTACTCGGAGTCTAATACATGGGTGTCCCACAGAGCGACACGTGGCAATCCTATTGGCAGTCTACTCCCCTGAGTCCTGGTACCTCCATGCTTCTTCACAATCTATAAGTAGAGGTCATCCCTCAAGGTAAACCCTAAGGGTACTTACGCACTTACAAGTTACAAGCTATTATTATTCATCCCTCTCACACGATCAAACTCTCTCATCGTCCCACTCTCTAAACTGGAGATAGCTTTCTGTCATCTCTTGACTGTTTACATTGAGAATCTGACTTAGGCATCGGAGCGTACCCCGGGCCCAAGCACCCAACTCCTTTGTCTCTTCTCTGTTGTTGCAGGTAACTCAGAGCGCGGACCGACGGACGATTTCCAACCGTAACACCCTGTATAATAAATTTTACATAGGACCTTTAGTTTCCCGCTGTATTTCCTGACCGAAAACAGAAGTAAAATTAAAACCCATTTCTCGTGTTTGACTCTCAACTCAACGTTTAAAAAATAAAAGGGTCGCCCACGTCTGAGCCTCTTCTCTCTGCAACTTTGTTCATGAAATAAAACCATAGATCATGCTAACTTCTCTTGTATTAATCAAAAAAACGGAAATAATTCACTATCTTTCTTTCCAAGCGAGTCATCAAGGATTTTCTTCTTCCTCTCTTTCCGGTAGGTTGGCGAAACCCTATCATCGAAAGCCTTCATTTCATCGTTGTCTGTGTTCTGCAATCGCCCATGTTCTTTCTCTAATCTCGACCTATGGCATCTATCTCTATCTCAAATCTCGTCACCATGAAACTTGATAGCTCCAACTTCATTCTCTGGAACCTGGAAGCTACTCTGGTCCGCAGCCAGCAACTTCTTGGATATCTTTTTGGGTCCGCCCCGATTTTGTGAGCAAACTTCTACTGTCTCTGATAGTTCGACGTCAAAGACTATATCAAATCCAATCCAGCAAATGGAGGAGCGAGGAAACCAATCGAAAGAGTAGAAACAAAGGGTACGCTCTCTAGAAGATTTGCCCCTGGTTAGCTAACGGAGAACTTCGATGTTTAAATTCGATTAGGTATGATAGCTTTGAGTTCTCTGCATGCACATCCGTCTTTAATTCTGACAAATTTTTACTCTTCTTCTTCTTCAGCGTCTTCGTGCAAGGCTTTTTTTACAAGGCGAAAATCAATATTCTTTGCTACCTCTGTTTTAGTTCCTTTCTCTCCATTTATATCCTAACTCAGCACCTTGATTTCAGTTCGCAAGGGTCGAAGAGGATGAATTGAGAAAGAAGAACAGCCCCTTCACTAATTGAGGTAAAGTGGAAGGTTGAATGCACTATTTTTTTTATTATTGATTTTTTTGTTATTTAATTCTGATTTTGTTCTGGTTTTGGATTTCTTTTTATTTCGTTCTGGTTTAAGGGTTTTTTTTTATTTCACCTTCCTTTCCCACCCTAATCGTGAAAATACGTTTGGTGTACGATTAGATGGGAAAGAGTTTCCGTCATGCTTTGCTTCCTACACCTATTTATGTTTTTTTTTGCCCAAAAAAAAAAAAAAAATGCTGGTTCGATTGCTAGTTATTATTCTTTCAAGTCTATATGAAATCCAAGAAGGACGAATCTTTATTTGGCTCATGTTTAGGTCCAATTGATCAGTTATGTTGCATGGGTTTGGGTGTGCTCTCGGGTTTGAGTATAAGTCTAGGAGTTTTATTTGTTTGATCATTAAGTCTTTTCATACAATGACTTGTCTTGATATGGATCTTCCAAGTGGTTACAATACATTTTCGGTGCCATGGAGCTAGACCAGTGAGCTATTACGCTTTCTTCAAAGGATGACTGTTTCCAAGCCCACCTCCTGGTTGTCATCGCTCGATCACTTCCTTTTCCACTAAGTGATTGCTTAGGGACCTTAGCGTACGATCTGGGTTGTTTCCCTCTCGACTTTGGATCTTAGCACCCAAAAAGTCTGTCTGTACAAATGATGACGGCCTGTATTCGGAGTCTCCCTGGGGTTGGTAAAGCGAAATGGGGGCCACCCTAGCCCATTGAGTGCTCTACCTTGGGCCATCGACATCATACGCTCTACTGAAATAGATTTTGCGGAAAACCAGCTATATCCGATCTTGGTTGGCCTTTCACCCCTAGCCACAAGTATATGGACCCTTACATATGAGTAATTATATGAACAATGTTAAGCGTTTCCTAAGGTTAGCCATCTAGGGAACCCCCAAATTGGATTCGGCTTCATGGAGGAAAAAAAAAAAATTAACTTCCTTGAAATGAAGGCAATGAAATAGGAGATATCATGGGAGTTAAAACCATGTAATTTGGTAATATTCAATAGTCCGGTTAGCAATTTAGATTTGCATGAGAGATGGGAAGGGATTGGAGTCATGCACGTTGGATCCAATTCTGACTTCCTGTTGGAAACCCAGGATATCAAGTGGAATGGAACTGGCTCTGGATTGTTATCCAACCCTGTTTTGAGGAGTCAAATATCACATTTCAATTCTGACTGAACCAGAAGTGTGAGTGAACTGTTTCAAACTCAACAGTTTACACCAAGATCTCAATAGACCGTGTCAATAAACCAATCATTGCAAACTAACCACAATCAGAGAATAATAAATAACAGCGGAATTAATGAATAAATGAACTGATTCTTCTAATGGTAAATAAATAATTATCCAAATTATTTCCATCAACCACAACGTGATTGAATAAATTTAATACATCGTTTATAACCAACTAAAAAGAATAAATAAATAACTCCAAAGAAACAAACAGAAGGAACACTCGCATGAAGGATCATGCTCGTCCTCCATTGCGTGGGTATCCATAGCAGCTACTTGATGAACTTGATATGACACTGAGAGGGGGGGGGTGAATCAGTGTCTGAAATTTTTCTCTGATTAATTACTGCTGCCCAGAGCTGATGGAGATATATTCTTTTACACACACACAAGCGTATGCAAATCTACCTCGCTACCACTCGGTGGCCGGGTCTACCGATTTGCACACCCATCCCGCAAGTCATTCCACGCACTCCAAAATATAATAGAAAATAAACACAATGAACACGAGAGATATTACGTGGTTCACCAACACGGTGTGTGATGGCTACTCCACGGAGTAATGCCCAACGGGCTCCGTATTTACTCAACACTCGGCTTTTAGTCTCTAACAAGACAAGGATATTAACCCTAGGTTTTCCCAAAGATAAACTGAGAGGGCGCACCAACGCCAAGATTCAGGCTTAACAGCCAGTGTCCAGCACCCACTGAACACACCACGCTTAACTCGCACCCACAAGAAGCAAGTCACAATTTTTTAGGCTTATAATTATGCCTTACAATTTTTTCCCCACTAGCTAGGTATTCAATAATTTTCACCTACGCTAGCATACAATATATTGAAAGCAACAAATAGATAGGGAATTGAAAAACCTTACAACTGCTTTCGAATGACCATCAATATCTCTGAAGCTTCACACTGCCCTTAGGTACTCTCTAACAGTCTTCAATGATGATAGAGATCGATTCACAGAGCACACCTCATCGACAGGCTTTCAATCTCTTCCACACAACCCATAATCACCATGAATATGAAAATAAAAGCTCTACTGACCTCTCACAGGGATTTAGCACTCCATTGATGCACAAAGAAGAGGCAGTTGGTGATTGATCACTCCCACAGAGCACAAAACCCTAGAAAACCTTCTATCTGCCTTCAAAACTCTCTTTTCAATTTTTCTCTTACTTTTCACGACTCCCAACGGCGCCCAATAGATAGGGCATCAAAAAATATGAATGCTGCAATTTGAACGGACCGATTTGGAGCTCGGATGAAGAAGTTATGGCAGTTTGAAGATGGGCTAATCTCGGATAAGGAAAGAGAATCTTTCCTTATATAACCTGCACCTGCGCCGCACCGTAGCCGAGCCGCGTCTTTGTGGGCTGTCAGATGCGAATCTGAGAGGTGAGGATCAGTCCTCGCCGCGGATCTTGGATCTCCTTCTCTTTTTCTTGACGAAAAAGCCCCTATACAACTTGTGAAATGCCGAAATTGCCCCTAAACAACTTATGAAATGACTTTTTCGAGCGATTCGACAGAAACTGCGATATCTCTCTCATCCGACGTCGGAATTGAGTGATTCAAGTTGCGTTGGAAAGCTAACTCGATGCTCTACATATTTCCAATGCCGGATCTCCATGAACCTGCTGCGGGACCCACCAAAAATAGACCTAAAGTTAAAACTCTGTCAAACCTTGGAATTTGAACCCGAAACTTTGTGTGCATGCATACCAAGTGCCGTGGGCTGCCGTGTTGACATGCCACTTTGCCATCACACCTGTGGGTCCCACTCACATTTTTTCTCTCTCCTCTTTCTCTCTCTTCTGATTCTCTTTCTTCTTTCTCTCTCTTGAATTTCTCTCTTTAACGCCACAACACCAGAAACATGAGAAACATGGACATGATTAGAAAAGCTTCAGGAACACTGTCGCATCATCAGAAACTCGGCCGCATCATCAGAAACTCGGCCACATCACCAGTGGGGTCCACAAACACTCTCTCTCATCAAAATCAGTGTAATATCCCATTTAACTCATTGTAAGTCATCTAAAACATATGTAGAACCTTGTAGAACACATAAGCGAAGTTGCCACATCTGTGCCACTGCACACTGACACTCTCTCTCCTACACTGATACTCTCTCTCCTCATTTCTCTGACTGAATGCTCATAAGCACTGTCACATCAGCCAAGTTGCCAACAATGACAACATAAAGTCCAACACTACTGTCCCGTAAGCTAGGGCAACCATAAAATCTTTCACAGTATAACCTGCATCAATATCTGAAAAGAGAATATGTATATTCAGGTGAACTCACAACTTAGCTCAGTAAATCACAAAATCGTGCAACAAACAAAATGTATGAGATAACATTACATTGGGTCAAGTATAACTTGTAAAGTGCTATGATAAGGTTTGGCGGCCATCACACCTCCATATACGAGAATGTGAGCACACCCAACAGTCAAGCATCGATCCATATTACTGCTACTACCCCACATCACCCACTCTGATATACAGATAGAGTTAGAGTCTGGTGGACAGACAGTGCCACAATCCCATACCCTCCCCCTGATACCCTACACCGTACCAATACCTACACCTCTATTGGCAAGGGCTTGCAAGTGGGTTCTGTTTCTAACCAGTCATATATGTCATCACAGTATCTATGGTCCTACCCTAGCATAGCTCCCTACCACATAAAGATAGGGCTTGAGTTTGGTGGGCAGGCGGCGCCACAATCTCACGTCTTCCCTTGATGCCCTACTCGTACCAAGCTCGCAAAGGTAGATGGCGATACGAAAAGGTGTTAGTATGAGGATATATCCAGGACTACACTCCCCTTCATATTTCAGACACTAACGAAAATATTCACATGACTAAACAACAACATCCTACCATACAAATATGCATGAACAGATAATAAAATTAAATACGAGATGACATGTGAAATGCACAAGCAACAAACAAACAGATTATAGAAGCAAAGATTTACTGTCCATTATTAATTAAGGTTTGGGGTCTTGTTCTTTACCTGATGTGTGATTACAAGTCTGTTCTGCGTCACAGAGTCCACTTACGCCGTCCACAAGTCCTACACGACATTATTCATTAATTAGAATTAGGCTTTCAAGGTTTAAGTTGGTCAGAATCAAGTCTGGCCAACAATTACCCTCGGACAGACATATCGGTCAAACTCAAGGTTCAGCCGGTATGTTCCTGCAGTATATACCGCCTGGGCATACTGCAGGACCTTCAGTCCAACCGGTATGCTCCTTTGCTATGTACCTCCTAGGCATACCGCAGGACCTTCAGTCCAATCGGTATGCCCTGCAGTATGGCATACCATAGGACCTCCAGTCCAGCAGGTATACCCGGCAGTATGGGTCCAAGAGTCTATTCTCGAACCTCCCTCTCCCGTCGATCGTCGATTTGGTTTCGGGGTTCCTCCTAAACCATTCTAGGGTCGAGATACATGTTAGGTCACTTAGGTTTAGATTATTTATCGCTTGACCCTGTAGAACAACGTTTCCATCCGTCTCAGAATGGATCTAACTGAGAACTAGGGTTTTACAGTTCTAAGGTTTTGGATCAATACATCATTTCATGGCTTTGATCCATAACCCAAGCCTTCCTACAGAGGTAGAGCACTTGCAGTTGTTCGATGAGTGGCGGTGCTCTCCTCCCAATGGAAATCCCTTCTTGAACAGCTTCCCTCCTCTTTGCTCCTTTTCAGATCTCTTTCCAGACGGCTCTAGGGTTTGAAATTCATTGGAAATGATTTAAGGAGGAGGGAAGACATATTTATAGATGGGAGACTATTCTAGGAAGTTCTCCTATGTCTAAAAGATTTCTAAGATTCAGATTCAGAGTGTGACCCACTAGAGTCCATCATCACTCGCGCATTCATACCGGTTGGACATACGGGTCTGATTCAAATTCCAACCGGTATGTCAGAACGGTATGCATAAACTGGTCTGAAAATGCACGTTTCTAGTACCTAAATTCCGTGGTTCATCACCCGACCTTGTCCTCTAGTTCGGTTATGATTGGAAGACCTGTCACAACACGAAACTTAGGTTAGACCGGATTTTCAAAGTACGGGTCTTACATCAAATGCAGGTCTGGATAAACCACAGTAAGCCAGTTGGCCCACATGCCTTGAAAGCTAATAATTCTTAGATTATAGAATGGAAACATGAAGTGACGAAACAACTATTGGGATAAGGATTACCAAGTTCATGATTTTTCTATTTATGAAGTTGGATATCTATTGTGTTGCAATTGTGCTTGAGATTTATCTCTAATGTAATTTGTTTTCTATTATTGCTTCTTGTCATTATCTCCCTCATTATTTTGTTGTTTTTGTCGCTTTTTTAGGTGGGAGGGGGCAAAACCAGCATTTATGTCGAATTTGGTTTTTCTGAAATTTAAGGAGGTAATATTTGGCAACTTCCTATGAGAAACTATTGTATCTTCTCTTGATAAAACTCTTGCATTCTACCTTGCTTTGGACCAATGTCTTAGAATAAGATAATTTCTTATGCTTGTTGATTGTTTGTTTTACCTCTGTATGCATAGGGTAATTCAAGGGTTATGGTTTAGTTCTAATCTTATTAATGGGTTACTATGATTAATGCAATGTTCTATTTATATATAGGTGTAATCTTATTCTTTTCAATGATCTAATTATATTAAAAACTTGGTAATGAGAACAAAATCTTTTGCTAATAGAAGTTCTATTGTAGGACCTATTGGTGGCATTAACAAAGTAAAACTCACATGCTCCTATGAATATTTCTTGAAGTATTGAATTCTGAAGTAATTTTTTTTGTTTACCCCAATATAGGAGGGTGATTTGATGCCCCATGATATAGAACTTGGAAACAACATTGAAGCTGGATGCTATCCCTCAAGCTCCTCAATGCAGGCCTTTGGCTCAGCCCTCTAGTGTGAAGACAAACTCAGGCAATCCCAACATATCTTCCAGAGAAGCAACTGTCACTAATGTTGTTATTATCAGAAATAGTTTTGACTAAGGTTTTTTGCTTAGAGGGCCAAGACTTAATAAATTACTGAAAACCAAGAAAAAGCTGGTGAACAAAACATGGGGTGGTTTAATTTTGGCTTATGGCAAGTAGGCGTCGGGTAATAGCAGTAGCAAATTCAGTGGCAAACTCATTATAATCAAAAGAAGAAATTCTTGGTCAATTTTCCTTTCATAACGTTTCTATATATCATGAGCTATATAACAATCTCGGATGTTACAAAACACTTGAAGACAAGTATGTAATTGTTGTCCGTGTACACTTGCATATGAAAGTTGGTTTATGAGGACTTGTTTTGGGCTCTTGCAGCAGTTAAGATATGAGTTTGTATGTGGATGCACTTGCAGTGAATGACTGTGATCAAGTATTATTTGTTAGAGTATTTTGAAAGTTCTTGTTGATCTTTAGATTGATTTTTTTTATCAATTCTTGGGAGTAAGCTTTTGATACGATCATGCAAATCTTTGCATGTTGGACTTATTAGGTTTATTTTTTTTCCTGAGAATCCAACAGTTAAAACTATCATATTCATGTGGATGAATGGAAGTTAAGATGACCAAGGAAATAAACTTTTATCATTTTTGCTTTTTATTGCAACTTGAAAGAAATGGCGTTACGATTCCATCGTTGGTGAATATTAAGCTTCTAAATGTTTTATTTGGATATATGGATCATTTTTTTAAAGAAATATAGAATTAAGTTTCTAAATGCTGATCAAGTTGGGCGAATTAGCAAGCGGTCTTGAGTTTATTTTTAAATGGCAATAATAATCATTTAAGAATTTTCAAACTCATATGAACATAGGTCTTCAATGAAGTCATATGTATCAAAGGTGAGGGCATTCCACAGTAATAGGTAAGGCTAACACTCCCTTAGTGGTGGATCCATTCATTAAACATGTAATTTTTATTAAGTGGGCTAGAGCAAACTTACAACTTGGTAAAATATGTTAGATCATTGAGTTTTGGTTTTCTACTGGTGTGACGCTGTTGGATGCTTCTCAATTTTACATCCAACCAAATAATCGATGTAAAATTAATTTCACTTCACTTCTCGTGCAACCAACAACTCAAAAGGGAAAATAATTTTCCTTCACTTCCCTTCATTTCACTTTCCTTCACTTCCCTTTTTATTTCCCTTGCAACCAAACATAGCCTGCGTGGTTTTCCCAGTATAGGTAAGGGTATATACTTTCTTTCTTTTTCTTTTTCTTGAATTGTTAGTCCTTGTATTAAGTATGACATGCTTTTGATCAGGAATCATATATTCTCATCATTTGTATTTGCTTGCAATGCATTTTTTTTTTCCACCAAGAAACAATCACGTTTGTTCTTACGTTTTGTGGATTCTAGAGCATCTAGAGGGTGTTCGTTGAATTTTTTTTTAGAGTGGAGTCATGGTTCAAGGTATCGGTATCGTACCAATCGAAACAGTTGACTCATATTGATTTTGTTAGTCTTAGATTTCAGATTTTGCATGATGCTGGGGTAGTATTTGAGTCATGTATCTTACAGTCTTGTTGAGCCTTTTTTTGGTCTTTGGGATCTATTTAACATATTTTATTTTGCTTTTCTCGTTGACTTTTTTTATTTTTTTTTAAATGGCCAAATGGCAAAGCAATAAGAAATTCAAAACGAAATTGAACGCATATCAATAAAATTTAACCCATGATTAATCCAAACTATTTGTACAACTACAGAGATACCCCTCTAGACTGCATAGTATAGTCCTAAAAACCATTGTCCCGGCCCAAGCCCAAGCCCAAGCACAAGCCCAAGCACAAGCCCAATATATCAATGAAATCAGGCCTATAGCTAGCTAGGCTAAGCCCAACCCAGTATTAGCTAGAGGCTTTTCAGTCATAAGTTGAGATACAATACAAGATTTTGCAGGCAATATAATTTCGTATCTGGTAGATAATTCAGATTGACAATATCATCCTTCCAAATGTGGGGATTGGCCATTTCTTCGTTCCACATGACTAAGGTTCTAAAATCTGGAATGGGAGTTCAAATTGATGCATCCGGCTCCTCTGTAGAGAGGGGCTTTGCTACATAGCCGTCAGTGAAGGCTCCATGGCTGCCACAAAGGTGGTTCTCCATCTAAGGGCGGCGGCTCGTTTGATGCAGCATTATTGGGAGATCTGTAGGTACATGTTATTATCTTTAATATTTGGAATAGTCCTATATTGTTAATGAGATTAGAACCTTGGTCCTTGTATATGGAGCATCTCTCCATTTGTTCAAATTTTTGAGTTAGAAATCTCAACATGGTATTAGAATTCTAGGTTCCTCTTGTAATAACCCAAAAATAAAAGCCAGTCAACGTTAGAGGGATGGAAATCTCAATATAATATCAGAGCTCTAGGTTCCCTCTCACAGTACTCTAAAAATAAAGGCTTGTCACCGTTAGAAGGATGTCAATTGCCCAAAGAAGGATTACGATCACCCAGAAAGAGGGACCAGTCACCTAGAAGTGTCATATATTTACCACATATGCTACCATATATACATCACCCAACCGTAGGACTACATTGAGAGGGAGTATTGACAATACCCACATTGGTAATGAGACTGGAACCTTAGGTCCTCATATATGGAGAGTCCCTCCATTTACTGGTTTGAACTTTTGAGATGAATTTCTCAACACTCAATTTCAGTTTTGCCCATGGTTCTAAAGTTCAACATATTTTCATTTCAATAGCGATCACCTTGAAATCCATAGGTTGAAATAATAATGAGAGTAATTAGCTTGTTTCTATTGGTAGAGGTTGTGTAGAGATTTCATTTTGTCTCACCCTCCGAATTGCCTAGGGAGAGCCCAAAGTCCCTCATTTAAAACCTATTCTTAGGTCCCAAGTATCCTATAAGCCTCCGATCAATTCTGAGAACCATTTCTTAGATTCTGATCATAGTGGTCAAAATTATCAAAATATTCTTAACTATACTTGGTCAATCCAAAAAATCAACTTTTTCCCAATGTAGTCTAAGGTCATAGTGACCTAGTATTTGCTAAGAGCTTCGAAACGGTAGTGAAATCGTCTCAATATCGAAATTCAGAATCAAATTGTATGACCATTACTACAAGTTTTCAGTCACTCGTTTGTTTTTTGTCTTTTGTTTTTCCCTTCTTTTTTTTTTCCCCTTTTTTTCTTTGTTTATCCTATTGTCACGTTTCCCATGGGGAAGGGAGGGATGAGATTACATTAAGGCTCCATTTGTTTTAAGATAAAATTTTACACGCTAAATTATTTTGAATTTTTGTTTGTAAGAGATAAAATACAATGAAATCTAAGGATGGAAAAAGAAGTTTGTTTTTCTTTTACCTCCTGATAACAAACATGGAAAAAAAAATTTAATATAAAATATTTAATGTAGAATTTTACGTATCAAAGCCTAACTCCGATTGTAGATGGCTAGAGATATTACTGCAAGTCTACCACCCAAAACTAAAGGTGAGAACACAATGAAAGGCGATGATCTGACGATGGGGTGGTTATCAATGACGTTGAGGTCGCAATCATCATTCATTTCAGTGATGATAATCAGATGGCCTTTTTTTTTACCTAAAATTAGAAGTTAATATAAATCAGATTCAAGCTCTCCGAAAAATCACATTAATTTAATAAATCTTGTTGGGAGAGTTTCATTTGGATGGTTGTTTTTAGCAAATGAAAAAGCTTCTAATTTTATTGAGAAAAATACTCTGTTTAAAAAAAAAAGAAGCAAAATCAACCCATTTTTTAACAAAAAAAAATGAAATGACAGGAAGATGGGTGGCTCCGTATGATAGATGAATGACCTCACACGCATTACATTCATCAAAACTCTTCTCAAAAAATAATAATAATAATAATAAATAAAAAATAAAAAAAGAAATTTCATCTCAAAATAAGATAGAGAAATGATTAAAATAAAATTTTATAACATAAAAATAACTCCATTTTTAATATCATTGGCATGAAAGCAACTTTCAATAAGTTAAATGGGTGCAGTGTATGATCACAAGAACTCACTCATGTTCGCCATTAGGAAATTTGTTACCATGCTAAATAACATCAAACTTAGGTTGGGCAATAGCTTCCCAAAAAGCATTGGATTGGGCTGGTCTCCTAGCCCACCCAAGACAACTGAAAATTGTAATTGTGTCATCAAAATCCCCCATGGTTTGCTGTTCTGTTTGGACGCAAGTAAAGGAAAGAGAGAGGAAGTGAAATCATTTTTAAGAAGAAAAAGGAAAAGTTGTAATCATGATTATGTAACCTACAAACAGATAAAACCCTTAGCATATTCGGTAAATATATTTTTCAGATATAAAATTCTTTCAAAGCAATTAGATTGCAAAATGAAGTGTAACTTTAATAATCTGGTAAGATTTGGAGTCAATTACACTATCATGTATGGTGTTGATTGAACATGGTAGAACATTCAATTATCTCTTTATCGATTCCTTTGCTTGAATCGTCTATTTGGAGAAATTTTACTCTTTTTTTTTTTTTCCTTTTATTCATTTTTTATTTATATTTATCATATTAATTTTTACTCAAACTTTTTGGAGTTCATTCTCCTAATAACTATGTTTAAATAATTCAGGTTGGATTCCTTCCAACCTATTTATGGATCTCATTGGAAATTAGGTAAAGACAATTCTTATTTGATATAGCTATTTGTGCAAGTATTTTACTACTAAAAAGTATTGCTTTTTGTACAAATAATGTATTAATTAACTATAATTATAGAATATATTTTTCTCATGAATTACTGCATTTAACCGAGTGCTCCACAAATGATGAAAAAAATTTCTAGTTTAGTTTTGATTTCACTTCCCTTCCATTTATTTGCCTTCCAACTTATCTGAGCCTATAGATGTTCTAGATGAGAAGAACCTTCATACTCTCATCCTCTTGATTTCAAATTTTGACCATCTCTACCAATGTTTGCAAGGATTCTTCGGATCAAATTACTCGGGCTTGCTCTTGTCATCACCAATTCTTTTCAGCTGTGGAAGGGGAAGCTTTGGCTATTCATTTAGCCATGCCATCTGCTTTATCGGATGGTCACAAAAGGATTCTAGTGGAGTCCAACTGCAAGGCTATTATTCAATCTATATCCGACCCGACTCACATCCTGAATTTCCTACTACATTCGATTATTTCAGATATTGTGGATCTGGCCAAATCTTGTGAGGTTTGTTTTTTCACCTTTATCCCAAGGGTAGCTAATTACTCAGCATATTCCTTGCCCAGAAGGCCATGACAATTTCAGGAATGTTCTATTGGCCGTTAACCACTCTTTGGTGGATTGATTCCTATATCAATGCACCTCGGTTAGTATTTTCCAGTTTAGCTTTAATAAATATAATTTATCAAAAAAAAAAAAAAGATTAATGACCATAAAGCACAAATAATTCAATGCAAATTATGGCAATGATAAATGAATTTTAATTTTAGGGAAAAAGAAATACATGTTGTCTGCATGTACTTCTATTTCTATCTCTCTTTCTTGAAGTCTGAACCATTTTCTTTATTCTCTATCTTCTCCAAGTGATTGATCGTCGATTCTTCTTATACGTCCATTTTTCCACTAACGTATAAGATTTCTATATAACCCACTAGATTGTAGATCCTCCTCTTTTAATTTTAATTTTTGTTCTTTTACTTGTCCCTAGAATAAAGTCAAACTTACGACTTACCATCAGATAAGGATTCTATATGCAATGCATGTTTATTTTATTATTTTATATATTTCTAAGGAGACAAGCAATGAAATAAGAATCCACATATGTCGACATATTCACTAAAAAATGTATCAAATAATTAGTGGGGAAAAAGTTTGCCATGTTGTCATGGTACCATACATTGTCTCACAAAAGGATTCTAGTGGAGTTCATTCTCTAGGTAACTATGTTTAAATAATTTCGATTGGATTCCTTCCAACCTATTTATGGATCTCATTGGAAATCATGTAAAAACAATTATTATTTGATATAGCTATTTGTGCAAGTTGATGGAGATTTAAATGTGTAACCGCAAGTACACAGTATCATGCAATAATGGATCGAACTTAGGTAGGAATCGTTATTTTCATAATTTAAACAGGGCAAAGTGTATCCAAGTGATTTGAATAAATTAATATTCTAATCATTTCAAATAAAAACTAATCAAGCAACAAAAACAATAATAACCGAATCCTAAAGGCACAAAAATTTACGAAACCACTATATTAACCATTAAGTAACACAGAACTATCGCATGAAGGGAAAGAAATTAAAAATAAAAGAGTATAAAAAAAACTTATCTCGAGAAGATTTCTCCGTCGTCGCTCGTCGTCTCGTTGTCACTCTAAGGCGATGCTCTTACGATTACAAAGGAAGTCTTTTCCCATAAATTAAAATAGTAATGGGATACTATCTATATTGATTTATCGTACTATAAAATTCTAAATCTGAAATTAAAATTTGAGAAAAAAAATTAAGCAAGAAAAACACAATTTGAAAATAAGAAACTAAGACTCTTGAACTTTCTTTTAAATAAATTTTGAAACTAAAAAAATTTATAATTGATTTCATTGAACCGAATGAATAAACTCGCTAGACGTACAACCTTTTAGAAAAAAAAGAAAAAAAAAATAAAGAGACTAAAATTTTCAACAAGAGAGAGAGAGATTGACTATCTTCAACACCAATGCTCTATATATAGAACCTTGATAATCCTTTGTAGTTTAGCATTTTTTTCATTGGTTAAACTTCTAGAGTTGTAGAGTTTCTTTCATTCCTTAGAGTTTTCTAGAATGATAGTTTTCCTATCCAATTCAAATATCAAATCAATTCAACATCTTCTATTGTAGGTTTTCTAACTTAATTAGGAGATTATTTATGAAAATTTCATCCACCGTTGCGCTCTAATCAGATCGTACGGTTACTTTGATTCGAATTTTGATCAGATTTTCATGTCAGACTTTAAGGCAACGTTTGGAGGGTCAAACGAACTTTAATTTTTCTCCATAATATCATTCCGAAAAACTTGAGACGTCCTCTACAACTTTACTGAAGACAATTTTTCAATTTAGGAACTCTTTCCACTTCAAAAATTTATATGAAGCTCAAAACAACAAAATTAAGAATGCTGAAAATTTCTTATCATTTAGCAATTAATTCATAAAGTCTCTAAAATATGTCAATACTTATAAAATAGATTATATACAGTTCAATATGACATAAAACACATTAAAAAGCATAGTGCAAAGAGAATAAAAATATAAATATCACACACTTATCACAAGTATTTCACGATTAAAAAGTAACCGTTTTTTGTACAGATAATGTATTAATTAACTATAATTATAGAATATATTTTTCTCATGAATTACAGTATTTATCTGAGTGATCCACAAACGATGAAAAAAATTTCTAGTTTAGTTTTGATTTCACTTCCCTTCCATTTATTTGCCTTGCAACCTATGAGAGCGTGTAGATGTTTTAGATGAGAAGAACCTTCATACTCTAAATCCTCTTGATTTCAAATCTTGACCATCTCTACCAAGGTTTGCAAGGATTCGTTTTTAAGGATTCTTTGGATCAAATTATTCGGGATTGCTCCTGTCATCACCAATTTTTTTGACTGTGGAAGGGGAAGCTTTGGCTATTTGTTTAGCGCTGTTATCTGCTTTATCGGATGGTCACAAAAGGATTCTAGTGGAGTCCGACTGCAGGGCTATTATTCAATCTATATCCGACCCGACTCACATCTTAAATTTCCTCCTATATCTGATTATTTCAGATATTGTGGGTTTGGCCAAATCTTGTGAGGTTTGTTTTTTCACCTTTATCCCAAGGGAAGTTAATTACTCAGCACATTCTTTGCCCGGAAGACCATGACAATTTCAGGAATGTTCTATTGGCCGTTAAGTACTCTTTGGTGGATTGATTCTTGTATCAATGACACCTTGGCTAGAATTTTCCTATTTTGCTTTAATAAATTATAATTTACCACACAAAAAAAAAAAGGATTAATGGCCATAAAGCACAAATAATTCAATGCAAATTATGACAATGATAAATGAATTTTAATTTTAGGGAAAAGGAAATATATGCTGTCGGCAAGTACTTCTATTTCTATCTCTCTTTCTTGAAATCTGAACCATTTTCTCTTTTCTCTATCTTCTCTAAGTGACTGACTATCGATTCTTCTTGTACAACCATTTTTCACTAACATATAAAATTTTTATATAATTTGCTAGATTGTAGATCCTCCCCTTTAATTTTAATTTTCTTTCTTTTACTTGTGCTTAGAATAAGGTCAAATTTACAACTTACTATCAGATAAGGATTTTATATGTAGTGCATGTACATTTTATTATTTTATATATTTCTAAGGAGACAAGCAATGAAATAAGAATCCACATATGTCAACCTATTCACTAAAAAAATATATCGAATAATTAGTAGGGAAAAAATTTGTCACGCTGTCATGGTACCATACACTGTCTCACATGAGTTTTTTTTCTTTTTGTTTTTTCCGGGCTCTTCTCCAATCCATGTAAGCTTAAGGTCATAGTGACCTAGTATTTGCTAAGAGCTTCGAAACGGCAACAAAATCGCCTCAATATTGAAGTTCAGAATCAAATTATATGACTAGTACTACAAGTTTTCGGTCACTTGTCCATTTTTTTTTTTTCTTTTCTTTTCTTTTTTTGCCTATCCTACTGTTACGTTTCCCATGGGGGAGGGAGGTAGGAGATTATACTAAAGCTCCATTTGTTTTAAGGTAAAATTTTACATGTTAAATTATTTTGAATTTTTGTTTGCAGGAGACAAAATATAGTGAAATCTAAGAATGGAAAAGTAAATTCGTCTTTCTTTTACCTCTTAATAACAAATATTGAAAAAAATTTAAATATAAAATGTTATATGTAGAATTTTACGTATCAGAGCCTAACTCCGATTATAGATGGCAAGAGATATTACTGCAAGTCTATCACCCAAAACTAAGGGTGAGAACACAATGAAAGGCGATGATCTGATGATGGGGTGATCATGTATGATGCTGAGGTTGCAATCATCATTCATTTCAGCGATGATAATCAGATGGCCCTTTTTTTCTACCCAAAATTAAAAATCAATATAAATCAGATTCAAGTCCTCTAGAAGGGCACATAAATTTAATAAACCTTGTTGGGAGAGTTTCATTAGAAGAGTTGTTTTTAGCAAATGAAAACTTGTAATTTTATTGAGAAAAATACTCTATTTAATAAATAAAGAAGCAAAATCAACCCATTTTTTAACAAAAAAACGAAATGATGAGAAGATGGGTGGCTTCGTATGATAGATGGATGACCTCACACACATTTCATTGGTCAAAATTCATCTCAAAATAAGATAGAGAAATGATTAAAATAAAATTTTATAACATAAAAAGAACTCCATTTTTAATATCATTGGCATGAAAGTAACTTTCAATAAGTTAAATGGGTGTAGCTTATTATCACAAGAACTCACTCATGTTCGCCGTTGGGAAATTTGTTACCATGCTAAATAACATCGAACTTAGGTTGGGCAATAGCTTCCCAAAAAGCATTGGATTGGGGTGGTCTCCCAGCCCATCCAAGACAACTGAAAATTGTAATTGTATCATCAAAATCCCCCTTGCTTTACTGTTCTGTTTTGACGCAAGTAGAGGAAAGAGAGAGGAAGTGAAATCATTTTTAAGAAGAAAAAGGAAAAGTTGTAATCATGATTATGTAACCTACATACAAGATAAAACCCTTAGCATATTCGGTAAATATATTTTTCAGATATAAAATTCTTTCAAAGCAATTAGATTGCAAAATGAAGTGTAACTTTAATAATCTGGTAAGATTTGGAGTCAATTACACTATCATGTATGGTGTTGATTGAACATGGTAGAACATTCAACTATCTCTTTCTCGATTCCTTTGCTTGAATCGTCTGTTTCGGAAAATTTTACTATTTTTTTTCCTTTTATTCATTTTTAATTTATATTTATCATATTAATTTCTACTCAAACTTTTTGGAGTTCATTCTCCAGGTAACTATGTTTAAATAAGTTAGGTTGGATTCCTTCTAACCTATTTGTGGATCTCATTGGGAATCAGGTAAAGATAATTCTTATTTGATATAGCTATTTGTGCAAGTATTTTACTATTAAAAAGAAATTGCTTTTTGTACAGATAATGTATTAATTAACTATAATTATAGAATATATTTTTCTCATGAATTACTGCATTTATCCGAGTGATCCACAAACGATGAAAAAAATTTATAGTTTAGTTTTGATTTCACTTCCCTTCCATTTATTTGCCTTCCAACCTATTAGAGCCTATAGATGTTCTAGATGAGAAGAACCTTCATACTCTGATCCTCTTGATTTCAAATCTTGACCATTTCTACCAATGTTTGCAAGGATTTTGTTGTCGATGGAATTCGTAAAGCTAGACTTCCCAAGACATACAATATGAAACTCTCAGTGAAACACTAGAGCTCCTTCAGAAATAAGGGTTACCTGAGATACTGGATCTACAACAGTCTTCCCTTCCGCTGAGATAGGAACAGAGGGAGTAAAAACACCAGGGGTGTAAGGCCCAAATGAAAGGTTCCCCTTGGTGGTGGAAAAAATCCGAATCTTTTTATTGATGTCCTCTTGCTACATATATAAGTTCAATAGAAAGCTTCCCAAGCAAGCTCCTCCATACCTATCACTATCTCAATCATCAGTCACCTAGAGAATAGTAGGTTCATGAGGCTACGACCCCCTAGGACGGCGCTAAGATGTCCTGTCAGCCGCTTACGACACCCCTAGATCCTCTTCAACCCCCCTTTTAAGCCATATCTCCTATACCTTCTGATGTCTGTTTCTGTCCTTACACTTTTACCAAGTATTGGTCTTGCTTTTTGCTGATTCAGTCCATGATATGGTGATATGGCTGGTCAAATCAACACACCTTGCATTTATGGTTGTTGTCAGTATTTATGAATATTAATGATAAACCATTAATTACCCCAACTACCCCCATCAATCTGTCACATCCTGTCTGAATCAGCATGGGGGGTCGAATATGAGTTCCTTTTGAAATTTCAGTCATTTCTTTCTTTTCATGCCTTCTACCTTAGATACACGCCACGTGTCCCTTTCCCGATGATCATCCTAAATTCTCTACCAACGGTCAGATTTTGTATCCAATATTATTTTTCTCTAACAGAACCCCTTTGCTTCCTTAGCGTCGTTTCGATTGAAGGAGGCGCATTTATGGGAAAATAATCCTTTCCTAAGCACGTGGAGATGCTTCCGCAGATTTCTTACTGTTATGGTAATCACTAATCACCTTCTCTCCCTTCTTTTGAAACTTGAACGCCCACCTCCTTGACATAACGTTTGTAACGTTTCGGAGTAATTTGAGTCGGCCATACTTGAATGCTCCTGGTGCCGTATCTACTTCAATCGAGCCGTCGCTTTGAACCGTCGGTGTGTATCCTACCATTTTACAACCATCGGGACTGTCCACGCATCGCTTCCCTATCAAAACGTCATATCCGCAACTTGATTGACGGACACAACACTCGAAAACCATCACGACTGCCAAATGGGACCCAACTGTCAGCGAACTTATAAAATCCCACCATTTTCTCTCGTCTTCTTCCTCACAAACCGTCCATCTACAGTGCTTTCTCATTTCTTAAAGTGTTATCTCTTCCAAAGTTCTCCAGTTCAGCATACTCGATCTTGTTGCAAACATCATCTCTCCATCGCAAGAGGTTTCCGACGATCTGCTTATCTTTCGAGTAAGTCCCAACCTTCTTTTCCTTTTTTATTTCACCACTAACCAGTCATGGCTCGTGATAAAGCCATTGTTAGTCATCTCTCTGAGCCTATCCTGCGTCAATCACAACTCCTGCGATCTACTCAGGGTGAGGGTAGCTCAAGTGGTAACCTTGAGAGTTCTTCCCATGATACTTTCGGTGAGACTGGTCCTTACTATGTGGCATCCACTGTGAAATCCATAATGACTGAGTCCAAGCTTCACGATCTTAGGACTTCTTTTTTGGTTCCCGATTCTGTTGACCTGATAACTCCGGACCTAGAAGATCGAGTCTGCCATCCATACTCCCACATGATGGTGGTAAATTTCAACATGTTCTTGTCTGATTTTCGTTTCCAATGCCACCCTCTCGTATTCGAGATTTTGGGTTATTATGGTCTGGCCCCTACCCAACTTTCTCTCAATTCCTGGGCTGAAATTCATTCCTTCATCATCTTCTTTCTTCGCTGCCGAGAGCCCCCCATCTTAAGATTCTTTCAATTTTTATTCGACATTGGAGTTGTTACCTGGCGTGACTCTACAACCTGTAAGACCAAACCAAATGGCATTTACTACTTCTTTCGCAGGAATTTAGAGGTGGTTTCCCCCATGGTCGAAACCACCCCCTCCTCAGTCCCCGATTGGAAGGAGAAATTCTTCTAGGCCATAATAAGATGGGGCCATAATCTAATGGGTATGCGCTCCTTTCCCATCGGTAATCGATGGCAGTTCATCGACCCCTTAGTAATAGGAGTCACCCCAATCTTAACGCTGCTTGAGATGGAAACCCTTCCAAGGGTAGAAGAAAGAGGGAGGGCAGTCCAGTACAAGGACCTAGGCAACAATAAGTTCTTGTTCCTGTATGGGCTGAGTAAGTTCCCTAATAGCTAACCTGTCCTTCATTCTCTACTTTACTTTTGTACTTTAATTCGACCCCTAACACCTCAATATTGGTTCTTGATGCAGTGGAAGGTCTTGACGACAGCATGTGGGAGGATCTGATGGGGACAGACTTGTTCCGTCATCAGAAAAGAGAAAGGGAGGAGATAATTGCCTCCGTGGCCCAAAAATTGGAGGCCCTTGAGAGGGCCGCGGACATAGCTCCAGCCCTTCCTACCGAAATCACTCCACCACCTTCAGAAGAAGCACATACCCCTTCCGACCCCTAGCTCTGACTGATCCACCCACCGAACTTGAGCCAATGGTGGGATCTTCGTCTCAAGCTTTCGACCCTCGATCCCTCACAGAGGAGCCGGTTGTACCTCCAATCATCGACATTGCAAAGGATGGTATGTTCTATTTTCTTGTACTTTCCACGTTTAATGTATCGATCCCCCAACATTATAGTTCTGAATGTTTCGCTCCCCTATTTTATGCAGAGGATGACGACCAAGCAACTGTTTAGGAGACACTATATCGATCAAAGAGGAGGAGGATTGTCTCTGAGACCCCTAGACTCATTTACCCTGAGGACACTCCCCAGGACGTTTTGCAGAGGATTTCGACTGGCCCTCCGCCACTGCAATCTCTGCCCCCTACAGATATGTCTGTTGTTTTTGCGCCCGCTAGCCTTTCCAGCATTACCTCTCTCGTCCCCACTACAGCTATCACCCCGGAGGTTACTCACGACCCTCCAAGTACTATAGAAGCTAGCCTCGCCGCCGGTTCTCTTCCCGGTTCAGCACAGACTACAACAAGTACCACGACAGCAGCAATACCACAGGACTCGAACATGAAGGCCTTCCCTACAGCACCCATAGGTTTACCACCCATCCCCACCGATTCAATCGTAGTGACTTCCTTTTGACCCCTTTCCGAAGATTTGCCTCCACTTGCCCCCTCCACTTTTCCACAGATCACCACTTCCTTCATGCTAGTACAATCTTCACCTTCCAGCCTACCTGTCGAGGGAAGTACCAAAGACAAAGGCCCTGCCATTTCGCCTGTCGCCATGATCCAAGGTCCTGCTTCGACCCCCCTTATGAGCTCTTCCATTTCCTTGATTGCCGATTCTACTCTTTCTGCCACCAGCTCTAGTTCTGCTACTGAATCGACGTTATTCACTCCACCGTGGAAGGTCCTTCGACAGACACGGGGCTATTTAACCGCTTGGTGGCTCAAGAGATTGTTCACCATGCCTGCCTATCTACCGACGTAGACTTCATCAGGCAAGCCCGGCTTGAGAACATCGATCAGGGCCAATGTGTGGTTTTATACCAAGTGAGTACATTTTTCTGTACTTATTAGGTTTTCTTTCCTTTTCTTTTCTCTTTTTTCGATATGTCCACATCTAAAATCTCTCCTTCTTCTTTTGTCATGCTTTGTAGGTAATGTGCGGAACAAACTACTACCGTAAGATGCTGGTGAATCCCATACCCAAGTTGAAAGAAGTGCAGGCTTTTGCTCAGCAAAGTAACGAGCTTCTTTCAACCGCCCTAGCGGAGCGCAACCAAGCCGTCCGTGATCGAGACGCAGCCATTGCAACCCATACCTGAGCTAGAAGTGGTTGAACAGGAGTGAGATGACACTGAGACCCACGCCACAGAGGCAGAGGAACGAGCCAAGGAGACAGATGATCGGGCCAAGGAACTTGACATAAAATGACGCTCCGTCGAAGCATCTTTGGAACTATATTAGAGGTGGCTGGCCGATGAAAAGACCAAGTACAGGAGATTAGATGAGCACTTCACCACCCATGCCAAAGTCTTCGAGGCTGCTCAGAAGGAATTAGCTGAAGTGCGACTATCGAATGGGGTCATGTCGGACCAACTCAAAGCGACCATTGACCTCAACAATCAACTGGAACAGGAAGTCAGAGATCTCCAGGAGACCCGTGATGAACTAATAATGGAGAAGGCCAATTTATAGGCCGAGAATGATAGATTGTAGGTCGAGTTGACCCACACCTTAACCAGGGAGGAAGCCCTTAAAGGGGAGATAACCATCATGAAGGATCAAAGTGTCGACACACAGTCTTCCATGACTCGTATGACTGAAGCACTGGTGCAGGCCTATGCAGCTTTAGCATAGGATAAGGAGAAGACTCTGAGAGCATTGCTAGAATCTAATGACATGGAGGGCCTCTTCAGGAAGGAAAAAGCTCGAGCTATCAGGGAAGCTCTTCTTATCGTTCACTCACAGATGTCCACTCACCTTCCGGCCTTCGATTTTTCCTGCATCCCCCTCATGAGTATAGTGATTCGGGACAAGCTTAGTCAGTCTTCGAGTCTCCCTCCTCCGACGGCCTCTAGTACTGACTTGGTGGTGGTGCCTTCTCTTCAAGAGGTAGCTTCGCTCTCTATTATTCCTCTGCTAGATACCCCAAGAACGGCTTCCGAAGATCCCTCATCTCTTCCTTCAGAAGAAACCCCTGGTACGACAGAAGAAATCACCAGTACGACCTCCTCTGGCACTCCTTCAATAGAAGCGCCTCTGATCGAATGAGCACACCCATAAACTAGCCACAAGTCTTATCTCTTTTATTTTATTTTTGTAAGGATATATCTGTAACTGTACACTTTCTCTTTCTTTTTTTTCTTCTTTTTTTTAATGCTCAATATACTTGTAATGCTCAATACACTATCTTTTTGAGCTTTTCGTATTTCTTTTCCACTAAGTACCCCACGCCCTGGCGTTATAGGATTGTGCTCTGCTAATCATTTAAGACCAAAGCAGTAGATATTTGGAAGTTGAATTGAAGTCAATGACTATCCCGCAAGTCGATGAACTTAGTCTCCGACTAAGGTCATCTACTTACTGAGACTTGGAATCCCCCTTCCCGCGGGAAAACCCTAGGCCGTATCGTATTTTCGAGACCCATAGGCCTTATCTCTTTTCGAGACCCATAGGCCTTATCTCTTTTTTGAGACCCGTAGACCTTATCTCTTTTTCGAGACCCGTATGCCTTATCTCTTTTTCGAGACCCGTAGGCCTTATATCTTTTCCGAGACCCGTATGATTGGGGGGTAGAAAGGAAAGAGTGTAAATAAAGGTTCCATTAAATAAATAGAAAATGAGCCTTACACATAATATCTCCGGAGGTTCTTGGAGTGCCAAGTGCGTGGTATGGTCGACCCATCCATCGTTTCCAAGTGATAAGACCCCGGTCTAGTAGCTTTCATAACCCGGTATGGCCCCTCCCAATTTGAAGTTAGCTTGCCCTGCTAAGTACGAGGGGTGACAACCGTCGATCGTAAAACCAAGTCACCTACTTGGAACAAATTCTCCTTGACCCTAGAATTATAATACTTGACGGTTTTTTGTTGATACACTGCTATATGCAGTCAAGCAGTCTCATGAACATCTTCCAGAAGGTCCAAATCCATCAAGAGGACGTTTTTGTTAGTATCCTCATTAAAGTTCAACACTCTATAACTTTTTTCCACTACTTCGATCGGGATAACAGCTTCGGAACCGAACGCCAACTTGAAAGAGGTGGCTCCTGTGCCCGTTCTTTGGGTGGTCCAATACGACCATACCACACTGGGTAACTCTTGAGCCCATTCTTGTCTCTTTTCTTCCATGTGTCGTGCTAGGCCATGCAGCAGAGTGCGGTTGGTGATTTCTGTCAGTCCATTAGTTTCTGGGTGCACCACCGACGCAAATATATGCCCAATTCGGTGATCGTGGTAAAATTCATGGAAGACTCGGCTTGAGAACTGGAGACCATTATCGGTAACCAACACTTGCGGGATCCCGTAT
This sequence comes from Protea cynaroides, assembly GCA_028583415.1. Taxonomy (NCBI): domain Eukaryota; kingdom Viridiplantae; phylum Streptophyta; class Magnoliopsida; order Proteales; family Proteaceae; genus Protea; species Protea cynaroides. Next base: position 106,756,037 of record CM053276.1, read on the forward strand.
CTATAGAGGACATCAAGTCTGAAGAATTCCTTAGCTTTATGTGTGGTGATCCTTACATTGCCTTTACCTCGATCCACTTGGTGAAGTAATCAATTGCCACCAAGATATATTGAAGTTGTCCTTTGCCTGTGGGAAGGGTCCCAGAATATCCATACCCCAGACCGCGAAGGGAATAGATAAAGGGATAGGTTGCAATTGAGCGCACGGGCTATGAGACATTGGACCATGTTTCTGAGACGCTTCACAAGTTTTGGCATACCTTTCACAATCGTTCATCATATGGGGCCAATGATAGCCCATTCGAATGATCTTAAAGCACATGGTGTACTCGCATTGGTGGGTTCCATAAATTCCCTCATGAACCTCCGCCATGATATAGTCAGCCCTCGAGGGTGGAACACAACGAAGTAAGGGAAATGTGTGAGATTTCTTATAGAGTACCTCATCATGAATGACATACAACCTCGCCTGAGTCTGAATGCGTTGGGCTTCCTTCTTGTCTTCTGGCAGGACACTCTCCCGTAGATAAGTGAGCAAGGGATCCATCCAACAGGGTTCGACGTCTATGAGCAAGACTTCCACTACTGGGTCGATGCTAGGAACTGATAGGTGCTTGACATACACCGGTACATCGAAGCTGCTTAAATCGTTGGACCCCAAGTGTGAAAGGGAATCTGCTTCAGTATTCTGATCACGAAGTATGCTGACCATTGCAAACTTCTCCAGAGGTTCGATTAGCCATTTTACGAGGGCCAAGTACTTAGCAAAATGGTCATGTCGAGTTTCATAAATCCCCGTAACCTACCGCACGACCACTTGGGAATCCCCATGCACCAACAAATGGGTAACCCCCAATTTTCTAGCCAGTCTAAGCCCAACCACTAGGGCTTCATACTCCGTCACATTATTGGTTGTTGAGAAGCCAAAGCGTACGGATGTCAGTACCTTAAACCCTTCAGGGCTAATGAGGACAATACCTGCTCCAGCATCGTCCTTGTTGGAAGCTCCATCTATGTACATGACCCAAGAAGACTCTTCAGGGCCGAGAAAGATTTTTACCTTAGCTTCTTCAAGCACTTGTTCTGCATTTGACCCTTCTTCTTCACCACCTGGAAGGGTACTTTCAATCAAGAAATCCGCCAAGGCTTGTGCCTTGATGGTGGTCCGTGACTGAAACTTGAGGTCAAATTCCCCTAGTTCGATGGCCCAATTGATCATACGCCCTAATACATCTGCTCTAGAGAGGAATTTATTCAGGGGTCGATCTGTCAATATAGTGATGGAGTGAGACTGAAAGTATGGTAGTAGTTTTCGGACAGAAACCACCACGGCTAGGTCCAACTTCTCGATATACAGATACCTGGTCTCGGCATCTAATAAGACATTGCTGACGTAGTAAATAGGATGCTGCACCTTATCAACCTCCTTGACTAATACACTACTGACCGCATATGGTGAAACCGCCAAGTAGAGCAGTAAAATATCTTCTGTCTCTAGCTTCACCAGCAATGGAGGTGAAGATAGGTATCTATTAAGACCACGAAACGCTTCCTCACACTCGACCGTCTACTCGAAAGTCTTGGATCCCTTATGAATCTTGAAGAATGGGAGACACCTATCAGCAGACCTGGACATGAATCGTCCAAGGGCAGTAATTCATCCTGTAAGCACTTGTACTTGCTTCTGTGTAGTTAGAGATTTCATATTTTGGATCATCTCGATCTTTGTGGGGTTGGCTTCAATCCCCCTCTGGGACACCATGAACCCTAAGAACTTACCAGACTGTACTCCAAAAGCACATTTCGAGGGATTGAGATGCATGGAATTTCTCCGTACTACGTCGAAGACTTCTTTGAGGTCCGTCAAGTGATCTGGCGCCCAAGCTGTCTTGACCAGGAAGTCATCCACATACACCTCCATGGTCCGATCAATCTGTCTTTCAAATTCCTTGTTAACGAGCCTCTGGTACGTCGCCTCCGTATTTTTAAGTCCAAATGGCATTATTGTGTAACAGTAGGTGCCCTTGCTGGTGATGAAGGCTGTATTCTCCTCGTCTTCTTTGGCCATCTTTATTTGATTATACCCTGAATATGCATCTAGAAAGGATAGCAGCTCATGCCCTGCAGTGGCATCGATGAGCTGATCTATTCGAGGTAAGGGGTAGGAATCTTTTGGGCATGCTTTATTGAGATCAGTAAAATCGATACATACATGCCAGCAGTCATCAGACTTAAGCACTAGTACAACATTAGCCAACCAGTCTGGATAATATACTTCTCAGAAAAATTTGGCTTTCAACAACTTCTCGACCTCTCGATCTATGATCACTTGCTTCTCTATCGAAATAGTTCTTTTCTTTTGTCAAATGGGGCGTTGGTGAGGATCTACCTTTAAGTAATGCTTCATGGTCGAATGCGGAATCCAAGGCATATTTTTGGGAGTCCAGGCAAAAATGTCAGAGTTCGCCTTTAGAAACTCTATGAGTTCTTGTCTTTGATCTTCTGGGAGGGCCGAGCCAATGAGGAATGTCTTTTCCAGATGGTCATCATTAAAAGGCACCAGAATGAGGTCTTCGACTGGAGTGATCCGTTCCATTGGAAAGTCGTCATGGTATTCGTCTAGTTGGACCTGAACGAGTTGATCTTCCTCGATGGCAGCAAGGAAGCTGCATGACACCTTCTTGACACTGACTGGTCAGCCTTACAACATCCGACCCTCCATTCGGTGGGAAACTTCATAAGCAGGTAATATGTTGACAGGAAAGCCCGTAGCTTGTTAAGACCAGTCCTGCCAAGGACACTGTTGTGGCTCGATCGGGTGTCTACCACCATGTACTTCATATTGATACTGACTCGCGCTGGATAAGTCCCCAGGCGAGTATCGATTTGAATAGCTCTCTTTACCCATACTCCTTCACCATTAAACCCTAAAAGAGAATATCTAATGGGTCTTAACTGTTCATCCTTGTAGCCCAATCTCCGGTAGGTGTCGTAGTAGAGGATCTCACAAGCACTATCAGTGTCGACCAATATACAACTTACTTCACATTCTTCTCCAATGGCCATCTTGATAACAAGGGAGTCTTCATGAGTGGTAACAACATCAATAAGGTCATCATCGCCAAAATAAATATACCCCTCATACCTAACTTTTTTGGAGGACGACACCCCCATGTATTCTGTTTCTTTTCGGGCTTGCTTTTCTTTAGTTGATTCTTCCTCCACAGGCTCTACCACGATCGGGAGTACTTCGCGTCACATATGCTCCGGCCAGACAGTCACTGTCATACACTCTAGATGGCTCAATGTCACATACTCATCATCGCTCAGCCCCAGATCTTATTCCCATCCCGCCTTTCCCAATAACCTCCTCGGGGAGCTCTCTTCGTGAATGGTTCGAACCCCCCGGGCAGGGTACTCTTTCATCATCCCTTGTCGACCTTCTAAGCATAGATCAACCTGGCCCATGAACCCCCTTGGGGGCGACATTAGGGGTGGTAGAGGCCTATGCTCGACCCTCTCCCTCCTCCCTGGGGCCCTCATGGGGGGAGGCGGTGGAAGCACCACCGTGGGTGCAGGCGGAGGGGGTGGTTGTCACACCCCAATTCCGGCTGAACCAGAAGTGTGAGTGAACCGGTACTAAACCACGGTTCACACCAGGATCTCGAAAGACCGTGTCAACCAATCATCCCTGAGCAAACTAACACAATCCAGAGTAATACAAGCAGCGGAAATAATTTATAACAATGAGCTGAACTAAATGATAAATTAAAATAATTAATCCAATTATTCCATCATCCATCAAAATTTAAATAATATTTAATTACAAGTTTAACAGAAAATAAAAGAATAAACCAATCACAAAGGGAAGACACAGAAGGAGCACTCGCATAACGCATCATGCTCGTCCTCCACACTCTGTGTCTCCAGGGCAGCCATCGTACTGTAGGCTGGGGCGGTCACGAAGTCCTCCACCGTATACCCTGCATCCAAATCTGAAAAGAGATATATATATCGGGGTGAGCTACAACACAGCTCAGTAAAGCACAAGACCAATGCAACATCTACATGCATGAGATAAAATTACAGATTGGGCAGGCATAACTTGCAAGGTGCTATGGTAAGGATTGGCGGCCACTGCACTTCCATGCCACGAGAGTGTGGGCACACCCAACAGTCAGGCTCCTACCACACTACTGTTGCTGCCCCACATCACTCACTCCGGTATGGAGATAGGACTCGAGTCTGGCGGGCAGGCGTAACCACAATCCCACGTCCTTCCCCTGATATCTCATACCGCACCAATACCTAAACCCCTATTGGCAAGGACTTGCAAGTGGGTTTCGTTTCTAACCAGTCCTAGATGTCATACAAGTAGGCTTCACCCTAATACAGCCGTCTATGACATAGGGATAGAGCTAGAGCGTGCAGGCCAGGCTGGAGACCACAATACCTCACCTCCCCCTGATACCCTATCCGCAACAAGCATACCAAGATGGAACTATACGCAAGTAGGCCCTATCCCAACATCACTCCCTATGGCATAGGGATAGAGCTAAAGCGTCATGGCCAGGTCAACGTCGACGTCGGAGATCACCATGCCACATCACTGTGGCCAGATCAACGTCAACATCGGAGACCACCTGCCATAACCTCCCCCTGATACCCCACCCATACCAAGCATGCTAAGATAAGGTGCTACTGAAAGGTGTCGGGGTGAAGAATGATCCCAGGCCCCTAGCCCTTCCCATTCTACACCCCAACTAAAACAATCACATGTCTAACATCCATCACACCTAGCATATGAAATGCATGAACAGATAAATCAATTAGAATTTACACTACATGACATGTGATATGCACAATCCATCAAGCAAAGCATATAAATTGATATAGAATATAAAGAGCTCTCTAAGGTTTATTATTAATTCTTTAATTTAAGTTTCGGGTCTTGTCCCTTACCTGACGTGTGATAGTGATTCGATTCTGCGTCAGAGAGCTTACTCACAGCGTCTACAGGTCCTACATAATCATATCTTTAGGTTAGAATTCATTCATTAGAGTTTCAGGGGTCGGAACCAGGTTTGGCCAAGCAAACCAGGCTCGGAAACCCATACCGACTGCACATACTGGTCTCAGTCTAGTGAGACTGGTATGGTGCAACCGGTATGTATACCGGCTGCACCATACCGGTTGTACATACTGCAACCGGTATATACCGGTAGCACTTACCGGTCTCACACAGATCTCACTGAGTGAGACCTGTATGTGCCTGCGGTATATACCGCAAGGCCATACCTGTCACACCCCAATTCCGCATTGTTCAGAATGGTGTGATGAACCGCCAAGTAACCAACGGTTCAACCAGGATCTCTAATAGGCTATCCCCGCGTTATCCAAACTTTACACGCATCCACAATCATAATCAGAGTAATACACAATAGCGGAAAATTTATAAATAATATGAACTGAGAACTAGAATGATACCCATAAATAATATCAAATTATTCTGTGTTTAACTAAGACATAAATA